>CM052713.1:21026568-21114082 GCA_028551405.1 Uromys caudimaculatus
AGAACATTTGTCACTAGCCAGAGTTGTCCATCTTCTACCACACGGAGCCTGGGATAACTTCCTGAAGGTGTAGGGAAGGAATAAAGAAGCTGCACTGCCTGACTGAGTGCGGCAGGCCTGATCACGTGACTTAAAGACGCTGATTCCCTCAGCAGCGAAGTAAGGATGGTAAACAACCAGAATCAAATGGATTACTGATTCCAAAGCACCAGAAACAATGGGCCAAGTGTTCCCTGAGGGCATCCACATCGATGTCATCGGCCTTGAAGAAGTCACCATGCACGACTGGAGTTAAGCATGTCCATCAGTACAGCGATGGGGTAGATACACGGGTCTCAGGACCACCCCGATTCATTGCTTGGAACTCTTTCCATCCTGTTACAGTGCTAAGTCCTCAGGACTCAGCTCCCAGACCACCAACAAGAGAGGGTAGCGCATCCTCTCTGCCCCAAGATATAGACCAGCCTATGGAGCTCCCAGCCTTGGAACCACAGGGAAGACCAGACAGCCTCCCTTCTTCCAAATTTAGATTGTTCAGGGATCAAAATATCCATTCGAGTTATGGAAACAGTTCAGGTGTAAAGGACAGGATTCAGAGGAAAGAAGCCGGAGACGAAGGCAAGGGGAACAATCCAAAAGATGGAAGCAAACACGACAGACCAAAATACACTCTGCCCACGAGGTTCTCTTTTGAGCATCCTTCCTCTAAGAGCTACTAAGAGAACTTCAAAGTACAAGGAGGCTTTGTAGCACAGAAATGTCCCCTACCTTGAAGCAGAGCCCTCCAGAAATGACTTCAAAGCCAGGCAGTCTTCCCTCGGGGCAAACACTACAGAGACAACTGGCCTGTGTGCAAACACCTTGTTCAGTATCATCTGTGGCCCAACATTCTGCAAATCTCCACTCTACCCCAAAATGAAGCTGAAGCTCAAGAGAACGGAGTCCCTCCTTTGTGGTTCTCAGTTTCCAAGACTGTAAAATGGAGGGAGGGAATCCAGCCACCTAATGGAATAATAAATAGTATGAGTCTTTTCGGAGGATTCCGCTTTGCATGGGAAAGGTTTCTTTAATTGTGTTTTTGTAAGAAAGGTTAAGAAAAATGGGATATTGGGGCTGAAGAGATGGCTGCTCTTCTGGAGGACTCAGGGTTCAATTCCCAGCACCCACTTGGCAGCTCATAACTGTCTTTAACTTCAGTCCCAAGGGATCTGGTGCCTCCTTCTGCTCTCCGCTGGCACTGGGCATAAAGTATGATCCACAGACATACATGGGGGCCAGACATCCATACACACAAAGAAAAATAAATAAATAGGAAGAAAGAAGGTATAAACTGATGTCTTAGTTTGATAAATGCCATGGTCAAAGGCAACTTGGACAGGAAAGGATTTATTTCTGCTTAGAAGTCACAGGGCATCACTGAGGGAAGCTAAGGCAGGAACTCGAGGAAGGAATGAGGCAGAGACCATGGAAGAATGCTGCTTACTCAGCCCTCATTTCCATACAGCCCAGGACCACCTGCCCAGGGCGGCACCACCCACAGTGGGATGGGTTTTCCTCCATGAAGAAGTCTCGAAGATTAAGAAGTCTACAGGCCAATCTGATGGAGACATTTTCTCAACTGAGGTTGGCTCTTCCCAGATGACCCGGCTTGAGTTGACAAAAACTAACTAGCACAGGTTTTATCGATGTGAAGAGACACCATGACCAAGGCAACTCTTGTAAAGGCAAACAGCAGTGTCACTCCCTGTGGGCTAAGCATTCAAACCACATGACTCTATGGGGACCAAACCCATTCAGATCACAATGTATTTGTTTTCTGCCTGAAATAGACTTCTTAGGTTCAAATCCCCACTCCATCAATAGCTCAGTGATGTCTGGCATTACTGCTTTTTGAGTTCTTATGAGCAAATAAGGGTTACTATTACCTTCCTCACAGCGTGATTAATATTGATTTAGTCAATAAAAGCCAAATATAAAATACTTAGAATTGTGCCTGGGACACAGTAATCACTATTTAGTGCAGTTATTATTCTTTCCAATGCTACACAACTAGATTTTTCAATTAAAAAATAAAAGCAGAACAGCAAGCTAGGGTAGATGAGCGCACACACACACACACACACACACACACACACACACACAAAAATGAGGTCATGATTATGCCCCAATGAGACCAGATGCTCTTGGTCTCCAAAGCCCAAATGCTCCCTAATATATTCAGCCCAAAGAGGACTGGCTAAAAGCTCACATATTGTCTGATCTACAGCTTCCACCCTCACGGTATTTCTTTAAAGTTTTACTTTGTTCTCCGTATCTAAAAAGCTGTGTATTTCTCTTTAAAAACTCCAAACATTCCAATGTTATCAACCCAGGGTCTTGAAGCAGTAGCTCTAGAAGTGTGATCCCCGAAGCTGCCTCACCAGATGTACAGAACTGCAAACTCAAGACTCCATCCCATGCCTACACATCAGGCACTGGGAGTGGAGCCAGGGATCCCTGCTAAAAGCCAGAGACCAATACACACTCATGCTCTGAAACCACCCAGCAGCCAAACAGGAAATGGTGGGCTTCTTTCACCGCTGTCTCCAACATATACATGCACTCCTTGACTGACAGTGAGGGCTGGGTACCACTTGGGAGCATTGTTCCACCCACAGAACTGTTCCCTCACCATCCCATCCGTCCAGGGCCTCTCAGGGCACCCACTTTGCTCTAGATAAGCCATTTTCAACCTGTGGGTCTCAACCCCTACTGGGGTCAAATATTCAGACATCCTGCATATCAGACATTTTACACAGCAGTAGCAAAGTTACAGTTATGAAGTAGCAATGAAATACTTTTATGGTTGGGGGTCACCACACCATGAGGAACTGTATTAAAGGGTCGCCGCAGCCTTAGGAAGGGTGAGAACCGCTGCTCCAGGTGGACCCAGCCTCTCACAAGAAGGATGTGAGCCCCTCGTGCCTTGTACACCAGTAGGACTGTGTTGCTCAAAATCAGAAGCAGCCTGCATACAAGCAGGCTGTGCACAGCAAGAGCACAGTTTCGAGAACAAACTGTTGAGTTTCCTCTATTAATCACAACACAAGCCGCACACGCAGCTGCCATTAGGAACAGCTGCAGCTGCTAGAAGGGTGTTCTTGAAGCAGCCTAGAAAAGTGCTTAAAAGTTGAATGAAGATCCAGGCATGGGCGCATGCGGACTCACAGGCTTGGAGCTTTATGCTGCCTCTGACCTCACTGGGATCCAGAAGCCTGCTCCCTTCCACACTCCAAGACAGCCTGGGACAGAGCTGGCATACAAGGCCAGACAACAAGGGGGTGTTCTTCAGAGGACCGGCATCTGATGCTCCCCTCCCCCTAAGCGGCTGTCTGTGACCTTCAGCAAGGTGGCAGAATGTTCTTGGTCATCCTTTCTTCCTGCTTCACAGGGTTAAGGTGAGTCAGGCGGAGGATAACCTGCATGTGAAGGTATTTTGTAAACTTGAGAGGACCAGAGGAAAAACAAAAGGCTCACTGTCATCCCCTAAACGGTGCAGTGTTCCCAAATCAACCCAGGACTTCTTTTTTTTTTTTTCTAGTCCTAGGGTTATCAGAAGTGAAATCAGAGAATAGCAAGACTCTCTGGCATCTGTTGTCCTGCTGGGCATGGTAATACAAGTCTGAAATCCTGACAATCGGAGGCTCACCACTAGGGAGGCTGATGCTGCAAATTCCCAGGCAGTCTGGGCTACACACGAGTTCAAGTTTCTCCTGAGCTGCAAAGCAAGCTCCCGTTTCTAGCATGATACTAATAAGCAATCATGAAGGCCTTGTAATCTAACTTTTTAAATTCCCTTCATCTCCACTAATTTTCATGTCAGAGCTTTGACCAAGGGTGGTCCCACCTAGAAAGCCTCCACCTACAGAAAATGAAGTGAGATTTACCAGTAGCCCTGAAAACTCTATGCAGCTAGATCCCCTTTCCACCAGCTGTTCTGTCTCCATGGAATACGCCCGAGTCCGAGCATCAAGCAGCTGGCTCCTTCTGTTTCCAGGAAGCCTTCCCAATCACCTGCACCCCGTCCAGCCAGGTACCCCTCACTGTGATTGGCTGCACAACTTGTTTTATGATCACAGCTCTATTCATCTGCAAGTGTAATCCCAGTATCCATCTCCCAGAGAACAGAAGCCTTGGAGGTGGCCTCGCTGTTCGGATTTGCTACTCGATGTTCTTACACGGTAATTGCATGATGGTAGCAGCTACAAAAGCACATGGTTGCCACACCAACCATGAATGAATGAATGAATGAACGCTTAGCGCCATTCGCTGTGTGTACGTGGCAGGCATTCAAACCCTAGTTAGAAGAAACAAAAACAAATACAATCTAGACCAACTCCCACTCTAGGCTTCATTTAGCTCACAAACAGTAATCAAGTCTTCTAGACTGAGGAAAAAATATTTTTAAAAAAATTTGAGCTCCTTACACCTGTTTCCCTGTTTCTTTTCTTTTCTTTTCTTTTCTTTTTTTTTTTTTTTTTTTTGGTTTTTCAAGACAGGGTTTCTCGGTATAGTCCCGGCTGTCCTGGAACTCACTCTGTAGACCAGGCTAGCCTCGAACTCAGAAATCTACCTGCCTCTGCCTCCCAAGTGCTGGGATTAAAGGCGTGCACCACCACTGCCCAGCTACACCTGTTTCTTTACAGCAGTTCTGTCTCTGGTTCTCTATCTTGTGCAGAGGGAATTCATGCACACACGGGCACTGAAGAGTATGAAAAATGGATAGCTCTTCCTGGGAGACAGGACCTCATGCGATGGCATAATTATGAACCATCCTTACCCGATCCCTGAGCTGACAGTACTTACCCAAGTTCACTGCAAACAATGCCACAGACCTTAAGAAAAAGCTAGTCAGGGCCAAGCAATCAGGAAATGTATGGCCACAGGGTTTAAAGTGGCACGTACTCTCAGCTAACCTGTCTACAACAAATCCTCAGCTCAGAAGGAAAACAAAAAGTCCTCAAGAGGACGATCCCTGTGGCCCTGGTCTTGTCTGAGAAAATAGAATTGTCCCAGAAACCTGTGGACGACGTCTGAGGGTCAAAAGCCCCGGAAGTTCTTTACTGTATCCTGCAACAAGAGACACTAGTAGCTGGATTGATTCTTGCTCCACAACTGAACCTGCAACCCTGAATCAAGTCCCATGACCTCCTGGTCTCAGTGCTCTCATGAATACATGGCGGTTAAAGCTGTCTATACAATGTCTCACAAAGGCCTACCCTAACCCCATTATACAGTACAAGAATGTGGACTGCAGTCTATAAAACACTTTGTTTACTGTGCAAAGATAAATTATTATTGACTGTAAATACTCCATTTATAACAAAGAATTGCTGTAACTGGAGTCCCAGAGGAAGCATCCAACCATTTGGAGCATAAATGATAAAACACTGGGCAAGATAACTAGTGCAAACAACCAGCAGCAACAGAGGGCCAGTCCAGGAGCATCCTAAGATGCTCAGAGAAGAAAAACCCAGGGCCATCACAAAGGACCCATGCCCATGAGTTCACAAAGCACTGCTTGCTGCTCTTGGCAAGCAGCTGCAGCAGACTCACTGGGCATTTCTTATGCTGCCCTTGGGAACGTCTTGAGAAGAGCAGAAATGTCTTATGGAGAACAAGTCACCTATATTCCTCAACCACATAAGAAAGTAAGACCAAGATCTCACAGCTCTAGAGATGGCCAAGCGTGGCATTAACACATGAGAAATCATGCAGCAATTTCAGAGAAGAGTTCATTCCCTTTTTTGAAGATTTTTATCTAAGCACAGGCAACATGTCCAACTGGGATCCTTAACTATTATTTTTGTGGCATAGATCCTTTTTACAGTCCAGTCTATTCTATGAATTCCTGTGAGGAACTGTATGTATTCTTTATTTAGTAGGTTTCTGAGACAGGGTCTTATTTCTTAGGCCAGGCTTGTTTAGTCTCACTGAATATCACCCAGGCTGGTCTCGAACTCATGATTCTCCTATCTCCCAAGTTCTGGGATCATTGGTGTGCTCCTTCATGCCTGGCAAGAACAGTGCACTTAAATGGAAACAGAAATGTTAACACAGATTTTCAAAGAAAATCAGCATCAAAATACACATTTTTAAATAAATCTGAGATAGATCATGTGATTCTTTGTTAACTCAATAAGTAAAATAAATAATAGTCTGGTGTCTGCCTTTATTGTGAAACAACAGTAAGTGATTTTTTTTTTTAAGTTTTTATTGCATGTATTTATTTTGTGTATGTGCATACATGCATGTATGTATTTTGTGTATGTGCATACATGCATGTATGTATTTTGTGTATGTGCATACATTCATGTGTCCCAGCATCCATGTAGAAGTCAGAGGACAACTCTGCCTGGCAGGTTCTTGCCCTCAACCATGTGAGTGCCAGGGATTGAACTAGCGTCATCAGGTTCATGGGCAAGTACCTTTAGCCACTGAGTTATCTCACTGGCCCAACTTCTGCAATACGTGTGAACTAAAATGCCAGGGCTGGAGAGCTGGTTTAGTGGTTGAGAGCACTGGCTGCTCTTTCAGAGGATCTGGGTTCAATTCCTAGCACACACATGGCAACTCACAACTATCTATAACTGCAGTTCCAAGGCATCTATCTGGCACCTTCAAAAAGATATACATTCAGGAAAAATAGCAATGCACATAAAAATAAATTTTAAAAAAAGTACCCATAATTTCTGTTAGCAACAAAAATGTAAGTACTGCTTACTAATAACTACTAGAGTTTGTCAACTGTATTTATAGTGGGAGGAAATGCCTTGTGTCAGGTAGAAGTTAATAAGAATAAAGACATCCTTCTCATTCAAGTTCACAGACTCCCCATTCATTGTTCCCATGGAGCCAAGTTAGGAAGCCAATCAAGAAAGCAACCCAAGGGGCTGGAGAGATGGCTCAGTGGTTAAGAGCACTGACTGCTTCCAGAGGTCCTGAGTTCAATTCCCAGCAACCACGTGGTGGCTCACAATCATCTGTAATGGGATCCAATGCCCTCTTTTGGTGTGTCTGAAGACAGCTACAGTGTACTCATATACATAAAATAAATAAAATCTTTAAAAAGAAAGAAAAAAAAGAAAGCAACCCAAGAAAAAGGAAGAAAACCAGAAACATGGATCTACTGTATAGAACCTGCAAAATGAAACGGGAGATACACAGAAAGGTGACAACGCCCTCAAGGCCACACATGCCAGGAGTCCGTCACCCTCAATTAGTAAAACACAGAGTGAGCTTCAAGTTGAAGAGTGGCATCTTCTCCTAGAATAACACGGATGGAGTAAAAGACGGGAGGAGGCTATCATTGCACAAGCTCCTTGCCAAAGCCTCTCTTTCACTGTGTGGTATATGACACTACATTGATGAACTTGTAAAAACAGCATAAATCCTGTTGGATCTCTGTTAAGCAAAACGTTATGTATGTCAGTACCTACAGGTGTAAGCACGGCATAAACACAGATGTCCAGTAAGATGTGCATGGAAAATCATTAGTGATTAACACGCAGAATGGTTTTGCTTCTTTTGTGTTCCAGTTATAAAAAATGGGCAGAAAAAAAGACCAACGAAGGCCAGGAGACACAGGGTCACCCAGATACCGGACTACAAAACAGAGCTTCACAATCCCCTTCTTGTGGGTTGCACAAAAGATTTCAGATCCCAAAGCAATCGAACACAGGAAGGAGGTACAGTTATTAACCCCATCTGGCATATTCTTACATAGTCAGAGACTAAGACTCAAGTGCCAAAAATGATTTGCCCAAAAATCACACAGCAAGACTCTAGAAGCCCTGATGGAGAAGCTGGATCCCTAGCCTAGGTGAGTAGAGGAGAATATGGCCCTTGTTGAAATCAAAGGCTGTACACTGGCCTGACCTTAGAGTTCAGCTATGTTGTGGACTTGCTGGTAGTAAACTTGTGCAAATTTCTGAGGTTTTCCACTCACTGGGCTCAGCGGCATGGATCTAGTCTCCAGAGATAGCCAGGAAGACACTCACTGCGCTTGGGAACAGGTCTAGTAGATAGGTAGTGAACAGCCTCGTGCTTTAAGGCAGACAGACAGAATTGCTGAAAGCCCAGTTTGGAGATGTCTATGGATTCTGAATCAATACATCTGAAATGGGACCAGAAAGTCTGAGTTTTTCTAAAGCCCCCCAGGAGAATTGAAACGGCTTAGCATTCAATGACAAGTTCTTGGTTTGACAAGAGGGACTCTAATAGGCTGTGAGAATACAAAAGAGGCTTAACCTAATCAGGAGACATGCAGTGTCCAAAGATGGCGCTAGAACCATAAGACCCAAGACTCATAGCAGTTCCCAACATTCTCCTAGGGAAGATGAAGGGCCCACTGCTGAGAACCAACTGAACTTAGCACAAAAAAGGTTTAGAGGGGTCCTACTGCCATAAATGTATGTTTCCAGAAACAGAGCAAACCAGAAACCATCTTAGAATTGATAAGGGAATAGCAGATTAGTGAATACAACTTTAAACCAAGCAGAGGGGGCTGATATGGTAACATGTACAGTTAATGCTACTGGGTGAACTGGCATTCACAGATCAGAAAGTCAGGGCTTCCAAATGACCTACCTCCTCAGGAGGTGTGAAGATTGCCTAGAAATGGGGTAGGTCCCAGAGCACTCACTCAGAAGTACTCTGAAGGGCCACATGGTGTTTATTGGGCTGGATGGGGACAGCCCAATAAACCTACTCTTAGAGTAAGTGTCCAATGCAGGGGTTGGGGAAGGAATGGGGTCAAAATAGACCAGTGGAATTCTCAAAGTTTATACTCTCTGTTTTATTCTCAGATTTCTGCCAAGGCAAATAGTACTTGCTGGGTGAGAGAAAAAAAAAAGGTACAGAAAGAAACAGACAGCAGCCAATAGGCAAAGAGAATTCACCCCTGCTCTTATAGGCAAAGCAGGCCAGTAAGTGGAATATTCCCCAGGATGTATGTAGGTCCTTCCAGTGTCTGAGCAAAGAGCAATGGAAGCAAAAGAGATGCAGGCATTTGCACTGAAAACACCCGAGTCTAACAGAGCAGCAAGCAAGCAGCTGGTCAAAACTCAAGCTCTATGTGATCCTGGCAGAAGAACCTGTCCTCTTTGCACCTCTCAGTGGTCTGTCCATCTTCAGGACGGCATCTGCTCTATCTTCAGAGAAGGTGGGTGGGACCCATCCCTAAAACTGTCAGAGCACAGGAGCAGACAGATTTCGGCAAAGGAGCTAACTTCATCGCAGGCACACACTGTAAGCTTAATAAACACAAGTTGAGGGTTGGAATTAACCATGCTCCCTTTGGCCACAGTCAATATCCTCGAGGCTACTGCAAACTGTACTCCACACTTCCTCCTGAAGTGAAGCTGCAGGAGTCCTTTCAGAAGAAAGTCACTGTGCTTGCTAATACAGCACCTTTCTCCAAATAAATAATAAAATCATATTCGTCTTCTTGTCCAGTTAGCATCCAGATATCATGCTGAGAGGATGTGTTACTCTTATCCACGTACAAAAGATTTAAAAAACTAATACCACACAGCCAGCAAGGGGCAGAGTGGGGCTGGAACTACAGTTTGTATGGCAGTCACTGTGATTTTCCCAATCAAGAATTCAAATAGGTGATCTTGCCATGGAATGAAACACTGGGGCTCAGAGTGCTTCAGCAATCACTGCAGAGGCTGCCTGTGTTATGTGAAGACTCTCAGCTCGAAACAGAAGCAAAAAACTCCTGAAACAAGTGCTTCCTCAAAACAAAGCTCTCTCTTCCTTGGATCCCATGCTCTTACCTTTAATGCACTCGAGTGAAAGAGGAACGTGTCTGAGTCACTATGACTTATGAACCACTCATCTTGGTCTCTTTATCCCACTAACTCTCAGCATCTTCGCCTGTGAATTGGGAAGGAAGCCCCTGCTCCAAAAGACCCCACGGAGCTCCTGACCTGAGAAGGTGGTCAGCAACTGACAGCTACTCTCATGACCAGGCCATGGCACCAAACCTTTGACTGTGGGTGACTATACATTCTTCCTGCCTCCTACTTCTCCTGCACACTCTCTCTTCCACCGGTGTTCCATGGAAAGACCACTCTTCCTTCTGACTTCACAAGGGAACGAAGGTAACAAAAGATCCAGCAGAGAGCATATGCAAATATCAAATATTATTAAAACATTAATGAACTCTGGCGATTTCTATGAATTTTGATAGATGGTATTCATTATGTACTTCCAGCCTCTCGACACACTCCGGTCTCTCAGATATTAACTAGATAAGAACAGCAATCGTTCTCCTAAAAGAACAAGGTGTAGAGAAACAGAAGTGATGCTTCATTCCAGCTGATGCTTTGGCCTCCAAAGGAACTGGAATCTCAGCACAAATAGAACCCATGACCCTCAATGGGCTCAGCCTGTTCAGATCCTGCTTACACAGGACAGTGGGTGTCCAAGTGCTGAATGAAGGGTTACTGAGTACACTGCTTCCTTCACTCATCTGCAGAACCCCCCACAACTAGATAAAATGAAAAGGTGGGAAGCTACAAGGGCCTCGGTCTAAGCTAACAACCTTGTAGCACAGATATGGACTTGCCTGTCCATCAACCCAAGCCCCCAACTGCCTGCGCACAGAGGAAGCATTATGCACATTTCCATTAAAGAGGATTGGACAAACGCCTTTGCTATTTCATCCCGACTGAGAGGATAACGGTTTTTTTGTTTTTTAAGCTGCTGACAATCCTCAGGTGCAGTTTAGACAGAGACAGAACAAAGCCAGGAGAAACAACGCCTCCAACAACTCCCTAAATCGAGGGCCTGATGCCACCCAAGTGACACCTTAACAAGCTTGGGGGGTCATCAAGACACCTCATCTGCATAATCATGAAAGACTCGAGACCACAGCAAGTGAAAGAAAGTGTCCAAAAAAGAGATTTTGTTTCTTAAGCCAACCGAAAATCTGCTTTAGAAAAAAGTAAATCCACATGGGGACCCTGGCTGTCACCAAACCTTCACTGGTCTAGAAAAGCCAGCACCTCATTAAAGGAAACCCAGGGACTCAAAAATGAATGCAGTGCCACAAACACAGGCGAGCTCATTTCGCCATCTGCCTGGGAGGGTCCAGAGGAGCAAAGGGCTTAGGTGATACTCCTGAAGTCTCTCTCTGGCAGGTGCAAATGCTAAAGTCCCAGGGGAGAGAAATCAACTCTTCCAAGGTCAAAAGACTGAGAAGGAAGAGAAGCAAATCTTGTTTACCTGCCAGCACAGGGCCACGGGTGACATTAAACACATGCATAAATTAAGTGCGGTGGAATAACTTACTCTTTGTACATGGCTTTAGACCTGACTAATTCACTGTATCAGATGAAGGGGCAGTGCACAAGTTCCCAATGAGCCAGGCATTTAAACTTACTCTCCCCATCACCTCTCACTGTCAGATCCGGACTATCCTTATCGCTACCTCCAGACACAGACAAGGGGGGCTATTATGCCATAATGGCAGGCAGTGGTTAGCTAGGTCAAAGAGAAAGGCCATGGTTAAGCAACTTAAATAACCGCCTTGAGATTTCTGTGTGCGTGCCTACCCCCACCCCAACACCCGTCCTCCCGACAACCACTGGTTTGGTTCTGAGATATGGAGGTTTTGTAAGGGCTTTTACCCTCCTTTCTAAAATCTGATTCCATCACATTGTAAATTAAAATAATAATTCAATTAAACAGTCAAACATCCAAATAAGGCTCTTTCAACCACATTCACCACCTAGAATACCTAGAATACACGTGTGGGGTGAGCAGCAGAAGGAGAACATACTCCCGTGTTTAACACGGCCCATCCAACTTGCCTAATTCTTCACAGGACCGGTGGACCACATTCAATCTGTATCACTTCGATTTGGGCTAAGAGGAGCAAGAAAATCTGGAGGGAATAAGGTACCCTGATGGAGAAACAGCAACAGTGGGCCGGCTGCAATCTCGTTAGATCCCAAGAGAAGGCAAAGACTGTCCTGTAGTTAAAAAGCCTTTGCCAATCACATTTACCACTATCTGAAAAATGGTCTGTGGAAACCTTTGGAGAGCACTGCTCCTCCAGTCCAGCCAAGCTGAATGTAAACCACGGGGCCACCACTGCTGCATGACAGCGCTACACACTCGAGGCTCCCAGCAGCGGATGCTCATTCTACAACTCAGAAGCAATAATCCCACAGCTGGACGCCAGGGATGGGGCTGGATCCCCGGAACCCATTATTTTTCTTTACCTTTCCAGACCGGTAGGTGAAGAACTGGGGAATACGTGGGGGAAATTTTTCTAACCCAGGGCTGCTCGGAGTGGGAAACTTGAGCACTCTTAGACAGCATAGGACAATACACAAAGACGAGGGGGACAGCGCTCCTCCGCGGCCAGAGATCTGAGCTAGGTCACGTTTGATCAAGGAATTAGGAATTCGGAGCTCAGAGACAACCCGGAGAAGCACCGGAAATGCTTCCGACCCCTTCAAAGGGAAGTGGATTTGCAAATCAAAGTTGCAGGCAACTCCGGGCTCCCGGACTACTTCCGCGGGTTACTCTGGAACACCCAACAAGTTTGGCCACCCGGGACTCGGCGTGACAGCGCCGCGCCGCAACCACGACAGAAGCAACTTGTCGCTCCGGCACCGGTCGGCCTCTACCAGGGCCGCCCAGCCTTGCAGGGGACCCGGTGTCACTCGGCCCGAGCCGCTTCGGGGACTCCCGGAGCCGGGAGGCGTCTCCCGCCGCCGTCTCACCTGCCCGCCAGCCCGGCGGCCGAGGAACCAACAAAAGAGCGGGCGATCGGGAAGGAGAGGGGCACCCCGCGCCGAGCGCAGCAGGCAGGAGCGGAGGGGGCGGCTGCGCTGGCGATGGAGAGAAAAGGGGACCTCACGGAACCAGGGGTGACACCCCGGGCAAACGCCAGAGCCGGGACCAGAGCTCACACCCGCTCCATCACACCCGCACACACACGCATACTCACACATCCTCCCCGTCCTCCTTACCCAGCATGGAAAAGATGAAATCCTTGGCAGTGTGGATCTCCAGCGCTCTCTGGTCGTCGTACTCCCGCTGGTCGTGCCTGGTGAATTCCTGGATGAGTTTGTTCAGTTCCTCCACCCGAGCTCCAGACCTGAAATCCAGCTCCGGGAAGGCAGGCTTGTTGTTGCAGCCCAGGGAGGCTGCCTTGCTGGCGGTGGGAGCCGCCATCTTCATGCAAAACGCGCCGAGCGGCGGCTCCGCGGCGGCCGCGGCACCCACCCCCGCCCCCCACCCCGCCCCGGCCTCCCGGCGCGGCTGGGCAGCCCGGCCCGTGGGCGGGCTGGCTTCTGGGCGGGCCCCGCGCCGCGCTGCGCTCCGGGCGGCCGCGCTCCTTCGCGGGAGGAGCCCGACTGCGGCGAGGTGCGCGTGTGGCCCCGGCCCCCGGTCCTCCCGCCCCCGCCCGCTGCGCCGCTGCGGGGCCCCTGCCCTCCTGGAGCCCTGCCGGGATCGGCGGCGACGTCCGGCAGCCGACTCGAGCCTCCCCCGGGGCAAGGAAAGTGAAGTGGAAACAATGTGAAATTCACCAGCGCCGAAATCAACAAGCTGCCGGCTCCGGTGTTACGGAGCCAGCAGCAGCATTCCCATTTAAAGGGACAGCGCACCCGGTGGGAAGAAAATAAATAAATAAAAGGCAGAGGTTCGCGCGCCCCGATCACTTGCCAGTCCGTACTCCGGCTGACGCGCGTAGTGTGGACGCTTTCTTTCTCCACCTCCACCCCCGCCCCTCTTTAGGGGCAGGGCTTGCCAAGCGCATCCAAGGAGAAAGGAGTCTTCCTACTCTGATCTTAGGGCGGTGTCCTGGGCGAGAACGTGTCTGTGGGCGCATTTCCAATGTCCATCCCAAGAACTTCAGGATCTTTAGATGGTAGAAAAATATAAAATGTATCTCTTGTCCTTTGTCGCCTAGATTGCCAAGAATGATAAAATTAGCGAATCAAAAAGGGGTGCCAATCCCGCCGCGTATAGACACTTCCAGTGAACCACTCAAGTATCCCTACCTTTGCCCTTGGTAATTACTTTGCCTTGATAACTCATTCATTCAACTTTACATATAGTGCCTTAATAAGAGCCAACCTGCTCTCAGACAGATAGGGATCCAAATGCGGATGGGGTGTGTGTGTGTGTGTGTGTGTGTGTGTGTGTGTGTGTGTGTGTGTGTGTGAGAACAATGAATTGCCCCAGGGTACGAGGAAGATGGGAGTGGGAGAGTCTCCCATTTGGCTAATAGAATTTGAGCACTCACTGTTAGCCAGACCGGAATGACAGGATGTTGAAGGACAGGGCTGAGCCTGAGGACTTGCCCCTCACCCACATCCTTGTCCCCACTGGAACTAGGGCTTTCACGACAAGGCTGCTGTAGTAGAAGACCAGTTCATCTAGACCGAATGGCAGATGTGGTTTTAATGTTCACGTGATCCACACACTTAAGGAGGCCCGTTATCCCTAAAAACAATGGTGAACTGTCCTCTACCCCAGCCTGTGATCCTATCAAGCCCTTTTAATTTTCTTACCTGAGTTCTCATCACTGAAAACTCACATTATCTTGTAAGACCTGGAAAGGACATCCAGGTTCTGCCATACTTACCCGTGTGAAATAGGATAATAATTACTACATCGTAGGCTGCTTTAAGAATTAGGTGAGATAAGACTGGATGACCCCCATTTAGTATAAAGAATGACAGGATAAGTAGCATATTAAGTGGTGATTAGCTATATCAGCTTCCGATGTTAATAGAAGCTTTAGTGTCAAGGGGTGTGTGTGTGTGTGTGTGTGTGTGTGTGTGTGTGTGTGTGTGTGTGTGTCCCTGCATGTACATGCACTACATTGTTGCCTGGTGCCTGCAGAGGTCACAAGAGGGCCTCAGAGCTCCCAGAACTGACGTTCCAGACAAATGTGAGCTGCCCTAGGGATGCTGGGAGCTGAGCCCAGGTCCTCTACTACAAGAACAAGTGCTCTTAATTGCTAAGCCCCTCCCACAGAATCTTTCCAAAACACAGAGCTGGCCACTGACACCTCCCCTGGAATTTCTCTGCTTCTTTCTGTTCTCAGCTGTACACCCAACCAAAGCCAACCCCATCCTTCCTTGCTATGACAGCTTCTCCAGGCTGGCCTCCTCGGCCTTTGCTCCCACAGCTGAGGAGCCACCCTGTTGCACCCTCAAGGGAAGCTTGCGGGTGACACCTCTAAATCCAGCTTGCTTTCTCGTTGTTACTGCACATTGTGAGGTACCTGGCATGCACCATACTCTATGACTGATCTCCAGCACCACACACATACAAACACAGGACACAGAGACAGAGTCTGTATAAAATAATCAAAATATTTTTCTCCCTTAATTACCAAAACTAGCAGTAAGTCATTGCTGCTCCTTTGTTTCTGCCTTTTCTTTAGATAGGTGTATCACAGAAAGTCACCAGGTTTCTAGCAGAAATCACTCTCAAGGTGAACTAGCTCTGAACTTGGTAGTTTTGAATGGCAGGGTCAATGAATAAGATCTTCATTGTGGACACTTCTTTCTTGTCAGCCAGATCAGAATTCCATGAATACTAGACCTCCAATGAGCCTATTTATATTGAGAATGTTACTGAATGGTAAATACCTTATAGATCGGTAACAAGATGGCATAACCATCTCTGAATTGCAAAAAGAAAAAAAAAAAGAAAAGAAAAAAAATTAGAGGAAAAAAGATAAGGAACGGATTTCCTGAACAGATTCTTGGATCATGTTTTGTCCTCTATGTCCTAGGAAACTATCTCCATCACTTTTGCAGGCAACTGTATTTAATAGCTCCTGCCCCCACTTTATGTCCCTTTTTTTCTTGATTTTTTTTTTTAAAGGCAGGGTCTCACTATGCTGCTCTGGCTAACCTTGAACTCACTATGTAGTGCCCTAGAACTCTGTGTAGGCAAGGCAGTCCTGGAACTTTGAACCCTCCTACCTCTGCCTCCTGAGTGCTGAGATTACAGGTATGTACCTCTATGCTAAGCCTCGTTGTGGTCTTAATTAGTGTATGTGAATGAACAGGCATCTTCCCTTAAAGTCTCGGAGGTCATTGTTTAGGTGACAGCAGCCACTCTGGACAGTGTCGGCGCCCAGTACTCCACCCCTGCTTAAGAGTTGTTATAAATGGACGGACTGCTCTTTGAGTCAAATTAAATGCTGTTCCTTGCATCCCTTTTCATCTCCTTCGCATGCTATAGGAAGTCAGAAAAGAGATGGAAAAGGTGAAGAGAAAGAACAATTTATATCAGAGTTATTAATATGTCAGCCTTGTAATACGTGTACATGGAGGACCAGAGGGCTACCATCTAAGTAAACGCTCAAGTAGGCTTCTTTCACTTCTCCCTCAGGATCTTGTCCATTCTCTGTTGACAGGAGCACCTCGAGGAAGAGACCTCCACGTTGCCTCCCTGGAGCTGTTTGTTTTTAAATACAACTCTGAGGGTTCGTGGCAACCCCTCAGCCATGAATAGCTAGATTGTGCCGGGTGTGTATTAAAAATAGCGAGCTTCCCGTTCACAGGATGAAGTAACAACATAATTTTAACCAAAGTTTGTCTGGCCTGACATGGATTTAAATAGCAGCCTGGGCCACAAAGATGTGCCCCCATTGTTTAATAAAAGTCTAGCAAATGGAAATGACCCAGGTTTCTTATGATTTGCAAATATGGACAGGAAAACAAGTAGCAATGATGGGTGGGGGGCTGGAGAGATGGCTCAGCAGTTAAGAGCACTGACTGCTCTTCCAGAGGTCCTGAGTTCAATTCCCAGTAACCACGTGTTGGCTCACAACCATCTGTAATGGGATCGGATGCCTTCTTCTGGTGTGTCTGAAGACAGCTACAGTGTACGCATACAAATATAATAAATACTTTTTTTAAAAAAAGGAAGCGAGTCAGGCAGTGGTGGTGCACGCCTTTAATCCCAGCACTCGGGAGGCAGGAGCAGGTGGATTTCTGAGTTCGAGGCCAGCCTGGTCTACAGAGTTCCAGGATAGCCAGGGCTACACAGAAAAACCCTGTCTCAAAAAAAAAAAAAAAAAAAAAAAAAAAGGAAGCGAAGATCGATCACAGGCACATTGATGGCAGAAGGACCTTGGAAGATAAGAGTCCATCCACCATCTTTATACTGCAGATAAGAAACTCAGAACAGGGAGCGGGAGCCTTCCATGATGGGTGGAGACAGCACTATTCGTATTTTTCATACTAATTTCAAATTTAGTAAATAATTATTGCATTTCCATATTGTCAGGGGGCATGGATATCTCTCTCTAATGACATCATCATGATTAAGGAGGATGAGGAAGCAAGGAAGGAAGGAAGGAAAGGGAAATAAATACCCTTGGGAAAATGTACTTATTTCAAATGAGACTTAAATACTAATAAGCCAGGAATTACTGAAGTTTGGAATCATCTGTTTGTGTTTTGATATCATAGATGCATAATTAGGGCTAGAGCTAAATCAACCTATGGTGGTTTGCACGAGAAATGTCCCCCACGGACTAAGGTATTTGAATACTTGTTTCCCAACTGTTGGCACTGTTTGGGGAAGCTTAGGCGGTATAGGCTTGCTGGAAGAAATGCATCACTCGGGACCAGCTCTGAGAGTGTATCGCCTTGCCCTACTTCCAATTCTCTCTCTCTCTCTCTCTCTCTCTCTCTCTCTCTCTCTCTCTCTCTCTCTCTCCCTTTCAAGTTTTTAGTTAAAGGTGTGAGCCTCCTACTCTCAGACCATGCCTGTTGGTCGCTGCCATGCTGGACTTTAATCCTCTGGAACCATAAGCCAAGTCTTTCTTCTATAAATTGCCTTGGTGATGTATTCTGTAATGGCAACAGAAACATAACTAATGGGCAATCCCCTGTCTCGTCTCTCCCTGACATGCAACAGGGACTTGAGTAGATAATAAAAATGTGGTGCACACACACACACAATGAGATTATATTCAGCCATAAGGAAAAAAACTGAAGGGACTGGTAGGATAGCCCAAAAGTTAAGGGTGCATACCGTGGGGCGGCTTAGAGGCTAAGCACGCTGGCAGTTCTTTCAGATGACTCAGAGGATCCAGGTTCAATTCCCAGCACCTACCTGGCAGCTCATAACTGTCTGTAACTTCAGTTTCAGGGGATCTGACACCCTCAAGCAGACATAGATGCAGGTAAAATACCAATGCATATAAAGATACAATTTTTAAAAGTGCACATTGCTCTTGCAGAGGACATGATTTCAGACCCAGCACCCATATCAGGTAGCGCTCACCATCTCTTCTAACTCTAGTTCCTGGTGATCCAAGGCCCTCTTCCGGTCTCCACAGGCACCACCTTCATATGCACACACACACACACACACACAATTTTTAAAAATAAATTTACAAATTAAAAAAAAACTTTCAAAAAGGAAGAAAAATAAAAAAAAAATCTTCAGAAAATGGATGGAACTGGAAAATATCGAGTGGGATCATGCAGGCTCAGAAATCTATGTCTCTCTCATGCGTGGATTCTCGATTTTAATTTTTATATATGTGTTTACACAGAGGTGATTGTGTGTAGAGGCCAGGAAACTAGAAAGAAGCCCATGAGAGAAGAGATCATAGGGAGGAGAGGCAGAGAGAGGAGGAAATAGCAAGTGGTGGGAAAGAGAAAGGGGAACTGAGGGTGGAAGTGCCTGAGGAAAGCCAGGGCAGGAAGAAGGAGAGAGATAAGACAGGGCAAGAGGAAGCTCCACCGTGACTCAAAATGCACGAAAGTGCTGTAAGCTGTGCTCTAAGCTAGTTTAAAACAAAAAACAGAAGAACCTTCCTCAAGCAGTCAAGTCACTGCTTGGGATAAACTGGGCAGGCTTGTCTCTGTTAAAACAGGCCATTGCAGTGGTGGCGCACGCCTGTAATCCCAGCACTTGGGAGGCAGAGGCAAGCGGATTTCTGAGTTCAAGGCCAGCCTGGTCTACAGAGTGAGTTCCAGGACAGCCAAGGCTACACAGAGAAACCCTGTCTTGAAAAACCAAAAACCAAAAAACAAAAAACAAACAAACAAAAAAAAACAGGCCATTGCAATGTTAACAAAACCCCTGCCCACCAAAAATATGGCTACAGCTCCTCCCTAATACTTGATTTGGGCAAAGGGGGCCTTAGTGAGCTCCACCCTCTTGTCTGTGCTCCTGTTCCCACGACTCTGAGGGCCTTTGGCTACTCTCTTTCATGTCTATGTCAAATCTACCTATGGGCCCAAAGAGTCTAGACATGAAGAAAGAAAAAAAGAAAGAAAGAAAGAAAGAAAGAAAGAAAGAAAGAAAGAAAGAAAGAAAGAAAGAAAGAAAGAAAGAAAGGAGAGAGGGAGGGAGGGAGGGAAGGGGGGGTTAGAGAGATGGCTTAGTGGTTAAGAGTACTAACTGCTCTTCCAAAGGTCCTGTGTTCAGTTCCCAGCAACCACATAGTGGCTCACAACCATCTGTAATGGAATCCTATGCCCTCTTCTGGTGTGTCTGAAGACAGTGACAGTGTACTCATATAAACAAACAAACAAACAAATAATTCTTTGAAAGAAAGGAAGGAAGGAAGGAAGGAAGGAAGGAAGGAAGGAAGGAAGGAAGGCAGGAAGGAAGGAAGGAAGGAAGGAAGGAAGGAAGGAAGGAAGGCAGGAAGGAAGGCAGGAAGGAAGGAAGGAAGGAAGGAAGGAAGGCAGGAAGGCAGGAAGGCAGGAAGGCAGGAAGGCAGGAAGGCAGGAAGGCAGGAAGGAAGGAAGGAAGGAAGGAAGGAAGGAAGGAAGGAAGCTCAATCTTCTTTCTTCCTGCTGTACTGGGCTTGGAGAAGGGAGAGGGAGAAGCTGTAACTGCAGGAAAAGAAGCAAACTCTAGAAATGCAGACGAGGAAATGGGAATGCTGACAGCAATGATCAGCATTCCTTCCATGGTGGAGGACATTACAGTTCAACCGAACACTGCTGAGGACAAGCTCCCAGTTTCTCTTCACCTCCTGCTAAGGCAGGTCACTCTGGGCGACAGTTACTATTCCCATTTTTTGAGATAAGTTACAGCTTAGCAAGATGGCACTGGAACTACCATCCTGTTTCCTGAAGGCAGCTCTTTCTGGCCCCCAGCTCCACTCCTCCTCATCTCAGTCTTGGACATGTCTCTCGCCTCTGATCGCCCTCACACTTATTACCACAGTCTTGTTAGTCGGGCTTCGTCTCAGCTCCCTGGTATCTTTCATGTCTCCCTCATAAGAAAAAATAAATAAATAAAAATGTCTGTGTCACATGCATGATGACGATGTGTATATCATCTCCAGTCCCCACTACTGAATCCACAGCACAAGAAGGTGTTCAGTAAATGTTGATCGACTTTTTTTTTTTTAAGTAAATAAAAGACAAATAGCCTGCTTAGGCCCCTAAAACATGTTCTTTTCTTCAAATTTCACTGGCTCTGTTGTGTAAGGGTCTATGATTCACTGAAGAATGATACCCCAGACTCAAATAATATGCAAAAGCAAAGAACATTTTATTCTACAGAAGTTCAGTATTCTGGGGTCTCCCATTACCAAGATGGAGACTCACCAGTGAGCTCGCAGGCCCGATTTAAGCACGTTAGGAGCATTCAGGGGAGGACTGGGTGACCTCTATCACTATCTCTAGGGACAGTCCAGAACCATTGCTGGGGCCTGGGGGGCTGGAAACTGTCACTGGGAAAGTCTGGAAACTGTTACTGAGGAGCTTTGGAAACTGACGCTGACCCATTGTCCTTGCCTCAGGCCTGGTGGTGGTGGAGCCTGGACTTGCCTGGACATGCCCAGTTCTTGGAAACAGAGATTTAGGCCTAGTCTCCTGAACTGCCCATTTCAAGCCTGTTATGGAGTCAGCCTAGCCTGTCTCAGTTGGTGGCAACCACTGGACATAGAGAAAAACTCCAGTAATCTCTTACAGTTTGGAGTTTGCAAATACTTTACCTAGCATCTGATGTATTACCTAACACCCTCCCACTCCCCCACCCCTGTCCCTTGACCCTGTCCCCCACCCAGTCAGGAATCCTCTTAAATTTACATCCCTGTGAAAGTGGGTTTTGTTTTGTTTTTTTTGGTTTTTTTTTTTTTTTTTTTTTTTTGGTTTTTCAAGACAGGGTTTCTCTGTGTAGCCCTGGCTGTCCTGGAACTCACTCTGTAGACCAGGCTGGCCTCGAACTCAGAAATCCGCCTGCCTCTGCCTCCCAAGTGCTGGGATTAAAGGCATGCGCCACCACTGCCCAGCGAAAGTGGGGTTTTTTGTTGTTGTTGTTGTTGTCTCCCCCACCTACTTTAAAATATAAGCATAGGCCATTTGCCCAATGAGTTATTGACACTTAGAAAAAAAAATTACGTCTGGTTTCATTTCTTTCTTCTCCCAGTGAAACCTGCTTGACATCGCTGCTACACATCAGGGGAGAAAGACAGAGAGATTGATTGCCAGCAATTATAAATGACTCTGGGTATAGTCTTTGCACACAGGGCTGTGCTGCTTACTTTCCTGTCAGAATAACTGAGAGAACAACTTCTGGGAGGAAAAGTACATTGGGCTGTGGTTTAAGGAAATCTCTGCCTGTGGCCGTGGGAGGGCGGGGTAGCGTGTCATCGTATGAGGCAGACTAGAAGCACAGGGAGCAGGCTGGAGAGCAGGGGCAGCCTCCTGCCCCAGCTGCGCCCCGTCTCTTCAAGATCCCACAGTTCTTCTTTATGTCCCCATCTCACCCATTTCCCGGCTAATCAATGAGTTTATTGGGGTTACTTACAGGGAACATGAACAAGAGGTTGCCTACAAAGCCATGGGTGTCTCAAAGGCAGCTGCACGGGGAAAAAAAAGGTCCACGTTGGTATGGGTCACAGCTCATGAAAGCCACATTCATGGAGGTTTCTGGTCAACAGGTAGTCCTGTTTCCTCCGTGGGACTGGGGGACATTTAAGAATCAAACCGTAGCCGGGCCGTGGTGGCACACGCCTTTAATTCCAGCACTTGGGAGGCAGAGGCAGGCAGATTTCTGAGTTCGAGGCGAGCCTGGTCTACAGAGTGAGTTCCAGGACAGCGAGGGCTACACAGAGAAACCCTGTCTCAAAAATCCAAAAAAAAAAAAAAAAAGAAAGAAAGAAAGAAAAAAGAATCAAACCGTAACAAAATTGGGGTGCCTTCATGACCAAATAATCTCTAACACTGTTACATACATTATCTTTTAGCCCATGAGCTGACTCAGAAAACCCGTTTTAGGTCCTCTCTAGCAGCCTACAGGCTCTCTTACTTTGAGTGCTTGCTGAGTGTCCTCAGTGGAGCACGATACCTTGCCATGAGAAGAGTGGGAATGTATGGCTTTTTCTATCATGCACAACTACTGAAGCACTTTGGAGTGTGCGTGCGTGTGTGCGTGCGAGAGAGAGAGAGAGAGAGAGAGAGAGAGAGAGAGAGAGAGAGAGAGTCAGAAGGTCAGAAGCAGGAGAGATGGACAGAGAGCACAGAAATGGGCTTCAGAGATGAAGCTAGAGGCATGGGAGAGTTTTCCAAATCTAAGAACTACTGTGCCACAATAAACTGCCTGACAGAGGAGCGAGCTCACCGTGCCACGATTTCAGAGCCGTGCTGTGCTATATACACCTTCACCAGGCTCCTGAGCAGGTGAGAGCCAGAATATCCATCCCCGAAGTGCCTTTCAGCTCTGAGAAGCTCCTGCTTCGGGCTTATACTCTTTCAAGTATCAGAATGACTGAGGACGACTGTCCTGAAAGGGCGCACCCCGCATAGAGAAGATGCACTGCACTGGACGCCAGGCACTAGGTAGCCATTTTCACAAGCTCAGGATCAAGCATTCTGTCTTTTGTTTTCTTTTTCTTTTTTTTATTTTTTGATTATTTATTTACATTTCCAATGTTTCCCCCTTTCTAGGTCTCCTCTTTGGAGACCACCTATCCCCTCTGCCTCCCCCGTCTTTTGTTTTCTTTTCTAGATTTTACACACATACACACAGACATACACATACATATAGTCAGAAATATATATACATACATAAATACAAATATACACACATACACAGACATATATACACACATATATACACACATGCACATATTAATATAGACGCACACAGACATACACACACACACATATACACACATACATACACACATAAATACACACACACACTCAGGAGCACAAGTCTCCTTCCTTTTCTCTTAATGTTCACTTCTAGTGAGTTCTTTCGTTTCACCTTGACTAAAAAAATTCTGTAGTAGAGAAACATGCATAGACATCACACGCACACATGCACACGCGTGCGCACACACACACACACACAAACACACATGCACGCACGCACACATCCCACACCTTGATTTCTATTCAGAAAGAATCTTGGGGAAAAGAGAGTTTCCTCCCGTAGCACATTCATGGACTCACTTTATCTGAGGCGGTCAGTTCACTGAACAGGTCTATTCTGCTGACAAGGGAGTCATAGGCACACCTACTTTGTTTTCCAGCCTCTGTCAAAGGGAGGCTCTCTAAATCCCACATTGTAACAAGTTATTGAAAACCCTGGCCTCCTCTCGTCAATGCCCAGTGCAGTTGTGAATAGGAAGAGTTTTTCTCGCCTCATCCGAGGCTGGTGGGCTGCATTGTGCTCCAAAGTTCATTTTCAATTCCAAGTTGCAGAACCCGGAGAGAGGGCATTTGAGGAAATGCTGACATCCTTTAGTTCCGACAACATTATCAAACACGGCCGTAAATACAGTTCCTGGGCCATGCCTTCTAATTCCAAGCTCTCTCTTAGCACTGTCTAAGCAGAAACAACAGAAACAAACCAAAATGAAAATTTCACTCTCACATGCTATGTGTTTCTCCGTGTTTTTTTTTTTTTTTTTTACATAGTGGGAGGAGGGAGAGAAAAAATTGAAAAGAAAGAATGAAAATACAGAAAAGAAGAACGCCCCCTCCCCCCAAGTCTACTTCTGATCATGATTTTGTGCGTTTTATTGAAGTTTTGCCATCATATTTTAAGAGGTAGGTAGTTAAGCAGGGGAGCTGGAAGGCATGCCGTGAATAAATAAATTCAAACAAAGGCAGTCATCTGCAAGTCAGGAGGTGTCCATTCTAGACCAGTTTTACTAGGTAGCTCTGTGATCATAGGAAAAGCTCCCCCTATCCAATCACCCGTTTCTCTTGTGTAAATGAACAGAATAAGGTGTCACTGGCCTGCCACTCAGACTGTATCTCTAACACGTGAAGACAGATAACGCAGTGTTGGGCTCCTACACATTTTAACACATTTCGTCTTATTTTTTCCAGTCTATCCTGGTCACAGCTTGACAACCCACAGTTAGACTTCCCTCCTCGCCATCCCACCCTCCAGATCTTTATTCTTAAAGAATTAGCCTGAAACCAAAGCAGAGTGAATCTACAAGTGCATTAATCCCGCCCTTGCTTGGCAAGTCCTGGTTTACTGCCTCTTCCTTCGACTGTGGGGGAGAGGATGAGGGAAGTATGCTGCTGCTCTTCTCTCCTTAGGTCAGCCCTAGGGCTTGCTTACAGGACCTCAGGGCCTCAGGGCCTCGGGACACAGCAGGTGTGTCAGACTCCATATACCTCTCTCTCCAAACAGTGAGAGGAAAACAAAGAACCCTGGGAGAATTTACAAAAGGCTGCAAAACAGTTGTAAATTCTTGGTCCTGAAATTAAGAGCAAGGGTTAGTTAGTGTTCTGAAGCCCAAATGTGAGATGAATGTTTTTATGAAGCTGAGGCAAAAAGAATTCCTTCCCAACCTAGATGTGGTAAAAGTCCAGTCCCTGCAAATCTGGCCTGCAGTTTATGTATTTTGAGAAGAGCAGCCGGGTGGTGGTGGCACACGCCTTTAATCCCAGCACTTGGGAGGCAGAGGCAGGTGAATTTCTGAGTTCGAGGCCAGCCTGGTCTACAGAGTGAGTTCCAGGACAGCCAGGCAACACAGAGAAACCCTGTCTCGAAAAACCAAAAAAAAAAAAAAAAGGCTGTCATTTTACAGACGGACATGTGGACACATGGAGCCCACCGTGGGGTTTTTTGTTTTTATTTTTGCTTTCCCTACTATACATATCACTAAAGCCTGCTGTGTGACTATTTGGAGGTGGGGGGGGACCACAAATGCCTATTCACTCCAGATAGGGCACCAACAGTTGACTACCTATCTATGACTTGATGAATCAGTGAGTTTGTTGGGGTTATTGAGCATGGATGAGGGGGTGCCTACAAAGCCATGGGTGTCCCAAAAGCAGCTGCATCACCAGAAAGCCCACCTTGATATGGGTCACTACTTGTGAAAACGACAGCTATGGAGTTTTCTGGTCAGTTTGCAGGAAGTCTCTTTCCAGCATGTGTTTCCTGCCTCTGTAATGTTAGCAGGAGAATCCTATGAATCACACAGTTTTCAGAGCTTCTTGAAATCTCAGGAGCTATCCCTTTCCATTTAGGAAGGGATATTTTAATTTGGAAGCAATACCTATACAACAGAAGCTAATAATGTGAGGGTCTATAGCAAGCTATCAAGCACTCAGTCAATGCATGCTTCAAATTTATAAGCTGTTAACCCAAGGATGGGAAAAGAAAGACGACCAGCCCAAATCATCATGACCAAATTAATTAAAGCATAGTTTGTTATTTGTGCACATGAGCTGCCTCCCCCTAAGATAGGGTTCAGGAGGTCAGCACTGAACAAGAGAAAGACAAGGTTTTGATAGCTCAGGGATAGGGGGTTTCCAAATTGGAGGGAGGGTTGGCAGGCAAAATAGACAGGGTTACAGGAGCAGAACAAAGCATAACCAGTTAGTCATAAAGAACTCCTGAAACAAAGACATGGTTGCAAGGTAGTCATAACAAAATAGTCATAACAATGGGTGGTCGCTACAAGGTAGTTATAACAACCTTTGAAACAAAGGAAGGTTTGCAAGATGGTTATTAACTTCTTGAAATAAACACACGATTGTTCTTCCTGGAGCAGGCACAAATGGTACATGGACCAGTGCTACAGAACCATTTGTAGTTAAGGTTATAGGTGAGGCATAGCCTAATCCTTGATAAACCGGTTTAATCATGAACAGGAATGAACCTAGCTTATCTTGCTATAAGATGGCCATTAAGCCTAAGAGGGCGGCAGGCTGGATCGTCAAAGCAAATAGCAAAAGCCATGCAGCCATAATTGGCCTGGAACTTGCTCTGTAGACCAGGCTTGCCTGGAACTCACAAAGATCACCTACCTCTTCCTCTTGAGTGCTGGCAGTAATCGAATATGACATTCTTTTTTTATGTCTCTTTACCTCAACAAATACTTATTGAGACTATATATTGTGTTAGAATCATGGCTTGCATCCAGACAGACCACACCAAGCCGATACAGTTCCACGTGGGAGGTTTATTGTGGGGGAAGAGGGCAAAGGTGATGATGAAGGGGAAAAAGAGAGGGTGGAAGTCCGGAGGGTCTGCCTTTTTTATTTGGGTAAAGGTGGGAGGTGAGACAAGTGGATTCTGGGAATGTATGGTGATTGCCATGGTAAGACATGTGTCTGTCCCTGTCACCTGTGAGTGACATCACTGGGTTCAGAGATCTGCCAAACCAGTTCCTGATACCAACACTGTATCATATGCAGGCCCCTTACTTCACATTGAGGACACAAAAGATTCTTGTCTTCCTGGATCCTACCTGCCAGGTCAATCATTTAATCAAAAAATGGTGTATTTTACTAAACATCTTTGTTCTGTAACAGGGTCCTCTAGAAAGCCAGATCAATAACATACACCTACATGAAGAGATTTAGGTTTTTTGTTTTTGTTTTGGTTTTTGGTTTTTCAAGACAGAGTTTCTCTGTGTAGCCCTGGCTGTCCTGGAACTCACTCTGTAGACCAGGCTGGCCTCAAACTCAGAAATCTACCTGCCTCTGCCTCCCAAGTGGTTCATCGGTTGTGAGGACTTGATGAGTCCAACCTGCTATACAAGCAAGTCTGGAACTGATGGGGCTAGAGGCAGGCTGGAAACTCAAGCCACACTACATGCTGTGGGATCCCTTTTGCAAATCTCAGGCATTGTTCTCAGGACCTCTCAGCTGACTGGAGGTGATCCATGCATAACTGGATACAGGACCATGTAAGTCCTGTCTTCACACTGTGAGCTGCATTCCCGTATGGAATGAGTAACTAAATGGGATGTCATAAAAATTTCCACAATAAGATGTTTCTGAGTGCAGAGCAACCAAAAATAAATGAAAACCAAACACATACCAGATCCCAGGTGTTTGTGATAGCATTTGTCAAGGTTACCTCATGCGTAGCATTCGCCGGTGTTACTTCATGCAACTTTACCTCCCCCTTGGTTCTGAGCACACAAAAGTGCTTTGCACTGAGCATGCCTTCACACCTAGCAACAGGGACACACTGTCTGAAACACCCTGACTCAGATTTAAAACCATTGCCGGGATGCAATATGTAATGAATATGTGATAATTGCAATCGAATTTTATTTGGTTTTATGGAAAAATCAAATCATGAAACTTGCAGGAAAATGGAGGGGTCAGGAAAGTGTTGTAGTCCACAAGATAACCCAGACTCTGTCGGAAAGACAAAAATCACATCTCTTTCTTATGCAGATCCCAGTTCATGGTGTTTGTTTGGCTGTCACATGTGTGGGCGGACTATACGTTGTGAACCTAGAAAGGGGGCCTCAAGAGAGTACAAGAGGCAGCAGAGGCTTTGAGCAAGGGGTAGGAACACAGACAGAGCTTGCTATAAATACCGGGATTCAGATCGGCAGCCATCGCATGGCAGGAACTCTGCATACTCAATTTTCTGCTCTTAAGGGAACACAATGGTTTTGTTACAGAAAATAAAGACTTTTTAATATTTTCCTGCCATCATGCCTCAGCATGTAAATGTCAAATTTGTGTATCTTTGGATTGGACTGGGTTGACTAGAGTGTTTAATTTTAAAAATTGCTGTTTGATTTGCTGACTTTGGGCTTCATGAAAAATCGTGAAATGAATTTTGCCTTAGAATTAAGGCAGACTTTCCAACAATTTCTGAAATGTCTCTAAACACACTTCTGCCATGTTTTGTTTTGTTTTGTTTTGTTTTATGAGAAGCAATGTTCTCAGCATTGATGATTATAAAATCAAAGTATCAATTAGCTATGAAAAACAACCGACAGGATCAAATACTCAGCCAAGATTTACTTCTTTATGTAGAAATCAACAAGCACAGCCATCACATTAGTATGCAAATTTGTTTTCATGTTTCATAAATGGTAAAATTACGAGGATATGAAAGAGTTGTCTTAGAATAAATTCCTTGGTATTTTATTATCAGTACAGGTTTGACTTGTATATCTATTTTGTGTCCCCGAGCTCATGTAAAAAATGTCTTGTGTGAAAGGCGATCATAACAGAAATGTTTGAGAAAGCCTTCATCTAGGGTAACTGCCTTGAACTCAAATCATTGTAGATGTTAGTTATGTTTACAAAATACCCATCCAACAAACACTTAGATTAATGTTTGACCAAATACCTAGGCTAAGCTTCACCATACTGGTCCTGGAAACTTACCGTCACACATTTACTCAAGAAACATTTATTCAGTATTTGTCACATTGCAAGTGCTGACATGAATCATGCATACTCTCTGTCCCCTACAGGTAAGACAGAGCTGTGTCGTTTACTGAAACACATGATTATACAGTCATAATAGAGAGAGCACCTGCTCTCTGAAGATTTGGAAGAAGGAACAATACTTTCAGGTTAACAAAAAAGCAGAAAAAGCTGAAACCACACACAAAAAACCACCGACCTTGTCCTTGAAGGATAGGTAAAATTAGAGCGAGGGAAACAGGAGGCGTTCCTGAGGGAGGGAGTGGTCTAAGCAAAAGTGTGGGGTCAGGAAAATGTGTGGAGAATATGGGAACACTGAATGGCACAGTTTGCCTGGGAATGCAGAGAGTTCGTTTGTCAGAGTCGCTTCTCAGTAGCCAGTGATTATCCCACAGTTAACCAAGTAGTCGTTCCTAATGCAGTAGCAGATTTGCTGATGGAACAGAGAGTGAGGAGATTCTTCCAAAGTCACACAGAGACCCACTTTGAGGGTGCTCTTCACACAAGCTTCCCAAGGGCTTTTCTAACTGAACTTTGCCAGCCCTGAGGAGGGAACAACTTGGTTTCTGCTGTTTCAGTGCAGCTATTTTATAAAGTTATTATTGGTTTTAGACTTCTTCATTTTATTTTTCTACATATATGTGTGTGTGCTACGTTTCAGAAGGAGGCATTGGGTCCCCTGGAACTAAAGTTACTAATGCTTGTGAATGTGGGTGCTGGGAACCAAGCCCAGGTCCTCTGCAAAGAACTGCACTTAACTACTAAGCTATCTCTCCAGCCCCACTCTACCTTTGAAAATGTTCCCTTATCTTATAAAGGGAAGAAACGAATGAGGAGTTGACGTTCAGTGAGCACTTGGCTATTGATTCTTCAAACAAGACACTCAGTGATTTGTGTACCACAAAATTAAAACCTTACTGCCTTACACCCAACTGTGAGAAAGTTCTGTGTTGTAGTGTATACACAGGCATGAGCAATGATTGGATTGCTGTGCTCAGGGAAATTGTGTGTAAAGAGAAAATACAGGAATCACACCTAGGTAAAAACCTATGATTTTGTAATACTCTATTTTGTACATTTTCTTTTTCAAGGATCTTGTTTCAATGCCTAACGTCCACCCCGATTTTACAGAATAGCTGTTGTTTAGCAAATGGTTAGAAAGTCAACTAGTTCTACTCACTCTGTGACCAACCCCTAGCATGCTTGCCTTAAACTCAATCATTCTTCTGCTTATATAGGAATCCACATTTCCTTTTAAACAAGGAATGAGACAGCTATGAGTTTTCATTGTGACCCAATGCTTTTATGACATTCAAAACATAATAGCTTGATGTAATTTAAAAAATATGATAAAAAATTAGGGATGCCAGACACACTTTCCAGAAAGATCTTTTTTTTCAGGTTCACAGCACCATGAATTGAACAGAAGCAGATCACACCCTCTTATTTCTTCTCCTTCTGCTTTCACAGAATCAAAGGGAAGCCTGAGGCTTCAACCCGGAAGTGATGTCATCGAATGCCCAGCTTCATATCTCCCCATAAAATGCATTACTTTAATTAAATCTATCAAAGAGGCTAATAAAAGAGAGACCATGGAGAAATCAGGTTATTGATCAGAGGTATACATAAATGGTTGTCACTAGGGGCAAACGTTAACAGACATGTGGTGCACTCAAGGGCCTGCAGGGTTCAAATTAATCAGTGGCGAGCTACATATTTGTCTTGCGGTGATGCTCTTAATTCTCTTCCAAAGATGAGGGTGTCTGGAGGCTTGGAGTAAGATTACCTCACATTTACACAAAGCTTTAGATTTATTGTGCGCCATCCCATTTTAATGCTAAGCCCACTACAATTTTGTAAGACAAATCTGTACATTCATGGGCTGCTGAGACCACATTTTAAGAGATCAGAGCTGGTCCGCTCCATTGTTCCTGTGCTAGTTAATGCTTTGTCACCTTGATACAAGCTATAGTCATCTGGGAAGAGGGAACCTCAACTGAAAAAAAATGCCCACATCATATTGGCCTGTGGACAATCTGTGGGGCATTTTCTTGATTAATGATTGATTTAGGAGTGTCCTGCCCACCCAAGGGTGGCACCGTCCCTAAGCAGGCCAGCCTGGGGTGTATAAAAAAGCAAGGTAAGTGAGCCTTGGAGAGCAAGCTAGTAAACTGCTTTTCTCCTCGGTTCTGGCCTCTGCTCCTGTTTGATTTCCTGCCTTGACTTCCCTCAGTGATGGAGTCTGAGGTGTACTTGAAATAAGACCTTTCCTCCCCAAGTTGTACTGGTGTATTACAGGGTATATCAGAGCAACAGAAAGCAAAGTAGAACAATATCTGAACAGGAAGAGGCACTGGACAAGGCCTGTGATCACCTCAGAGGGTAGACAGAGAGCTAGACAGGGCACTGTAGTAAAGAGAGACAGTTACACAATGTGGCTAATAGCTTGTCTTCATTAGGGTTCCATTTCTGTGAAGAGACGACATGACCAAGGCAGTCCTTGTAAAAGACAACATTTAACTGGGGCTGGCTTACAGGTTCAGAGGTTGAGTACATTATTATCATGGTGGGAAGCATGGCATTGTCTAGGCAGTCATGGCCCAGGAAGAGCTGAGAGATCTACCTCTTGATCGGAAGGCAGTCAGAAGAAGACTATTTCGCAGGCAGCTAGGAAGAAGTTCTCAAAGCCCATCTTCACAATGACACACTTCCTCCAACAAGGCCATACTCACTTCAATAAGGCCACACCTCCTAATAGTGCCACTCCCTGGGCCAAGTATATTCAAATCATCAAGTGGCCCTTTAAAAAGAATGTTCCATCCAAGAGTATATGACAGTTTATCCTAACAAGGAACAAGTCACTTTACCAGATTTCACCTTATTCTTATATATTATACGAGGGAACTTATGTGAATGTCCCAAGGAAGGCAGCTGCAGCGCTGGGATTCCCCGCACCAAGGCCTGTATCCATCTTCTCATGTCACCTGAGATTTTGCACACTTTCTGCATGACAGTTACAGCATCATTTAAGGACCAAGAGATGTCTATAGTTTTCTGGTCACACTTTGTGATGTTGTGCTACCTTAGAAGGTAAAATGCCACACTGGGTCCCTGGGAGCCAGACCTTTTGCAGGTGATTTTTACCCCTCTTAAACCAACCAGGCTCCTTTCCTCTCTGTCTCAGACTTGTCTTAGTTCCTGCTACCCTGCATCTGTGCTGATGACTGTATCTGAGGATGTCCACTTGTTTTTAGGAGAAATTCTACTCTAACCAAGAAGTAATATAAGACTCTGATGAGCCTTAGCTACCAGGAACCTCTGAGTGAACCACACAGAGCCGAAATCGATGCAAAAGCAAGAAGAGTTTATTGTTCCAGTGCACTGGGGTCTTCCTGCACACAGGAGAGGCGACAAAAACCGGGACAGCCCATTCGGCCAGTTTTTATACAGTTTTCAGGAGTAGAATAGAGCAGCAACCACTAGGTAGAATGTGATTGGCAGAACAGTGTGACTTTTAAAATAACTGGTTCTTAGGGAATGAGGTAGCAAGGGCTTCCCTTATCTGTAGATGGCCAACAGTGGTCAGTCTACCCTGAGGAATGTGTCTCCATGCTCTGGGCTATTCTGAGGTCTGGTGGAATTTTCCAACAGTCTTTAGTTAGCTGACCTCTTCAGTAAAGACTAAACCTGGACTTTAACCTATTTCTGCTTGAGTGGAACCCTATGGTCTTCACCACTACACGGTGTACTGCCCTCCTGGTCATCTCCTAGAGAGTATGGAGACACAGTGGATGAGCCACATGGAAGGGGACACGGCTGGCTTAGAGGAAAGATCTTGTTTTTGTCATTTGCTAGTTCTGAGTTGTAAGTTTCTTGGCTTCTCTGAGTTTCCCTTTTTCTCCTCACAGAATGAGCATTACTTTATCCTCCTGGGTACAAAGTTATTGTAGAAGCCATAGACAATGATGGAGACACAAATTAAAAGTATGAGAGGTCAGCCAGGCCGTGGTGGCGCACACCTTTAATCCCAGCACTCGGGAGGCAGAAGCAGGCGGATTTCTGAGTTCGAGGCCAGCCTGGTCTATAGAGTGAGTTCCAGGACAGCCAGGGCTACACAGAGAAACCCTGTCTCGAAAAACCAAAAAAAAAAAAAAAAAAAAGGTATGAGAGGTTGATGCCGTTCTTAATTTCTTGTCTTAGTTTAATTTTTGTTTTTAAAAGTTTATTTATTAGCACACACGTGTGTGTGTGTGTGTGTGTGTGTGTGTGTGTGTGTGTGTGTGCTTGTCCTCTCTGTGTGTGTATGCATGTGTGTGTCTGTTTGTGTGTATGTGTATACCTGTTTGTGTCTGTGTGTATGTGCGTCTATGTGTACATATGTATGTATGCTTGTGTCCTGTGTCTATGTGTACAACTGATTGGAGTGTGTGTATATGTGTGTGTGTGTGTGTGCATGAGCATGCACATATGCAGTATAGCACACATAGGGGAGGTCTATGACAACTTTTTAAATTTGGTTCTCACTTCCCAAATTTTTCTGGGTTCTCGGAATGAATTCAGATTGTGTGTTCGCATGGCATCTCACCGGCCTATAATGTCTTTTTTCTTTTTAAATGTGATTCAGGAAGTGATGAATGGATGGCAATAACTCCATGGACTATAGGAACCACGTATTCCTCTCTCAAATACTCTGTACTATTGTGTGTCTGCAGTCATGAAGACTAGGTATCCAACAACATTTCCATAGCTGCCATGTGACGACTGTGGTCACATCTTCACATTGAAAAGAGCTTACCACTTAGTTCAGTTATGGGAAAGTTACAGTACACACCAATGATAGGAGACACCTCTCTGAATGGCCTCCCAAGTTATAACAGTGTTGAAAATTAAATTTTGTTTTAAAAAAAGTGACCTACTGCTAGTCTTCAAGAAGACTGGTGAATTCAGCATCTTTTGCAAGCTGTAAAGTCACACCTCAAATTGTTTACTTAGGTTTTTTTTCCCCCTCTCTCTCAGAAAGAAAGAAAAAAAGAGCAGCCTGTTCAGAATTAGTGGTCCACTTACCAAAGAAATATCACTGTGGAAATGCAATTCAACAAGCGATGGTTGAGTGTTTTATGGGGTCCGTATTATGCTAAGTACTGAACTGTTGCGAGCTATAGGGTGTAGATATGGTTGCTGTACTAGTGCCTGTGAGACACAGTCCTTGCCCTCAGAGTAATTGTAATTCCCACAGGATCATGATAATAGGGGTGGATTTTCAGAGATGGAAAATGCTTAAGACAAATGGACCAAAACCAGATGTCTATATAAAAAAAAAAAATAGGCTGTCATTTTTATGTGTTTGGATTAGAAAAGGTAGACCCTTTCTGGGAAGGCTTTGGAAGTGAAGCAAGGAGCTATAATTTGTTTTAAGAGCTGTCAATGTGTCAGTGAACACAGAAGAGTAATGTGGTAAGGAGATGAAGCATTCAAACCTGGAGCCGTAGTAGGACCCTTTTAATTTTGAAAACTCTATTATCTCAGATTAAAGTAAACAGCTGAAACAAAAAGTGCTTGGTGAAGAAGCCTATTGGCTCATTTAAGTGGGACGCTGAAGTCGTCGCTCGATTAGGGGTGCCCAGGTAAGCATACTGTGTTATCAGCTGCTTCACTGGCTCCATATCCATGCAGCAATACGACGCCTGGCAATAGATCCAGGCTTACATGGGCTCTGGGGAATCCGGGCCCAAAGAAGGGGGACTTGGAAGGGCAGCATAGGGAGCTGCGACAGGTCCAGCTCATCTCCGGAAAGTCCTCGTGGGCAGGAAGCAGAAACCAGGATGAGTTCTCTGCAAAATCTGAGGTAGCAAAATGAGAGTAGATGACAAAACCTTCTTTGACCATGTGACCTGAGTAAGCTCACCCTAAGGATGGTGCAGTTCTCAATGGAAGGGACACTGGGCCAGTTCTAGCACACCCATAGGTGTATGCGTGTGCACACACACATACACTCACACATGCACACACACTCAAACACACATATGAACACAAAGCAGCGCCCAGCTTGGTAGAGCATTTACATCTGAGATACAATAACCTTCTTTCTTCATACTTTGTTCCTTTAAATTTGCTTTTATTCATTTATTTTATGGGCCGTCATTTATTTTATGTGTAAGTCATGACTTCTACTGTTTACTGCTTCCCGCAGAAGTCCTTCCGTTTGTCAACATGCAAACAAGCCACTTTCTGCAAAATAAGTTACAAGTCTTTTTGTAAGAGGAATCAAAGGGAGGGAGTTCATCTTCTTGTCGACATCCTCAATCTTCAGCACATAGACTTGTGCCAGTCACCAGGCAGTGGTGGTGCATACCGTTAATCCCAGTGCTCAGAAGGCAGAGGCAGGCGGATCTCTGTGAGTCTACACAATAAAATCCTGTCTCAACATCAAAAAGCAAAGGTTTGTGATCTTCAAAGCTTCAAAACCAAAAGCCTCCTTTCCTTACAGCTATAGTACCCTCTAACATATTTCCAGCAATAACCAGCTCATTGCATGCCCTGGAAACTGGAGGCAGGCCTTTCTCTCCTGATAATTCCTGTGTACGCTATAAAGATTGTAGCTTCTGTTTCTTTACCCAGTGTCTCCTCACTCAGTCCCAGAGCCTACCAACGACCTATGAGTGTGCACAGTCCACAGGAGGACCATCTAGCTTCCCCTCCAATCCCTTACCTGAGTCAAAGCCTCCTGACTGAGCACACTGCTGATGTTGTATAGTTCTCTGCTTAAATACTGTTTAGGCTCATCAGCCAGCTTCCTTCTGCTCTGGGTGGGTATTCGTGATTGCAGCAGTATAGACAAGCCCCTACACCTACTTGCCAAGTGACTCTCTGTCTTCAGATATCTTCCTGCAGTTGAAAGAATTGCGGTATTATAAAATTTTAAATATGCCCTACCATGTTTACATAATAATCTTATGTCTCTTACTATATTTTAAATACTCTTCTTGCTTTTCATATATATTCATATATATATGAATATTAAAAAAAGAATGCTTTGTGTTGGTCCCACAACCAAATAAAACAGCCAATGTTTTCCATTGATAGTGGTCCCAATTGACATGTTTTAATATTCTTTTTAGCTTTGAAAACACGTATGAATGCCCTTGAGATATAGTATGTTGTTGGGCTGAAAAGTTTTGCCATCCAGTTTAATAACTGTATCTTTCAGAAGAGAAGCCTGAGACCAAAAGACTAATGTGCTATATTCCTAATGAGATACGTAAAAGCTTCATGAGAATGTAGATGTTAATAACATGAAAGATTTTCAGGTTTCTTAAAACGTCCCTTAAAGAAACCACACACATGCGCGTGCCCGCGCACACACACACACACACACACACACACACACACACTAATTTTAATTGGCACATAATAATTGTGTACACTTCTGGCGGTACTGTGATGTTTCAGTGCATGAACGTTGTATAATGATATCAGGTTCTGATAATGAGTCTCTCACTTCAAACTCACATTTCATCCTCACCAGCACTGCTTCTCCTCTAGTCCCTTAAGAAAGTCTGTCTGAGCCACTCCCTCACAGGAGCAGGAGTAGAAACCTACTCAGGGATACAGGATATCACGAGGATTCTTGAATGCTCTTTCAACTATTGGGCTCTGGATATGTGAAGAAAAGCAGAAAGGCTCAATAGATCAGGAGCTGTGAAAGAGAAGAGGGGAGTTGTTTGGTGCAGGTTGAGAAGGTGAATGGCCCAGAGAGTGCTGATATTATGAGAACTGGGGGAAAAAAAAAATGAAGCAACCATGTGGTGGTTTGAATAAGAATGACCACCATAGGCTCATATATTTGAATGCTTGGTCTCAAGTAGTGCTATTTGATTAGGAGGTGTGGCCTTGTTGGAGTGGGTGTGGCTTTATTGGAGTAGGTGTGGTCTTGTTGGAGAAAGTGTGTCACTGGGGGTGGGCTTTGAGGTCTCAGATGCTCAAGCCATGCCCAGTGTGTTTCAGTCTCCTGCTGCCGGCTGATGTAGATCTCTCAGGTACTTCTCCAGTACCATATCTACCTGCGTGCTGCCATGCTTCCCACCATCGTAAAAACAGACTAAATCTCTGAAACTGTAAGCCAGCCCCAATTAAATGCATTTTTATAAGAGTTGCTATTGTCATGGTGTCTCTTCATAGCAATAGCACACTGACTAAGACAAACCGTTTCCCCCTTTACCCACAGAACCAGCTATTAATTGGAAATGTGATCATGAATGAACTAGAGCCAGTTATTCCAGATTCCACTCAGCAAAATTGTATTGTGAAGAATGCTGCTTCTCTGACCTTTATTTGAACTATCCCTAATGTCCATGAAAAGAGAAATCGAATGCTTCAATGAAGAATAAAGCAGCCTGTTGTGTTTTGAAGGTCAAATGTGAGCCTAGCTGCCCAGTTTTGGAGGGGTGTGGAACCTTTAAGAGATAGAGCCTTGCTGGAGAAAGCGAGTCACTGAGGGCGAGCCTTGAGCTTTTGTAGCCAAATTCTGTTTCCTAACTGCTCTGTGTGTAGATTGCACCTTTGATTGTAGAGGTGATGTGCTAAGCTGTCTCCTACTTGATCGGCAAGCCTTCCAAGCAAAGTAGATTATATCCTCTAAAGCCAAAATAAGCCCTTGCTCCCTTAAATTAGCTCTTATCAAGCATTTAGTCACAGCAACAAGAAAAGCAGCTAATCTGCCAGGCCAGGATAGTACATGCCTTTAGTCCTAGCGCTCCTAAGGCAGAGGCAGGGAGATCACTGAACTCAAGGCCAGACTGGTCTATAGATCTAGTTCCAGGACAGCCAGCGGATACAGAGTGAGACCCTGTCTCAAAAACAAAACAAAACAAAAGACAACAAAAGACAACAAAAATAAATAATAAAAATTAATTAATTAAAATAAGAAAAGAAAAGGGAAGGAAGGAAGAAATTAAGGAAGGAAGGAAGGAAGGAAGGAAGGAAGGAAGGAAGGAAGGAAGGAAGGAAGGAAGAAAATGCCATTAATTCAAGTCCCCACCTCCTTGGGGAAAAAGTGTTACTTTGAAAATGTGTTAGTATGAATCACAAATGGCTGGATATCAGCAAGGCATATACAAGAATTTTGCTTTCAGGCAAGCGGCCTGGCTCAGCAGGCAAAGATGCTTATTAACAAGGCTGGTGAGCTGAGTTTAATCTCTGCAACACATATGACGGAGGGAAAGAACTGACACCCTCAAGTTGTCCTCTGAATGCCACATGACACCAGCACGCCTATGCACACGTGCACAAGCACACGTACAAGAAATAGATAAAGTAATACAAATGTTAAAAGACTTTGCATTCTCTGGACAATTTACATAGTTATTTTAATATAAAGATTTTTAAATACAACTTACTGGTTGGGATATGTCTCTTTTTCCTTGTGGTACAGTCTGAGCTGGAAGAAATGTAACGGGACTTCTCAGAATTGCAAAGCCAAGCCTAAAGACCACCAGGAAGGGGCTGGCTTCCTTTAGGGTCAAGTTGCTGGTGAGATTTGCAAGATGGCAGAGAAGTGCAGTATGAAGCTGCAGCTCCTGCCCACCTGTTTGTTTCTGGAGACAGGGTCTCACTATGTAACCCAGGCTGGCCTCAAACTCCTGATTCTCCCGTGACTACCTCTCCTAAGCGCTGGGATCATAGAGATGCGCCATTGTGTCTGATGTGCTGCCATGCCCAGACACCGTCTGAATTTTGTCACCTCCACAGAAATGAGGACGTCTGCTCTTTGTCAACCAGTTCTGTAGACAGTGCAGAGATCACAGAATGAAGTTTTCAAGGGTAGGAGCTGATAGCATCTGTTTTCTTTTGGTTGCTTCTCCTCTACCCCCAGCCTTCTCTCTCTGTCTGTCTCTCTCTGTCTGTCTCTCTGTCTCTGTCTCTCTGTCTCTCTGCCTCTCTCTCTCTCTCTCTCTCTCTCTCTCTCTCTCTCTCTCTCTCTCTCTGTGTATTAGTAGAAAATTGAATTGTACTCTCTTGGGATGGTGAAAGCAAAGACAGACAGTGAAAGGTTAGAAATTCCAGTCCCGCTCTGTGTACCAGCCCCAGTTCCTTTGTAAGATTAGCACTGTTCTGTCTTTAACGTGTTTGCTAATATCTGTTCCTTATTCTGATTGTAGTAACACTTTTCTAATTGGAGGCCTGGTGGCTAGCCTACAGGCCAGAATGGAAAGTCATTTCTTTAGAAGCAGAGAGACACTAGATCCCATCTCTAAGGACGACAAGGACGATAAAAAGATCTTCATTCTCAGTAATGACTCCAGCACTGGGTTTTGGAAAATACACACAAGAGGGGGAGGGGGAGGGGAGGAGGAAGGGAGGGAAGGGGGAGGGGGAGGCAATCACAACATGACTGCCTCTGCCCAGCCACTCTGGTGGTGTAAGAGTGTAAGAAAGCGCACAGCTGGTGGGTGTTGAGCTTGTGGGCAAAGCCTAGGATAAGCCAGCGCAAAACAGTCAGGAGCTTCCGGCATCCTTGAAGTCTAAATGGTGCGCATGACAGCAGAAAGAGCAGGGAAGGCAATCTCATGGAAGAATAAAGAGAGAGCTTGAGACCCTACTGGTCAAGGCGACATTATTCTTATAGTAATTCACATTAATTCAGATGGTGGGCTTTTCTGCACCTCAGTATCCTATTGGAGATTTTAAACTCCGATCTTGTAGAGAAGAAAGTATTTTATCTACACCATCACATCCTAGTATTTGACTACGCATTTCATTGCTAAGTTTTTTTTTTCTTGATTTATGACTAAAATCAGATATTTTCCCTTTAATGCATCTTGGTCAGTTCTAGTACTAAAGATTAAACAACAAGATTCATTCAATTTTAAAAACATAATTAGCAAGCTGGATATCTATACAAAAGTAATTTTGTACCTCAGCAGAGGAGTGCGATAATTCACTCACGTGTCTTTTCATTTGCTATCTCTCCCTCAGGGCAGCTTAGAGGTTAAAGCCTGCCTCATCAGCTTCCTCAGCTTCTGATAGAATTGGCTGCAACTCACAAGGGAAGTAAAAGTTTAAAAAATGAAAACCACAACTAAATGAAAAAGCTGCGTTACCTCTTCCCAAGCTAACCTTTGTAATGGAGGTTGATGGCATTTGCTGAGTGACCCAAAAACCACCCTTGTTACATATGTACCATTCACCCCTCAACAGTCTTGTGATTTAGACTAAACCCTGTTTAACAAGAATGAAACCAGTTTCGAGAAGTTAACTAATTTTTCCAAGTCACAAAGTTAATAAATAGCAGTGTTTGTACCCCTGACACCCATGACCCTCTTGTTCTGTTCCTTGGTTTTAAAACAGCCCTCTCCCTTTAATCTTACCCCATAGGATTAAAAAAAACCCAGCCATCATTCTGTCTCCTGGGATGCAGTAATAGAAAATGCAAATACTTCAATCTGCCGGGGGGCAAAACGTGACCTCATTGCTATAATGGTTTTCATAATTTTTAATGCCGTAAAATCTTACTCATAGCCTACTTATAAAAACATACTTTATTAATAAATTTATTTGGTAATGTATCTAAATGCATAATGTTTGGTTATTACAAAGAATTGAGTTATCTTTATAATTATGAATATTTGATATTAAGGGCAAGAATACATCAAAATTTGCCTCCACTTTTAATGAAATATAAAACATTCAACATTATTTGATATACATCTAAAAACAATCATAATTTTAGAGTCCTTCCTTGATTTAAGACATGAGCAAGACACCCGAGAACCAGAAACAGCTATGGGAAAGAGATTCTGCTTTTAAGTAAAAGAACCCAGCATGGTTATAAATCATCTCAGAAATGGAATCCTCAGGGTGAGGGCAGCATTTATGGGAGTTTTGGAAGGATGGCAGCTCTGGCAGTTTGGTGGGTGGGAATCTTCGTAGGCGTTGGGAAAGGGATGGCTTTTCAAGGATGGTTGGAAAAATGCATACTGTTTGGGAGAGATTGGCTTTTCAGATGGAGGGGACAATGATAGAAAGAAAAGAGCAGATGTTAAAGGAGGAAGAAAAGAGCTATGAAGGAGGATCAGGTGAGTGTCACCGGAAACATGGCCCCCGTGCCATAGGTAATGAGGCCATCAAAACGTTTGGGAACAGGGAAGTGATACTATTCTCCGTGGACTAGCCTAAGACAAACTCCGGGAGGTGGTTTAATGAGGGAGAGTGGAGGTCAGAAAGAATCTTAGGACTCTAAGGAAGAGGCATTGTCCTGGAGAAGACAAAGGGAAAGGACTAGATCTTGAAACAGAGCAGAGCCCAAAGAGTAAAACCATTGCACAGAAATTTTATGCTAGGAAAGGAAAAGACTTATCCTGGGACAGAGGAGAAAGTTGACTCACAGGGAGAGATTTTACACAGTCTTAACAGCTTACCTAACAGTTAAATGAACATATGCATAATGCCTAGATTTTATTTCATCTTTTCTATAAAATTGTAACTATTATAAGAAAGACAGAAACTAAGTCTCTCTCTCTCTCTCTCTCTCTCTCTCTCTCTCTCTCTCTCTCTCTCTCATTTAGCAAAACTGCAAGTCCTAATTTCTTTGAATGCAGGGAAACTGAAGTGGTGTGACCATGCAAGCACATAAGTGCCCAGTGATCTGAGGCTACATAGTAGAAAGAGAAAGATACAAAGACATCCTTGCCTGTCACCCTCAAATTCATGTCCCCAAATTCATATCCTCTTAAAAGCAGTGAATGTGACTTTCTTTGCCAATAAGGTCTTTTCAAGTCTCACCATAATTTAACATATCCTCAGAGGAGAGAAAGATTTGGACGCATGCTCATGCATATCCTTGCAGTTTCCCCTCCCCCACAGGAGCAATATGGCTGCAAGCTGAGGAGCAGCAAGGATTTCCGGCAGATGTAAGAAGTCAGAAAGAGGGAAAGAATGGTGTTTTCCTTGAACTTTCAGAAGGAGCATGGCTCAGTGGAAGATTGATCTGATTTTCAGGGCTCCAGAGCTGTAAGAATTTATTCTGATTGTTCCAGGTCATCAACTTTGTGGCCATTTGTTAAAAGTAGCTCTAGGAAATGAACATGCCTGCTGTCTTAGGGTTTCAATCACTGCAACAAAACACTATGGCAAAAAGCAACTTGGGAAGGAAAGGGTTTATAGCTTACAGTTCCACATCCTACTCCATCACTGAAAGAAGCAAGGACAGGAACTCACACAGGGCAGGAAGCTGGAGGCAGTTGCTGATGCAGAGGCCATGGAGGGGTGCTGCTTCCTGGCTTGCTCCACATGTCTTGCTCAGCCTGCTTTCTTATAGAACCCAGGACTACTTACCCAGGGATGTCATCACCCACAATGGGCTGGTACCTCCTCCATCAATCATCAATTAAGAAAACGTCTACAGCTTGGTCCTTTTTTCTTTTTCGAAGATTTTATTTACTCATTTTATGTATATGAGTACACTGTCGCTGTCTTCAGGCACACCAGAAGAGGGCGTCAGATCCCATGAGAGATAGATGTGAGCCACCGTGTGGTTGCTGGGAACTGAACTCAGGAGTTCTGGAAAAGCAGTCAGTGCGTTTAACTACGAAATCATCTCTCCGGTCCCTACAGCTTGATCTTATGGAAGCATTTTCTCAATTAAAGTCCCTTCCTTTCAGATGTCTCTACTTTGTGTGTCAAGTTGACCTAAGACAAGCCAGCACACAATCTGAGAAAGATGAAAAAACAACTGTCACCCTAAGGGACAAAGAGAGAAAAACACAAAGTCAGTATTATCAAGTCCACACTCTAGACAACATACTCTCTAGAGGTCTCTGCAGAGAGGATTAAAAAGACATTGTTAATTCAGGAGTCTCACACACTGCTCAGTGGAGTCTTCATAATCATGGAAGTGGTTGGATCACAGAGACCAACAAGGCGACATAGAGCTGGGGACAGGAACTAACTAAGACTCACTGAATCATAAAGTGACAGCACTGAGCTTGAGCCCATCCAGGTTTAAGCCCAGATTGTCACAGGAGACCAAAAGAATGCGCTGAGTGCTGTGGTACACACCTGCAACCCCTCACTGGGGAGGTGGAGGCTGGAGACCAGGGATTCAAAGCCAGCCTCACCCTGGACCGCATGAGACCGTCTTTTTAAAAAAAAAAATTGATTAACCCCAGCACTTGGGAGATTTCTGAGTTCGAGGCCAGCCTGGTCTACAGAGTGAGTTCTAGGACAACCAGGGCTACACAGAGAAACCCTGTCTCGAAAAACAAAAAACAAAAAAATTGAAAAGAAAAGAAAATAAAAGAAGGAAGGAAGGAAGGAAGGAAGGAAGGAAGGAAGGAAGGAAGGAAGGAAGGAAGGAAGGAAAGAAGGAAGGAAGGAAGAAAGAAACGAACGAACGAGAAGAATGGAAACAGAAACCTGAGCTTGGGAAAGGAAGGTGGGCTTTCCCAGGATCCATCCCTGTTTTTTAAAACTGCAGGAAACAGCAACAAGATAATGAGCTGGATGATTCCTCATTCTGTGGCCTCTAACTCTGTCCTAGAGTCTGAAGGTGCTATTCTGTTTCTTTTAAATCTCCAAAGAATGACAGCAATGATGTCATCGCTTTGTCCATTTTTAATCTTATCTAAAAAAAATTGAAACTTAGAATAAGTAGGTCACCACAAGTTCAGAACAAATGTGTCAAGTGTCTCTGACGCTCCTACCTAGAGTGGAGACAGACAATGGAGATAATTCCTCTGGGGAGGTATTTGATACACGAGGCTCATCACACAATGACACTGTATCTTGGCTGCGCTGGGATAACCAGGCAGGCCAGTCATTTAATTCTACTTTAAAGGAAGAACTAAAATATGAACCAACCCCAAGAAAAAATAATCTGGCTGCCCAGATATTACTTATATCTTTGGTCAAGGCCATGTTTGATGGCTTATAGAAACTCTCTCAGGATGCTAAGGGAAAGTCATCACTTGCCTACTTGATGAATCCAGACAGCTCTGGAATAAGCTATTGTCACATAATCTTGGTGTCCAAAAGGTTTGATTGATACTGTTCTAAATAATTAAGCAAATAACCTATGTCTGTCTGTTTCTCTCTCTCTGTCTCTCGCGCGCGTGCGTGTGTGTGTGTGTGTGTGTGTGTGTGTGTGTGTGAGTGTGTGTGTGTGTACTTTATAGATAAGCAAATCGAGACACTCAGAATGCTAATTTCCCAAGGATCTGAGCCAGGATTGGGTCTAAGATTTCTGCTTAATGGTGAGTACATCCTGCTTTAGAAAACTTCAATGAAAAACCGAAACCACGGTAGATCTCTCTAAACCAGAAGAATAATTTAGCTTCATTGTGGAGGGCCTGGTTTCCTGGGCTAGACTTGTGTCTCCATCAGTTTCTAAACAAGTGGTTTGGCAGACACTCCTGTGTCCCACGCTAAGGGAACCCAGCCTCCTCTGCAAGGAGCAGATGCTGGCTCAGCAAGAGACAGAGCATGAATTCCCTTTTTCCCTTTCTTCTCCTCTTCAGAGCACTGGAGCTCATGGTAGGAAGACATAGTCTACAAATCTAAGAATCAGGGCTCTGGACATGGCTGTTGTAGAGTTGCAAGCAAGCCATCTTTGTGCAGAGATTAGCTTGATCTGGGGACACAGAGAGGGATGGGGGTTTGGGAGAATTTTACTATTCTTGTTTTCATTTTTTTGTTTGAGTCTCTTCTGAATTTGTCTACATGATCCATTCTGGCCTAAGCTCTCTAACACCCTCCAGAGTACTTATGCTTAGCCCTGCTTTTGTCTTGTAACACACATCTGTCTACCTGCCCTGCCTACCTCTTCAAACATGTTATTTGCCTCCCTCCTGCTACACTACTTTCTCTCTCTCTCTCTCTCTCTCTCTCTCTCTCTCTCTCTCTCTCTCTCTTTTGGTTTTTTGAAACAGGGTTTCTCTGTGTAGCTCTGGCTGTCCTGGAACTCACTCTGTAGACCAGGCTAGCCTTGAACTCAGAAATCCACCTGCCTCTGCCTCCCAAGCGCTGGGATTAAAGGCGTGTGCCACCGCTGTCCGGCTCACACTACTTTCTTAGCTATAGCAGCTATGCTTTGTTTCTCTAGCTTGCCAAGAGTGTTTGTGTGGGCCTCTGCAGATGAAGGAAGGGCCCAGAATACTTCATGTCTACTCACTTGTTTCTTCTCTTCATTCAGAGTTCGGTGTTGATGTCACCTCTTCAACATAATATTAAAACAAAATAAAAATTTAAAAATGCTCCAAATCTTTGAATAAATATTTTATTAAGCAAGAAATATAGAGGGAAGTGTCTACAACTTATGGATCTCAATATCTATCTATCTATCTATCTATCTATCTATCTATCTATCTATCTATCTATCATCCACCCATCCATCCATCTATCTACCTATCCTTTCCAGGGCCCTATGAGTACAGGATCTCAGTTTCCCCATGCCGGGACTGTAGGTCTGTGCTACCAGGAACACATATATATCCTTTTTATACTTGTTTAAAGAAAAACTGTAAACTGCAAATGAGACACAAAGGAATGCTACTACATCTATGTGAATGACTGAAATTAAAAAAAAAAAAAAACCTTATAATGCCAAGTTCTGATGAACATGGAGCAATGGACACTGTCACACACTGCTTATGAGAAAATAACTTTGACAGAGTATTCTGGAAAACAGCCTGGCAGTTTCTTATATGGTGAAGCCAACAGCATGTGACCCAGCACCCCCACTCTTAGCGGTAACACATGAATGTCACAGAAGTTCTTATATTGATCAGGAATTGAAAGCAGCTCAAATTCCTTTTAAAGGTGAAATGAATAAACAAATAGCACCCAAGCACACAAAGAAACCTACTCGTCAATGAAAAGACACTGACTATTATTACCAGAGACAGTGTGAGTTAGGTTCAATGGTGGTCACTACTTGAAAAATAAAACCCAGTTTTGTAGAGGATGTATTCCACACGTTTCGATTTATATCACATTCTCCAGAAGAAAGTACTATAGTAAGAAGAGACTATAGCAGGGAATGCAGGAGTCTACATGAGAGGAGAGCATGCTCGGACAGGTAACAGGAAGGAGCTAGCTTCAGAGATGGTGACATACACTTAACCTGTGGGCATGTTAAAAATCTTACTGCCCTGAAAGGGTAATTCTGTTATATGTAAAAAGTTTAAAATCCAGCTTTATAAAACAGGGGCGAGGGATGGCAATGTAGGTGAGTGTTAAAACATGTGTCTTGCATTCACAGAAGCCCTGGGTCTCTAAACCAGCATGGCAACAAGTAGAGAATAGAAACAAGCAAATGAAACACATCATCTAATTACCGAGACCTTAAATCTAGGTCTCACTACTTGCTTTCCGGTTACAGTGTGGTGGACCACGTACTGTGTTCTTTAGGTCTACATCTTCTCATCACTTAAAATGGATATAATAGGGCATACACAGCTCGCAGGTTTGGCGAATTAAATGAAATGATGCAAAGAGAGTTGTGTGACATCTTAGTGTTACTATGGGGGCACTAAGTTGAGCACAGTGGCACTTGCCTGTTCTCCCTGAACTCAGGAGGCTGTGGCTGAGTATCACTTCAGTTGAATGTTTCAGGGTCAGCCTTGGCAGTACAACAAGCTATGTCAGCAATGACAACAGTGGGGGGAAACACACAAGGAAATGATATCTATGAACAGTCAAGTTTTGAATTTTTTATTTCTGTGGACATGCTAATTGCCCTTTTCAGACTTGAGCTTCCTAGCCTAAACTCTTGTATAAAAGTCATTTTATAATGTTGAGATGAGGATGTCTGGTACTTAGTGGGTGCTCAATAAACAAGAGCCGGCTATAATTATGACTTAGAGTATTTCAATAGGTAAAATGGACTTTCTTGACACTGCTCTGAAAAATTATGTTTACAAATGCATAATCCCAAAAGATTAATTATGCAACCAAGGAAGGGCTAATGTTATGCAAATGTTTTATTTTGCAACCGCACTGGCCATTCACATATTTTCCTATTCATAGACAAAGAAGTTAGTTGACATGAGCACTGCTGCATCCCAATGGGCTCTTAAGTGGGAGAAAGGGTTCCTCTAGCACAGTGCGGAATGGACTTGTCTATGGTAAAGGGCTCCTCTAGCACAGTGCAGTATAGGTTTTTCTATGGTACTGTGTACTTTTTTCTGTTTTGTTACTTTAATTTGCAAATGGAGCCCACAGTTCTCTAAGTGCTCTCTTTCTCTCTCTCTCTCTCTCTCTCTCTCTCTCTCTCTCTCTCTCTCTCTCCTTCTCATTTTCTCTCTTTCATCTCAAGAGTTCTTTTCTCAGTAAATTAAAGTCTGATCCAAAGAACCTTAGACCAAAGGGCCTCTATGAGTCAGCTGTATAGACAAAAGATGAGTTCTTACTCATTTTCTTTTTCTACTATACTACCTCCATTACCACCATCAGCTGCAGTTCTGGTTGTCCAAGTAAGGGCTCTTCGATTTCTATAGCATTTGCTGAGGCTGTTGTTAGATTTCTGTCTGTATTCATTTTCATCGACCCCTATAAAAAGGGAAGGCTTTGATGTGGTAAACCGCTGCACATTAAGGAAGACACCATTCTCTCAGTCAGATACATTAAAAACGCACCTCCATCAAAAGACATTTTTGCATTTATTTTTCGATATGAATAAAAATGTTCTGAAATGGTTAATACACTTTGTTGATGCATAAAGTATTATAGGGGTTTTCATGAAATGATTCAAAGAATTTCAAAGAATAATTGGAGCACAAAGTTGGAAAGGATCTTAGAAATTTAACCCAAGATCAAGAGAATGGAGGAAAAAGTGCCTTGAAGGAATGACTCAACAAGCCAGAGACAGGCTGGGAACTCTCCTGGCTTTAAGGCAGATAGGTTAATTCTCTTATCACATTATCTCTCCCAAATATCCATTGGTTTCTTTTCTGTTTCTGTCCCAGTCTCTGTAAAGCTTATTAAATTATACTCATCTACTATCATTAGTGATACCTGCTCGTGATCCTCTTTGTTTAATTATTTTACATTGTACTCTACTCTGTTGTGCTTAGTTCTTTCTTCCTTATACTATCTTCTAGGTTTGGTCCTGTTGTCACTATGAGAGATACTCTAATGGAAGCAACTTAGGGAAGAAAGGATTCATTTGGCATGGAATTCCATCTTATAGTTCATCACTGAGGGGAAGTTAAGGCAAGAATTCAAAAGAATCAAATCATGTCCAAGTAAAGAGCAGATAGAAACAAATGTACTTGTGTTGCCTACTTGCTGCTCCTGTGTCCGGCTGGTTTGCTTTATTCTTGTACAATTCAGGGCTCAGCTTAAGGGATGGTGCCGCCCACAGCGGCTTGGGACAATTAACAAGCCAGGCAATCCTCCACATGTTCACAGGCCAACCTGATCTAGATAATTTCTCATTAAGACTCTCCTTTCAGGTGATTCTGTATTATGCCAAATTGACAGTTAAAACTAACCAGATCAACTCTCAACACGCTTTGGACTGTATTTGATATGTTTCTAAATATCACTTCCTGTATGGTTTTAAATTTACCTACAACTACATTATGCAGGAAACCTTCATTCGGTGCTGGGCTTTTAGGTCTATCCATGTAGCTTTAGATAGTGCTGCATGTCAAAAAGTCAAAAAGCTAAAGAAATTTCCAAGGCTCACAAAACTTAGGAGATTCACAAAGCCCCATGTGGAGTTGCGAAAGCCATAAGCAGTTGCTGGTGAGAGTAGGATGCTTCAAACTACAGCTCCTTGAAGGATGGATAGGGGACTCTAGGGAAGCCATTCTCATGAGTCATCGCCCCTGCACAAGTGAGTGAAAACATATACAGGAAGTGATATTTGCATATCTAGAGACATTTTCGTATTTAGAAACATATAAAATATAGTCCAGTCATGGTAACAGGGAGAAAGGGCTGGGAATGACAGAACAGGGAAAACATTATGATAATTAAATATTGCTTTCTGGCAGTATAATTGACTTTGAGTCACTTACACCCCTGCAAACAACCTCCCTCACTCTCTTTAAGTAACCCTAATAAATTCATTGCTTCAACAGATAGATCTGTGTGGACTTGTTTCTTTGTTCAGTTGTCAGTAAACTCTCTGGGGAGAAAAGATGTTTATTTTTATTTTCTCAGAAGAAAAATCACACAGCAGTTAGTCACTCTGCCATGGCCTTGCATTCCAGCATATGCATGCACCATATTTTACCTACTAATTTTTCTGTGATGGATACCACCACAGTGTATATGTATTTCATATATACCCTTTGTGTACTCACTGGGGAAATGTCTTTCTGGGCATTCTCATAAATAGGGTAGCTGTGTCATACAGTATCCCCTTCCTAATGCCATTAAATTTTGCCAGGTGCCTACCTACAAGGCTGTGGGTCTGATGTAGTAAAACTGGCAACTCCTGATTCGGTCTCCTCACACCCTCATCAACATTTGTGGTTGTCTTCTGCTCTCATTTTGCCATTTTAAGGCACATATGCTTGAGTCATGTTGGCACAATTTGCTTCTGATTACTGCCTCCTTTGTAGGCACCACTCTTGTTACCCACTTAAGATATTCCAGCTACACATCACTCTTGTCTTAGTCAGGGTTTCGATTGCTCTGACAAAAACATCGACAAAAGAGCAAGTTGGGGAGGAAAGGGTTTATTTAACTTATGCTTCCAGATCATAACCCATCATTGAAGAAAGTCAAGACAGGAACTTAAACAGGGCAGGAACATAGGGGCAGGAACTGATGTAGAGGTCATGGAGGGGTGCTGCTTACTGGCTTGCTCATCATAGATTGCTCAGCCTGCTTTCTTATAGAACCCAGGACCACCAGCCCAAGGATAGTACCACCCACAATGGGCTGGAATCACCCCTACTAATCACTAATGGAGAAAAATGTCAAACAGCTGGATCTCATAGAGGCATTTCCTCAACTGAGGCTTCTTCCTCTCTGATGATTCTACCTTGTGTCAAGCTGACGTGAAGCTAGCCAGTACACCTCTTCATCTCATTTCGGTGCTTTTCTATTTGGTGTGTTGTCTCTCTTCATTGGTTTATGACAGTTTCGATATACCTGTTCCAATTAAGGTTTTAATCTGAAGAGTTTTGAAGGTGAAGAAACCTCTGGAAATTCATCAATAGAGGCAATCTTCTGAGTTCCCTGAAGTCTTCCTGTTATGTTACAAGTAATTGCTATTAATCCATTCTGAGTTCTATCTCCAAGTTGACTGTGGAGAATGAGGGCTAAGACACCATAGCATGGTGGGGGGCAATCAAAAGGCGAACAAAACTTGAGGAAAGGAAAGAGAAATGGGTCATTTTCATTGTTTGCCATCAGGAAACTACAGAAAGTAGGGCTGGTGTGACAATAATTAGAGAAGGGAATTGTTAACTTCCCCCTTCCCACCCCTAAAGATCAGGCATTAGTGATGTACTTTCTGAGAACTTTTTATTAATCTACTCTTTTGGGGAAGGCCTGGAGGGGCTCTACAGGTTGAAATTTCAGTTCAGATTTTAAAAGATTAATGATAGAAGTACTTTCTGTAGTTGTCCAATGAACGTATAGTCTCATGCTGGTTGGGTGACATTCTCTTGAGTGTGCCTTGTTTTCAGCTGCGTTGGAAGAGATATGGCTAACTCTGTTTCTCTGTCTCTGTTTCTGTCTCTGTCTCTGTATTTCTCTGTCTCTGTCTCTCTCTGTTTTTCTCTGTGTGTGTGTGTGTTATTTAGAGAATCTTCTTGTTAACAGTTGTGTTTTTAAGACGATAGAAAGAAATAAAACACCAACCTGAGCCAAGACGTGAAGATTTCCCATATGGAAGGAAAACCAGTTGTGAGAAACTGCTGTAGTTTCCACCCAAGGAAAGCCTATTATCTGAGCATCAGATTCCTGGCAACAAACCAAGCTTTATTCTTCAGGAAAATGCCCTGGGATCTTTAATCCTTATTACATTTTTAATGGCATCTTTAGCTAACAGGGTGACTCAGTAGAACAGTACAGTTCTGCCTTTACACCTGTGCAGAACCCAGCAATGGCAAGAAAGACAATTAGCCTTGGATAAACATATGGTAAAAAGAAACTCTCTGTGTGCAGGGTTCCTCCCACACACTCGTTCACTCGCTTACCTCATTCCTTCCTAACATATTTTCACTGATATGTGACGACCTTAAAAAATCATGCACATTAGTGGGGTTCCATATAATATTTTATGCGTGCTGCCTTGTGACGTGCTTAAAGCATTTGAAGTCGTTTCTTCTAGCTTTCTAAAGTTCACAGTATGTGCATGCTATCCATAGTCCCCTGTGCTCTTACTAACTCGGTCTTAGTGTTCATCTCTTGGGTGCTCTCCAGTGCTTCTCACTCATACTCTCCATGGTCTTGGGTACCATTTCATCCTTCAGTTTTTTGAGATTATTTGTTTCCCTTTTATGATTTCAATTGTGAGTGAGAACATCCAAGACTTGTCTTTCTTTACCTAGTTGTTTGTTTGTGTGTATGTTTGTTGTTGTATGTATTCTATTTACTTGACATTTTTTTCATGCAATATAATTTGGCTGTGTTCTTTCCTCTTCCCCAGATCCTCCCAGATGCTCCCATCTCCACACCTACCAAACTTCGTGTTCTCCCCCCGCTCCCAAAGCAAAAACAGAACAAAAAATGAAAAGCAAGCCCAGTAAAGGAAACCCAGTAAAAACAAACAAATAAATAAAATGAAACAAAAAAGCCATCCCCTCCCACAAAATCCTCAGAATCTGTTTCATATTTGCCAGATCCTCTTTGGGTGGGCTCTGCCATAGATTGAGGTTGAAATACCCAGAGCTTCTTCAACACATGAACAAGAGTGTATCAGTAATCCTTGATCTGTGCTGGTGGGAAAAGGGGAAATTAACGATTCACTGCATGGCCTGACGATTCCATTCCTAGGTTCATAGGCAAAGGAGAGAAAACCTGTTTGCCAAAGTGACATTGCACAATCGCCAAGAAATAGCCCAAGTGTCCACATGCTGATGAATCAGCAAAGAAACTGTCACATGCATGTGTACACCCACACAGACACCCCCCCCACACACACACACGCACGCAGCAACATGGGTAGAACGGGAAAGCATTACGTTAAGTAGGGTAAGCCAGGTCCAGAGCCAGCAAAATGGCTCAGCAGGTAAAGGCATTTGCCTTGTAGGCCAGGACACCTGTGTTCAACTCTGACAATCCATGTAGAGAGAAAGACACAGCCAAGTCCACCGAGTTGTCCTTTAACATGGAACATGGGGGTACGTATCTCCTGCTTCAAGCTGCACCCTCAGTGTGTGAAGATGTTTCTGTTTGTTTTTGTTTTTTCAGAGATACAGGGTCTCTCTGTGGAGCCCTGGCGGCCCTGAAACTCACTTGGTAGACTTGACTGGCCTCCAACTCAGAGATCTGTCTGCCTCTGCCTCCTGAGTGCTGGGATTAAAGGCGTGCACCACTATATCAGGCAAAAATTTCTTATATACATAAGACAATAAAAATAAACTAGATATCCTAGGTCTCATCAGGCAGAGGCCTGTGAATTCGAGGCCAGTCTGCATAGTGAGTTCTAAGATCACCAGATTTGAACAGGCAGAATGGTGGAGGTGGGCTCCAGTGAGGATTCCAGTCATGTCCTGAAGAGGCCCCAAGAACCACCACGGTAGGCTTTCTGCATAGCAGGTGGAGTGCCTCTGGGGTACTCAGTAAGGCAGTACATGCTAAGTGCGAATCACCTGCATGCGGCACTCAGTTCACAGCCCATCTCTGTCACAGGGTGTTTGTGTGACTTTGGGCCAAGCTTCAATTCTGTGTTACGGTTTTCTTCTGGAGAAAACAGAAGAGTCATAACGTGAACCTATAGATGAATGAACGAGCACCTGCTAGAAATCAGTCAAGGTGTGTGATGTGTTTAGAACAGTATCAGCATACAGTCCAAATTCAGTCATGGTTGGTGATTCTAATTTAGGATATGGAGGAGCAGAGAAATGGAGTGTCAACTCCTCATCCACCCTTCATCAGTCGCAGTGGGACACGTAGTAATGCCATCCCTTGTTCAAGACATCACCCTTGCTTCCGGAAAGCTTGATACTTACTACAGTTTATTCTTTGGCTGGAAACAGCAGACAGGAAGCAGCAAAGTGGCAGCATCTTTCATTTTCCTTTCTTCAGCCCTGCCTACCTCCCTTTCTATCCCTTTCTTTTGAAATTTCTTTTGCAGTGCTGGGAACTGGCTCCAGAGCCTGGCACGTGTGAAACAAGCTTTTTACCACTGAACCACTTCTCCAGCCCAGGACCTTTTTTTCTTGATCATTTCTTTGGTTCACTGGGTAGCCCTGGCAGCCTGGGTATATCGCTGAGGTTTATCTGCCTCTTCCTGCAGAGTGTATGCTTAGGGCATTCACTGCTATGCCTGGCTTCCAGTGTTTTGAGCTGCAGCCCTGGCCACCGCTCCCACCTTTACTACTCAGAGAAGTCCAACATTTCCGCGCAAGATGAGGAACAAAAAGTTTCTGTCATTTCTCACATAATCAAAAGGGAAATGAGTGACTTACTCCAATGACATGGAATGTCTAAAAGATGGTTTTTCTTTCTGTCCAAAGGAAATTTTGTCAGGAACATTGATAAAATAGTTTCCAACTCGGGCAGCTCCTGTAAACTGTTCTATTCATTTACAATTTCAGTGAACTTTTATTAAATAGTTTGCCTATGCTAGGGCATAGACACATTGATCAGTCACTGTGGGCAGTAGGGGTACAGACCCTTAATTCCAGCAATTGGGAGGCAGAGGGAGGCAGATGTCTTAGTTCAAGGCCAGCCTGATCTAAGATCAGAGCAAGCTCCAGGACAGCTATGGTTACACAGAGAAATCCTGTCTCCAAAAAACCAAAAATACCAAAACCAAACCAAACCAAAACCCCTCAAAAAACAAATGAACAAACCAAAATGAAAAAAAAAACTAACCCAAGCAAAATCAACCAGCCAACTAACCAACCAACCAACTAAACATCAAACAATCACACCCATTGTAGACAGTGTCATCTATGACTAATCTTAAGAGGAGCCAGCAAAGAACAGATCATCAATATACAGTGTAATCCATGCTCCACAAAGGTGCAGACAGAACACTGTGCAAGCTTTGCCTGGGAGAATCAGCTCCACCTGTAATAAGCAACGTACTTAAGACCAGATAAAGTTTTCAAATCATGTTTATACCTGGGAGGAGGAAAATCTGCCTCCGTGAAGGAAATGCTTGCATTCTGGGATGAGCAAGGGCTATAAGTGGGTGAAGAACTCAGTCTCTAGATGAGTAAGCCAGTTTATGTCAGATTAGTTCCTGTCCATTATACTTCCAGGGGACAGCCATGAGTCACATTGATGACCGTCAAAATCAGGAACTTCCATCTTTCTCCTGGAAGACAGGGACTATTGCTTAATCTCACTCACACTTACACCTAGCTCACTGCCTGGCTCAAGATTTAGCATGCTCATTTTGAGTCTCTGAGACCTAATTTTGTTTGTAGTTAGTTCAGGACCTTCTCCTTCTTTGTACACATCCTTTCCTGTTTTCATTTCACACCATTTATAGTTCTCACAGATGGCACCAGAAGGCAAGCTCTGAAATATAACTATGTTTGGGAGAAAATGCTCCAAAATGAGACTCTGGGATGAATTCGGTGGTAACCATCATGTCTTTATCCACGTTCCTCATGGTCAATTATATACAGGCAAGTGGCTCAATTCCGTGGGAAAATTGTTTGCCCGTTGGTTAAGATCTGTCCTGACTGCCTACTCGGTCTGATTTTTGGAGGAGTGGGTACCTACAGAACACAACCTCCTCTGGTCTCCAACATCGAAACCATCTAATAACCAAGAAGCTAGGGAAGAAAGAGAGAGGAGAGTGGAAACAGGAAGAGATGAGGAGAGAAGAGGAGCTGGTCAGTCTCAGCTTAGAAATAAATGGAAGAAACATTGCAAAATGCAGAGATAATGTTGTAATAAATCAGCCCTTCTTAACAGCCTATCAGAACTGCATCCCGCCAAGAGCCAGTAGGATTTGAGGAAAAATATCAGTCTTCCGTCAGCTTGATCCTTTTGAGCTCAAATCAGTGGGGATCATTATATCTGACCAATCATGAATCCAGGACAGCCTGAGTTACAGCTGTTCTGCCATAGTGTCAGATGCTCTGCTTGCTGTGCAGGCATTAGGTAATGTTTGCCAGAGCCCAGACCTAGCTGCTAGTGTCCTGTAGATATCACCCCAATCCTGCCATGAAGTCGGAGCTCCCAGTGTGATTATGAGAGAATTCCACTACTCTAACACAATTCCAAATCACACAAGCTATCCTGGATTATTCTTAATTATTTCTAGTTTTCAAGTTAGTTATATCAAAATAACAAGATCAGGTGTCAACATTTACCAGTATATCTATATTGTAAGTAAAAGGAAATTGATTTTAACTTCATTTAAAATGACTTAAAACAATTCCAGATTTGGGCTGGAGAGTTGACCCAGTGATTAAGTGCATCTGTTGTTCTTGTAGAGGACCTGGGTTTGATTTCAGCATCCATTGGAAGACTCACGGCTATGTAACTCCAAGACCAGGAGATCTGGTTCTCTCTTTTGGCTCCCGTGGGTATCTGGCTTGCAGTAGCTACACATACATGCATGCAGACAAAACACTCATATACACAAAATAATAAACCGTGTAAAAGCTTATAAACTAATAAAAATTTTAAAAATTAGAACATTCCAAATTAGATTAAATACTTTAACATTTTTTGTTCAGGAATATTTCTTATGGCTTGTTAGCATCTGAATTTTTATTTGCAATAGAATTAGCCAACAAGTAATGTTTTGGCTTTGTTGACCTTGATTTTTTACTTTTAAAAATCAGTATTTGACAAAATTGTATATATTATGGCTGGCTTCTAGTTTTGTGGTTTTTATGAGATTTCTTTGTGTGTGAACATGATTTTTTATTCTTTTCCTTCTATTTGTCTTGTCTGTCCTATTCCAGTTTGTTTTTATTTTATCTTATTTTACTTTATTATTAGTTTTTAGATGCTTGTTTGTTTTCTAATGAGAGTAAGAAGGGGTGTGGATTTGAATGGGAGGGGAGGTGGGAGGATCTGGGAGAAGTTGGGGGAGGGGAGACTAAAAACATATTGTATTAGAAAAATATCTCTTTTCAATGATTTGTCAGTCAGTTATTGATGAGACACTACAATGTGCAGTTTTGGAGTGAGAGCTGCTTTTAAAAAATCAAATGACAGTATCATAATGTAAAAGTAACCCTTTGAAAGTAAGAGGTTCCACGGCTTAAGAGATGGTTTACAGCCAGGCAGTGGTGGCGCACGCCTTTAATCCCAGCACTTGGGAGGCAGAGGCAGGTGGATTTCTGAGTTCGAGCGAGGCCAGCCTGGTCTACAGAGTGAGCTCCAGGTCAGCTGGGGCTACACAGAGAAACCCTGTTTCAATCCCCCCCCCAAAAGAAAGAAAGATGGTTTACTGATTCATAGCAGCGGCCGCTCTTCCAGGGGACCCAGGTGCTGGTCTCTGTGTGTTGTGTACAACACACATGCAAGGAAAACAAGTACTTTTTTTTTTTGAATGCATGCCTCAGTGAAAGTTAGTTTCTTCACAGTCCATATAACCACAACCAAGACATTTCTATCACCCTGAAAGCTTACATTATAGCCATTAAGCGCCCTTCCTAGTTCCCTGCAAGCAGATATCGTCTTTATGTCTCCATTAGTATGTTCTGGATGGCTCATGGACATGGATTCATGTGCATGCAATCCTCGCATCTTGCTTCTTTCACTGAGCATGATGCTTTTAAAGGCTATTCATGTTGTAAATGTGCCAGAATGCTCCATTTTTATGATCGAATAATATTCCACTCCATTTGCACACCATTATTACGTATGCACAGTTGCTTGTGGGTGTTTTGGCTTTTGTCAGTGGTGTTATTATGACCATTATGACTGTGAACATACCTGCCTTTATCTGACACCTGTGATGAGTTCTTTTGGACAGCTTTCTAGGCATGGAACGGCTCGGCACATGGCAGGTCTACATTCTACGGTTAAGGAAATACTGCTCTACTGAGAAAAACAAAGATTGGAACCACCCCAAGGAACTATTTCTAAACAGGTCCACTTCCCCCATGTTCTACTAACCTTTCTTTTCCACTACCTCTGGTGGATGGTGGCCTAGAGGGGAGGTTGAACCCTTATAAAGTAGGTTGTGAAAAATGTATGCCTACAGCTTAAATTTCTCTGTGTGCAGTGTTCAGCATATGTGATAGGGGAGAGGTCAGTTCAGGACCTTTGGAAAATTCCACTAGACTCCTCCCTTCCTGGAAGAGAAAGGTCACGGAACTCTTAGGCACCCCTCTCCTCCGGAAGAGAGAGGCTAATTACATTCCCAAGACCATGGGAGGGGGGCACCAACCATAGTCCACCTGCGGGTGGGGGAGACTCAGAGCACATAAACACAGTCTGCAGGGTGGACCCATCGTTGGCTACCTACTGACAAGAGAAGTCCTCAACATCTCACTCCCTAAAGACCAATCAGTTTAAAAGTCACACTGTTCTGCCAATCACATTGTGCCTAATGGCTGCTGCTCTAAAAACTGTGTAAAAGCTCGCTGAATGGGTTGTACGTGGTGGTTCCCTCCCTCCTTTGTGTGCAGGGCGACCCCAGCATGCTGGGACAGTAAATTCCTCTTGCTTTTTGCACCAATCCCCAACTCAGTGGTGTTCACTGGGGGGGGGGGGGGGGCTGTCTCCGGTAAGCTAAGGCTCCCCAGAGTCTTACATTAGTTTGAATAGGTTTGGCTTTCATTGATTTGTGTTTGAAAGCATGGTCTATAGGGAGTGGAACTATTAGGAGGTGTGGCTTTGTTGGAGTAGGTGTGGCCTTGTTGGATGAAGTGAATCACTGTGTGGGTTGGCTTTGAAGTTTCCTATGCTCAGGTTTGGTGTGTGGTTTGAACATGGGAAGCTGTGAGATGGCTGAGAGATGGGTGCTCTTGATTTTGAACGTTTAAAGGACAGAACTAGGTTTTATTCAGTGCTAATGCATAGTCCAGAATAATTATATTGCATTTGGTCCTTGTTAGGTGAGACTTATCCTGCTTATTTTGAAAAAAAAAAAAAAAAAAAAAAAAAGGCTTGTAGGCATAGTGTTATCCAAAGCAAGTAATGGAGTCAGTCATTATCTAATCATTTGCTCAAGGCACCTTCTGAGAACTCTGGGTCTCCAAGATCTGTGTGTAAGCCAAGCAGGCAACCTAAGCTTCACAGAGCTCACATTCTAGTGTGGGGAGAGAGGGAGTATGCAAAAAAAAAATTAATTAAAAGCCATATGGTAGATTAGGAAGGGAAGTCACAAGTGCTTTGGGGGGAAAAAGTAAAGTAGGGTAGCCTGAAAAATGAATTTTAATAGAATGGTTTCATTACTGAACCCAGAGATTTGGAAGGTGACTTGTCAAAGAATAATCTAGCCTTTGCTCCCAGGCTCATCAAATTCAAGGGCTTCTTTATTGTTCATTTCTACCAACTAAACTGTCCTTCCCTTGATGGATGTGTCAAGGAGGCTGCTCCACCCCAGCCTCCACCATTACTCTCTACCACACTGTTGAGAAACTTACCCGGGATCTCTTCTTCAGTTCAGTGACTACTTTTGAGAGGTCATTCCATGATTTGCAAAAGGCACCAGCCTGGAATCGTTGATGCCTGGGATCAAATCCCAGGTGCGACATTAAGTATAATTTGACCTTGAGAAATCCGTCCCTCCTCTGTAAGCTGGTTCCTCAGCTGACAAGTCAGTTATGTTGGTTTCTAAGGCTAGCTGCTCTAGCGCTAACACTTCGAGGCTCCAAATTTCTGCTGAAGATTTCCATGGTGTCCCAGGTAAAGTCATTCTGGTGGAGTAATGAGCCCAACAGGAGAAACGAACCTTTTCATACTTCGTGGGGAAATTTCAGCATCAAGCTTCTTACCAAACCTGCAAATATCCGCCTCTGGGTCAGTGTTCTGCTCTGTTTCAGACAGTCAGTAGCAGGCTTTCTGCTGCAGTGAGCAAGCTCTGGTACTCACTTCCAAGGGTAGCTCAAGGTGTTGGAACCACACTGCAGAGCCCCATATGGCTTGGGACCTAGTTACCTTAGCAATCAGTTCCCTCCCTATACATGTCAATTAACAGGCAATTAAAACTCTTTTGATTGTTCAGGCTATTAGTCCCAGGGTCACAGTACCAGAGGATGAGAGTCAGGCAGTTCTCACTCTTTTAACTTCACCTTTATTTCAAAGTTCCAATACATTTTCAAAACTTCAATCTACTTTCAGCTCTGAAACGTGTCCTATCATGGGAGTTGTAGGAGAGAGATGTATTTGATCTTATCAGTTGACTTGTATCTTTGTCATGTCATTTTTCTTACTTTTTTTTATGATTAGAAGTAATTTAATGCTTCTAATAATAGAGATGTATTTGGAGTGTCTGCCTTATTCTTGGTTCCCAAATCACCCGTTACATAGACTCAGCCAGCTCCCTGTTTAATCTTATTTCCTTTAAAACTCTCACTATTTGTTTTTTTGTTGAGAGATAGGATTTTGATATGCAATCCTGGCTGGACTTAAATTCATCATCCTCCTGCCTCCACTCTACCACCGCGTGGCACACAGTTTACTTAATTCTCATCCGAAATTTTATTTTCTGTCTAAATCCGCTTGCTCTTTAAAGCCAGTTTATTGTCACCATTGTGGCCATGTCAGCCCCCTCCAGCCCATTATAGATGTAGCTGGAATTAAAACAGTTTCACTTTCCACATATTTGTGCTAATTATCCCAATCAATTTTTCTTTCAATTCCTTGAGGGAGAAGCCACAATTTACATTTTCCCAATCCTTAGCTTCTATCTGGCACAGTGATGCTTATCACCAAGGTCTGTTTAAGAGGAGCTTAGAAAATTCTACCATTATATGCAGTTTGACAAAGATGGACATTTGGGCATTTGGGCTAGAACATTTATAAGTAATCTTCCAACCTTAAAGCATAAGGGGTCTTCGTGATTAACATGCTGATTTTTTCTTGTTATAGACAAGAAACCCTGGGAGAATGTGAGCAGTAACCTGCTGAAAGTTACATCATAAATAAATGAAGAGCATGGGTCTAAGCGCAAGGCTCTGACTCACGAGCCATGCTTCCTGCTCCCAGCTGTTTAAACCTTTCTTTCCATGACACGTTTGATGGATGATGGGTGCCTGAACAAGGCTCTCTTGTGGGTTCAGTGGGGCACTTGTGCAGTTGCTGGAGAGAATAACACATCATAGGCTCTACTTCCACCATTCAAGGGGGACATAGCAATGCAAAGGAGCCATATTAAGATCTCTATTGCCTTGCCTCTTCTCTTAGTTCTTAAAATTTGCAGAAACCCATACTTTAAATATTATCAGTATCGAAATGAATCAGCAGCCCGGTTCCTGAGATCTCTCCAAAGGTTATGACATTCGTGCATCAAAGAAATGTCTGCATGCCTGTTATCACATTAACTCGCAACAGCTATGGTATAGACCCAATCAACCAAAGTGTTCGCCAACTGTATAAAGAAAACGTGGTGTGTGTACACAACGGAACACTGTCCCATCTTTAAAAAGGATGAAACTGATTGAAGCAATGGAGATAAACCTGAAGGATACAAAATTAAGTAAGACAAAGACAGACACAGAGAAACAAATATCACATGACTTCACATGAAGAAATCTAAACAAATTATAGTTCAATAGAGAGTAGAATGGTGGTTATCGGGCCCTGGAGGTGGATGCAGTTAAGAGATGCTGTACAAAGGATACAATATTTCAAATTAATAGAATAATAGGTTCAGGAGATCTCTGGCAACTCTAGTTAATAACAATGTACTGTTTGTTCTGGGGCGGGGAAAGGGGGAGCTAGGAATTGAAGCAGGGTCTTGCACATGGTAGGCAAGCACTTTACCACCAAGTCACATTCCTAGCCCCATAATGGAGTTTTGAAAAATTTTAGAGTAGAATTTTAGTGTTTTTGTCACAGACTATAAGTTCATGGGGTAATGTATATCATTTATTAAAAAATTTTAGCCATTGCATCATATACACATGGTGCAAAACGCCGCCTTGTTTGTGAAAAATATACACAAATTTTATTCTTTGATAAAAAAGTAAGTTTTAAGTATGTGAATATAAAGTGTGTTGTAAAACTATGTTGTTAAGAGTTAAAACTGCTGTCGTGTGAGCGTTTGGTACTAAAGAATACATAATGTTAAATTTCCATTTCTGTTGCCAGGGGCTTTAAGACGGCTACGGTTATGCCACACCTGGTGCTTATAGAGAATGTGGATGTTTCAAAGCACAGGACAACTTGGATCATGGAATTGCTGGGGCTTGAGAGGCTGGGAGAGGAAGATGTGCAAGGTAGAGCAAGCCAGTCCAGGGGTCAGATGGCAGGACTGTGGTGGACGATCCAGGTAGCAGTAAAGATGGAGAGCAAACAATGGGGGCGGGGGGGAGGTGGAGAAGGTTCCGACAATGGCAGAGGAGGGGAATAGAAGCTACCTGTGAGTAGGACATGATTGGAAAGGCAGACGTGCATCTCTGTCAACGTGACAGGATTAAAAGACCGACTGTGGGGCAAGGGACAAAGAGAGGGTGGGTGACTTATTTAGAGTATACAGTGAGCTGGGTGCAGAGCGGCCTGGGAGAGGCTGCACAAGGACTCTCCCGGGTTGCTCATGTTGTTGTGTGGTGTGTATTTGTGACTACAACAGATTCCTTGTGGCCACAAGATCTCTAGTGGATGGCTTCACGTAAGAGACACAGTCTACAAAACCGCTTGCATGACCATGCCTGTTAGGACATTTCAAAAGCTTCATCTAAATCACCTTTGTGACGCAAAATTCAATTATTAGCGTCTCAACAGTAAAATAGACGTTAACTGTTTAAATGACTCTGAGCCTCGGTTGTGTCGCCTGTGAAAGCAGGTCATAATAGTTTTATTATAATGTTAGACTATTATGTCATTATGAATAGGACTATGCAAAGGATGATAGTGAGTAAGTAGCTTCCTGTTGGCAAACAGTGCTTCACAGAGAATGCTATATCGATTGTTGGATAAATAAATCACCGTCGTAGGAGACGCACAGGTTGTTAGCACTGTAGGATAACACATTTCTTTTAAGAGATGCAACTGGGTTCTAAAGGAAGGGCCGTGATTCACCTGATTCACCTGCTACTTGTAGGTGGATAAAACGAGGCCCTAAGGAAGAAAGGGCCATCTGCGTTCTATTTAAGGCTTATTCTTACAAAGCAACACACAACTGAGGGCCAGGTGGAGAATCACCCATCGTAGCCTGGATGTTAGAGTAGATCATTGCTACCTGCAGGCCTTGTCTTGTCTGCCTTTTCATTCGTGTGACAATCTGGATGCAGTGTAGGCAGAGGGCCCTATGTGCATTCACTCAGCAAACCAGGTCAGAATGAGTGAAGTCATGGTGGCCGCATAGGAAGAATTGACTCTTGGGCTGGATGAAGTACCACGTTGAAAGATGAGGAATGTTTTGGGGGCAGCAATTTTCCCCTTGGTCTTTCAAATCTTGTATCCAAAAATCCATATTCCTGTGTCTAATACCTCTCACAAAATGCTTATTTTTAGGCAGTTAGAGGCCGAGTGACTGTGCTATCACCTGGTCACTAGTGTCAGGGCCTTGCCAAGTTCACCCCTTTCTCTTCACAGCGTGTTGGCAGACAGCACTGTTGGGAGATCCCTCATCTTGCAGAAAAGACTGTTAGAAAAGTCGCCTTGCTTGCTGTCTTTCATTTAAGAGTAACGGGTGTGTCTCAGTAACAATGAAAAGGCATCGGTCTTGCAGAATCTCTCAATCTGTGTTGTCCCCCACCGCTCCCTGAGTTTTAAGCACTGTCTCTGCTCAGTTGGATCCTGCTGGGGATTTTCATGCACTTTTCCTGTTTATTTCTCTTCCCGTTTCTCAAAATAGGAACTAAAAGATAAAGATGAACAATTGCACAGCATTTTATGGTGACCTTTACAGAACGATTGTTAGATCTTTAAAGGCTCCCACTCCTGCAAATTCCTCCTCACACAGCATTTATGGGGCAAATGGCCAGAGGCAGGGAGGTGCTTTGAGGTTTTGGGGCTATCGGAGACACCACCCCCCCCTGCTCCTGATTTGTATGACTTGTTTTCTTCACAGGAAACATGATTTCCTTAAGTCTTTAACCCTTGACCATGTATCTCGTCATGGATAATTCACTGTTCAGCTCTGTGATCACAGGCACTTTTTATTTTTCTGCTCTGCCTGTGGAAAACATTCCACGGCTCAGCGATCAGGGAGGGAGTTGATGGGCGGGGTGGTGGGGGGGGTAGGGCAGGAGAGGTGAGTCCAAGAAGGCAGAGAAGTTAGAAGCAACAGTGGTTGCACCAGAGGATTGATGAGTGGCACAGCTCACTGCCTTCAATGGACCTGGTGAGAGGCCACATATGAGGCCAATTATTTGATTTTTCAGTGATTTCTCCTCCATAGGTTTCTCTTGCAGTACTGCAGATACCAGGGCTTCATGCATGCCGCTCAAGCCCTCTGTCATGGATGCATCTCCTGCCGCCATGACTCTCCAGTTCAGTGATTGACCGATGCTCCTCTTGCAGCCCAGCGTCTGAGTTCTCTTGCTCTCCAGATGGTTTGGGTCCTCTCCGTCTGGATTATTAGCTCCTGTCGTTTCAGCTTAGTATTCCACTCTCCAACCTTCTCCATTTAGGATTTACACCCTGCTTCTCCAAAAGAACTGAAAAGTCTAACAAAATCCTCGTTCCCTTTGAGATCCATGACGGTGATCCTCGCACTTCGGGGCTTTCCTACGTCTCATGTCCTTTCCACATTCCTCAGCTCAGTTTCTAGTGTACATTGTTGGAGTCGTCCCTTCCACAACACTTTCCGTTCTTCTTTTTTCTTTTCCTTAGTCAACTTTTAATGAAAGACCTCAAGGCTAGTTCAACAGGATAGTCCATCCACTTAGTAACAACCCAAGTGCCCCTAAGTGTGGCTACAAAACACTTAAGAAGCCAGGCATGGTGGTGGCTTAAGCCTTTAATCCTAAGCATAGGTGAGGTGGAAGCAAGAAAATCAGAAGTACATCCTTGGCTAGATATCAAATTCTGGGTCAGCCTGGGCTACATAAGATCTACTTTCTAAAACAAATCCTTCCCTACTCCTGGAAAATAAACCATAAGCACGCTGTCTGATCTCTCTGAAAACACATGATCTCATCTTCAGGGTCCGTCAGACAATCTGGAAATGCTGCCACGCTTCCTTTCTCGAGTCTCTCATTTGCTTGCTTCCCACTCTCACATGTCCCCTTGGATCTCTGTATAAATTTGAACTGATGATTTGACTTTACAAGCTTTGAGAGGAAGGTACCTTCCTGTTTCTGCTTCTGTGAATGCATTTGAGCTTTAAGGCTAAGCTTTTTCCCTGGTCCTTTATTTTCTTCAGTTTTGTGTTTGGCTATTTTTCTTCTATTTTTCCTTTCCATTCCTTTCATCTTCTTCTTCCCTTCTTTGTCCTTTTTCTTTGCAGTGTTGGGGATTGATCTCAGAGCCTTGCACATGCTAGTGAGCACACCTTTGTGTCTCCCCTGAGCAGGAAAGGTAGGGTCTCATGCTGCCCTTGGTCTGGTGCGACCCTTGTTGTGGTAGATGAGGTTGGCTTTGAGCTGGTGGCAATCCTCTATTCCCAGTCTTCTGAGTGCTGGCCCGTGCCACCACCTCTGGACTTCTTTTCTCACCTGCACATCTAAAACTATATCTCTGCAATGATTCTTCTTTTCTCTAATAGCTTCAGCATCTGCCTTCAAATAAGCATATAAAGACGGCTCAATACTTCTTAATCAAGCATCTCTTGACTCTCAGTGTAATCAAACATCACTTACTATGCCATTTGTGTTCAGTTTCATAGCAAAATTTCCCACATTTTCTTACTAGCTCTCTCTGACTTCTGTCAACCCATTTTCTCGTTTGTATTCACTGCAGAGTTGGTTTTCTTCACCTTAATAAAAACAAGACAAAACAGAACCCCAACAACTTAGATAGGGATTAGTTCTGCTGAGTGCACTTCAGTTCCAAGGTTGGAAGTGCCTTGAACTGTTTACCCATTTTAGTTTCTTCCTCTCCACAGCGTCTTTTCTTTGCCTATATACCTTGAGCAGAGTCCTTTAACTAGACTTAATATTCAAAGAGCCAATGCCCAGTCAGGATGTTCTGGATGTCTAAGGTACTCAAAGTCTAATAGGACCCAAACTAGGCTCTCGGTTCCCTTCATTCTGCTGACCTGCCTCTCCTCTGATCTCTCAGAGCTTGTGGAAATGTTATCATGCCTGAATCTCTTCTGTATCTCCTGTCTCACCTCCAGTCAATTAGCATAACCCTACATTCGAAATCAACCCAGTTCTGGCAACCTTATGACATCCTGCTTTATATCACTGCCATCTTTCCTTTCGGTGATCACCATGGACTCGTAATTGATTTTGCTGTACGTGCCTTCATATACACAGACCTGCATCCACGCACCTGCTTGCTGTTTCTTCTCTGAAGTGACTTCTGACTGGCTTTACATCTCACTTGGCATCGTCAGCCCCAGACTCATCCTTTCACTCCTGGCTACAGTCATTCCTATCGCCTTGCTCCTCCGTCATGGTCTTTTTTTCCTCTCTGTCTCTCTTTCTCCTTCCCAATTCTGGGATTTCTTCTTTTGGGGGGGGGGTGTTAGAATTGAACCCAGGGCCTCATAGTTACTTTCTTACTGAACTAAATCACCGGCTTCAACCTGCTGCTTCCTGACCATCCAAGGCACACTTATCTTCCACACCTTTGGGCGTTTTAATTTATTCTCAAAATGCTGCTACTCCACAGCTTACCCCATCACTTTATTTTAAGTTAATAAGCAAGCTTGGGGGCACACCTTGAATTCCAACACTCAGGAGAGAGGTAGAGGCAGGGGGATCTCTGTGAGTTCGAGGTCAGCTTGGCCTACGTAATGAATTTCAGGCTATAGAGTGAGACCCTGTCACAAACAAACAAACAAACAAACAAACAAACCACATAACAAGGAAGATTTCAGCTTACATATTCCCTCTTGATAGGCTTCCCTCTGTCAGTGCTACTTGGAATGACACATGTGTGGACATAGACCCAGCCCCCAGTCTTGCTCTTAACCTGGCTTTCCTTTCTCCCCTGGCACTTACCACTGTATAACGTGTAATATATTTTATTATTATCAACCTTTCCCCTAACTGTGTCCATGCTGCACATTTGATACATTGCTGTTACCTGCAGTACAGCAGCATTCAATAAATATTTGATGAATGGATGAATGGATATGACTAATATATTCCATGGTGTGTATAAGAGAACGGCTGTTTGAGCACATCCAGGCTTTTCCTGGAACTGGCCTTTCTATTCATACAGTTACTCTGGGAGTGACTGTGGATGCAGCCATGCATAATGTCATTCTGACCCCACGGCTACAGCTACAGGCCAGGATGGAGACTCTCAGCCAATGCTTTCATCCTTGGGAATTTGTTACTTGTGTGAACAGAACCAAGCCTTTTAGCGACCCTCTAACCTATCTTTCCACAGCTGTTGCTGGTCTTGTTTTCCGCCAAGTGGACCAGATGCAGAGGTATCTATCAAAAGGGAGAACAAAATGTTGACCAGACCGAAACTGAGGTGACAGATGGCAAGAGAAGCTGTATATAACTCAGTCCCCTGTTTCCACTTGTTCCCCAGATCCAGTCAGATCCCTGTACCTCCTGATACATTATGGAACACCAGTGCAATGACTGCTATTAATGTAAGTGGCTGATAAACTTAATCTGAACCAGACAGAGGTCATCCCTAATCTGTTCAGTCTCTAAACCTTTATAAAAAAAACCAAATCTGGTTATGTTGAAAAAAAAAAAATCAATGTTTTGTGAACATTTGACATCTGACCTCATTTGGCGTAGATATAGGTCAGCTAGCCTGAAGGCAGACAGTCTAACTTTTGCTCCAGCATCACCGGTTGGTTATTAATCCTTTGAAAACTCTGTGTATTCAGATACAAAATGGAAGGACTGGATTAGCTTGCCAGTGGCTTGTTTTCCAAATCTAGATTTCATAAGCTGGGCACTACATGGAGGGATATTCTTTTCCTATTGATAAATAATTTAGGAGTTTAATCAGTTGTTCTTTCATGTGGCTATAGCAAGTAAACTACTCCATTTTTGTAGAAGGTTCAACTTCACAAGTCTTAGCAGGAATAAGATGTGTTCCCTGCTATCCGTGTTGAAAACTCAAATAGTCCTGTTTCCATTTTCGGTCTTCTGGAGCCAAGTAACATGACAGCAGCTCACGCCATCAGACCCAGCCACTAAGACTGAATTAGGGCTTGTCATCCAAACAGGAGAGGCAGCCAAGAACCTGCTCTAGCTGCAGGTGGCTGCAGCAGCTGCTGCGATGTCATGCTGCACCTGGGAGGAGTTTAGCTGAAGGTGCAGTGCGCCTGGTACCCAGTGCTGGTGGAGGAAGGATGCCGGGAGGGAGCCTCAGCTTCTTCTACTTCTGGAGTGAGACTTCACGTGATTCTGAGACACCTTTGCCATCAACTCCTCCTGTTCTTCAATTAAAAGCTCTGTTTTGGAAACCAGATCAAACATGCACAGGAGAATCTTTTTGTTTGTTTTTACTGGATATTTTCTTTATTTACATTTCAAATGCTTTCCCCTTTCCAGGTCTCCCCTTTGGAACCTCCCTATCCCATCCCCTGCCCCCTGCCTCTATGAGGGTGCTCCCCCCCCCACTCCTGTCTTACAGTCCTGGCATTCCCCTACACTGGGGCATTGAACACCCTCAGGACCAAGGGCCTCTCCTCCCCCTGATGACTAACAAGGCCCTCCTCTGCCACATATGCGTCCAGCACCATGGGTCCCTCCATATGTATTCTTTGGTTGGTGATCCAGTCCCCGGGAACTCTGGGGTGGGGGTCTGGCCTGTTGACACTGTTGCTCCCTCCATGGGGCAGCAAACCCCCTCAGCTCCTTCAGTCCTTTCTTTAGCTCCTCCATTGGGGACCCCACGCTCAGTCCAATGGTTGGCTTTGAGCATCCGCCTCTGTATTTGTCAGGCCCTGGCAGAGCCTCTCAGGAGACAGCCATATCAGGTTTCCATCTGCAAGCACTTCCTGGCATTCACAATAGCGTCCTGGTTTGGTGACTGTGTATGGGATGGATCCCCAGGTAGGGCAGTGCACAGGAGAATCTTAAGACTGATTTTTCACTGGAGTTAGAGAGGAGATGAAGTGAACGTAGCCAAAGGCTCCTTTAGGACCTCTGAATCTTTTTGGAATGTCATAGTCCACCAGGTCCAGATAAGCTCTCCAAGCTCAGTGCAAAATGGAGGACCGTGGGGCAGTGATCTGTGACAGGCAATCTGGCACCCGGTTGAGCACAGTCATAAAATCTGGGCAATCCCATGGAATAATCCACAAGGGACCAGAAAACTTTATGCCAATGCTCCTGGGAGGCTTTTGGCTCCAGTCAAGGTCACGAACCACCCCTCCTCAGGTAGAGGCATGGCCACAGAGTCCCAAGCCTTCCCCATGTTAATGAGATACCTAGAGGCTTAGCCACGCCCCTTCCCAGTTACTATATATCTGCCTTGCCTCTCCCAGAGGGGCAGATATACAATTCCATCCAGACCACTCCACATGATGAAAATAAACGTCTTAGAATTATGGACTGTCTCTTCATCTGGACCCACCGTGAGAAGCGACAGATCCAGCCCTCAATTAAGGAGCTGCGCCTAATCTCTTGCCGAGGGCTTCCCAGCGCTCCCAGATGGTACCCATTCACCCAAGCCTAAGTAGCTAGCCTGGTGCCCCAAGCCGCTGAAACCGTCTCGGTGGGAACCCCCACTGTGCTCCAGCTAGTCCTTCTGTGGCACCCTGCGGCGACGAAGATGGACAGCCACTTCCTGCGTGTCTGCTGTCCCACCCGGAGCCGCAGTGGCCAGGGACAAACACATGGGGCTTCAATCCCACTGTGCCAGGCTTGTTCCAACAGAGGACTCATTTTTCTCATCAGGGCTTTCTCTTCTCTGCCTGATCTTATAGAGATAGTGTCTCTAAACACAGGTGTCTGACCTTATCTAGGTGATGAGCCAGCAGAAAGTTTCCTGCAAGTGCTGCATGAGTCAGCATATAGTCCCATTCAGGTACTGTGTTATGACCAATCAGCCCTTTCGCCTGTAACCCCAAAACACCTTTGAGGAAAGTTTTCTAGCCTTTGGCCAGATTACAGGTTCAACTTCTTCTCTTCAGACTGGCAGGTTCTTGGAATTCTTCTTCATGTAAATGAAACAGTCTCATCCTAGCCAATAATGTATATTTACCATGGAAATACCTACACACTCTCCAAGATCTAGACAACTCTTGTTCACACTGAATCAAGTTGAGCTGCCTCCCTGAAGCTGATGCCAGAGTCAGTCTGTCTGTTGATACTTCCTCCTACCAAGCCCTGCCCCTTCTCCATCCTCTCCCTTTGAAGGGAGGGTCATCTGACACTGCCACAGGAAGAATACAGGAATAACGGAACCAGAGTGGACATGAGAGATGCTGCTGCTGCTATCCTAATATTTCAGAAGCCATCCTACTCGTAAGGGAAACAACTGGTGGACCATCCCTCAGACAGATCCAGAGGTGGGGTGAGCACTCCAACCTCTCTAGCACATTTAGAGACTTTTTCTTACAGTTCCAACACCTCTAACTAGATTTTGTTTACACTTCTTTTTTTTACCCCATCTGGAACTACTTTTGATTAGCCCAAGAGTCCACCTTATTCTACACTTCTGATACTCCTATAGTAAATGGCTTAGCCCAGGTGAGGCCTTTACTCTTTCTGTTTCAGAAGAAGGCTGATATTTTCCAGCAAGCATCAAGGGACTTATGTTGCAGTCACACTGAGGGGTCCTGCTCTCACAATGTTTTACTAGCTCCACCTTATTACTGTATTTTAAATAGCACAGATCTGCAAATTGTGGTTTTCTAGAAAAAACCCCAAGTCATGAAGATTAATGAAAGCGAGTCATTGAGATTACTGCCTATGAAGCCCAATGGAAAAAGACCTCAGTGGTGGATCCAGTCAAAGTGAGGCAGATCTCTCTCAGTAGGGAGACTCTACCTCTGCTCCAGGAAGTACTTTGTACCCTCCCATTCCATTTAAAACATGTCCATGACTCGTGTGATCTTAACAATGGCCTGTATCACATTCTTCAAACAGGAGCTTCTATACCTTTTTATATTTGATTAGATAGTTTATCAGAGCTATCATATTCTCTAAGAGGTTCATGAAGTAACCACAGGAGGAATTATTCTCCTTTTAATAGGCTATCCATGTTTCATTCAATAGATTTGAAATAATTATTATCTGCCATATGCTGTTCTTAGAAACAGCATATATAGAAAAACAGAGAAGATTCTTGTCCATGACATGTTTGCCTGCTATTAAGGTGGTAGTTTTTGATGTTAGAGACCAGGGTGGTTTGAATGAGAGGCCACCACAAGTGTCAGTCTACTGTTGGTGGAAATGTTTGGGAAATGTTAGGAGGCATGGCTTTGCAGGGAGATGTGTGTCACTGGAGGCCGGTTCTGAGTTTTCAAAACTGTCTTGCCATTCCCAGTGTGCTCTCTCTGCTTCCTGTTTGTGTTTTGAAACGTGAGCTCTCAGCTGTTCCAGACACCATGACTATACTCTGCCATCGTGGACTCTAACTCCTGAAACCATAATCCCACATTAAATGCTTTCTTCCTTCGTTGGTCATGGTGTTTTGTCACAGCATCAGAAAAATAACCAAGATAGTGACATTTTACCAGAAATTTAAAAACAATCCAACCAATTTCATACACTCCCAAGGTTCATATGCTATTTTAACACGGCAAGTAAAATAATAGAAAAATTGTAATTATAGTTTGTGATTGTTATGGAAGAAAATGAAGCCTGGGTGTACTATGGGGATTTAAGGGGCTGGGAGGTGATGCCTTCAGGGATGGAGGAAGGCTTCTTCAAGGAGGAGATCTAAGGGAGAAGTCAGTCATGTGAAGGATAAATAGTTCCTGAAAAGATTGTCTCATGATCAAGGAAGGAGTCCAAAGCAAGAAAGGAGTTGGAACATTTAAAGAACAAGAGGCCAGTGTAATTGCAGCATGGTGAATGAGACACATTAGGGAAACTGAGGCAGAAAGTGCTAAGCAGACTTGCCCAGTTTTACAGACCTGAGGACGTTCTTCTATTTATTTTGAACTTTATGTCTTGTTAGCTGTGACTTTCCTCTCAGTGCCATGGGTTACTTTTTCTTTCTCCCACTCATTGATTTGGCTGAAGGAACTAGAGACCTGAATTCATAAGTCACTGAATTTTAGGTAAGTTCAGGGAAGTGAAATGGTTTCTATGAACTACTTTCTTCTCAGTCATCAAGACAAACTCATACATTTATCAGTGTCTGTTCACCCACCAACCACCGACAGGAGAACTTCTTGGTTGTATACTGGATTTGGAGTTTTCCTGAGTGGGGCTGGTTCAACAGCTTCAGCTCTTTTTTTTCAGATTAGCACACATCTACTAAGTGCACTAAAATTCATATCACACCCAACTGGGAAAATATCTTAGAAAACTTTTTGTTTTATATTTTCATTATTATAACTAAAGAAATACCATTTAGAACTTATAGGTTCTTAGTAATGAGTTATATTGAGAGGTGAACTAAGGACTACATGAACGAGTCACCAAGCTAGCAATATGAATTGAATACTGTGTTTTATACTGTCTGAGCACTGACCTATGACAGTACAGTACTGATTAGAGGCTCATCATGGAAAGAGGGAACCTCAGTTGAGAAGGTGACTCCATCAGAATGGACTGTAGACAAATCTGTGGGGAATTTTCTTGACTAATGATTTTTGGGGGAGGGCCCAACCCACAGTGAGTAGTGTCACTCCTGGGCAGGTGGTCCTGGGAGGTATAAGAATGGTAGCTGTGGACTTCCCTAACAATTGGCGTCAGGGCTGTCTCTGCCTCTGTTGTCTGCCATTGGATCCTCTTCCTTAAGCTGGACTGCCTGGTCTGGCCTCAGTGGGAGAGGATGCGCTTAGTTCTGTAGAGGGTTAATGTCCCAAAGCTGATGGTACCCAAGGAGAACTTCTATGTCACTGAGAAGAAAGGGAGGGGTAATGGGAGGGAGGGATTAGTGAGGGTGGGACTGGGTGGGAGGAGAGGAGAGAGGGGGGCTGTGATGGGGGTGTAAAGTAAATGAATAAATACATTAATGGTAAAAAAGAATGTTAGCCAAATGTAAGCCCCAGGAGCAAGCCCGTAAGCAGCATCTCTTCATGGTCTCTGCTTGAGTTCCTGTCTCCAGGTTCCTGTCCTGCTTGAGTTTCTGTCTTGGCTTTATCCAATGATAGACTGATTAGAATGTGTAAGCCAAATAAAACCTGGCCTCTCTCAAATTTGTTTTTGACAGTGTCCTATCACACTGACAGAGTAAATAACTCAAATAGTTTCCACGAATTAAAGTAGACAATTAGGTAAATTTGGACACACGGTCACATCTATAATTAAATTCAGGAAGACAATCAGTATTCATCATTTTCATTCTCCTTATTCCTGTTTCAGTCCATCCCTGTGAACCTTCCTTAGTGTCTAGCACCAGCCACAGGAAACTTCTCATCTCGCTGTTTATAAATTGCATTTTCTAGGGGCTGAAAAGATGGTTCTGTAATTAGGAGTGCTTGCTGCTCTTGCAGAGGACCAGAGTTTGATTCCCAACACCCATGTTAGGCAGCTTACAGCTGCCCATCATTCCAACTCCAGGTCACCCAGTGCCTTCTACTGACCTCTGCAGATACCTGTATGCACATGCATATATATCCCCTATAATTTCTAAAAAAGAAAAAAGTGAATAGAATTTTCTGGAATTGCATACAAAGAGGAATCATATAGTATGGGCTTTTTTGGGTCTGGCTTAGTTCTCTTAATTTTTTTTTATCATATTTGTTTTGTGATTAATCTATATTGCAATTGCTTATCTATACGGACAGTTTATTTTGCTGATTTTTGAATATCATTTTACTATATAGACAGCTCAGTTTGGGTCTAATAAAAAATAGGACTGCTATAAATGACTATACAGATTTTTGTTTTATGTAAATCTTTTATCTATTCTGAGTAACTATGTTAGAGTATATTGGCTGCTTTATATGGTATAACTTCTTCAGTTTTAAGAAACCACCCTGCTTACACTGTCAATAGGACAAAATGGCAATCTACAGATTTGGAGACAATCTTCACCAACCCTACATCTGACAGAGGGTTCATATCCAAAATTTATAAACAACTCAAGAAGTTAGACACCAACAACCCAAATAACCCAATTAAAAGATTGGACTCAGAGCTAAATGAAGAATTCTTAACAGAGGAATTCTGAATGGCTAAGACATACTTAAAGAAAGGTTTAACATTCTTAGTCATCAGGAAAATGCAAATCAAAACATCTCTGAGGTTCTATCTTACACCCATCAGAATGGCTAAGAGATCAAAACTCAAAACATCAAAAACTCAAGAGATAGCACATGCTGGTGAAGATGTGGAGCAAGGGGAACACTCCTCCATTGCTGGTGGGAGTGCAAACTTGTACAACCACTTTGGAAACCAATTCAGTGGTTTCTCAGAAAACTGGGAATAGTTCTATCTCAGGACCGAAATATACCACTCCTGAGCATATACCCCAAAGTTGCTCCACCATTCCACAAATACATATGTTCATAGCAGCTCTATTCATAATAGTCAGAAACTGGAAACAACCTAGATATCCCTCAACTGAAGAATGGATAAAGAAAATGTGGTACATTTACACAATGGAATACTATTCAGCTATTAAAAACAAAGACATCATGAGTTTTGCAGGCAAATGGATGGAACTTGAGAATATCACTCTGAGTGAGGTAATCCAGTGCAAAAAGAACATACACTTGTTTGTAAGTGGGTATTAGCCATAAATTGTAGGATACCCATGCTACACTCCACAGACCCTAAGAAGCTAAACAAGAAGGAAGGCACAAGTGAGGAAGCTTGAATCTCATTTAGAACGGGGAATGAAATAGTCATAGGAGGCAGGTGGAGGGAGGGAACTGGGTGGAAGGGGGAATGGGGAGGGGGAAGGGGGGGTTCAAGATCAGGTGTGGGGAGAAGCAGGAGATATGGCTAGATGGCCATGAGAGTGAATGGAAATCTGCAACTGATGGGGACTGGGAGATAGGGAACATCTCCAGGACCTGACAGAGACCTGGGATAAGGGAGATGCCCAAGAATCAATGGGGGTGTCCTTAGCTGGGACTCACAACATTGGGGATATGGAGCCTGAAGAGGCTACAGCCAGGCAGGATACCCAGTGGAACAATAGGGACATCAACCCATCCACAAAACTTTCAACCCAAAATTTATCCTGTTTACAAGAATTGCAGACACAGACGATGGAGGAGTAACTGAGGGAATGGCCAACCAATCACTGGCCCAACTTGAGACCATCCCATGGGCAAGCACCAATCCCTGACACTAATTAATGATACTGATATGCTTGCAGACAGGAATCTAGCATGGCTGTCCTCTGAGAAGCTCCACCCAGCAGCTGACTCAGACAGATGCAGACACCCACAGCCAAACAGTGGATGGAGGTTGGGGACTCTTATGGAAGACTATGGGGAAGCATTGTGGGCCTCGAAGGGGATAGGAACTCCCCAGGAAGACCAACAGAGCCAACTAATCTGGATCCTTGGGGCTCTCAGAGACTGAACCACCAACCAAAGAACATACATGGGAAGGCCTCACCACACATATGTAACAACAGGTGTGCATCTTGACCTTCACGTGGGTACTGAACAACTGGAGCAGGGACTATCCCAAAAGCTCTTGCCTGTATGTGGGATATGTTCTTCTAGCTGGCTGCCTAGTCTAGCCTCAGAGGGAGAGGATGTGCCTAGTTTCACAGATTTGAAGTGTCAGGGTGGGGAAATACTGGGGGTTGGGGGCAACCCGCTCAGAGGAGAAAGGAAGAGGGGTATAGGGGAAGGATTATGGGAGGGGGTAACCTGAAGGGAGGCAGTGAGCAGGATAGAAAGTGAATAAGTAAGGTTGAAAAAAAAGGAAAAAAGAAAAAAGAAGCCATTGCTTCATTTTCAAAATTATCAGACTATTTCATATTCTTTTAGCAGTGTGTAAAACAATAAGCTACTCCATATCCTTGCCAATATTTGGCAGGTTCAGTCTTTTTATAGCCATTTTAATAGCAGCAATAATGGTATCATTGTGGTTTTAATTAGCATTTTCCCAGTGACTAATGATGTTGGACATTTCTCATTGGAAATCTTCATTGTAAAATTCTTCTTTAAATTAATATGTCCATTTAGAAAATAGGGTTATTTATTTCATTAGTCTTAAGTTTGGAGAGGTTTTTACTTAGTCTGGATACAGATTAACAATGTGACCAGCATCTTTAAAAATTTAATGGTTGCCACTTTTCTCTTAATAACAGTGTGCTTTTAAAACTATAGCTTCATTTTCATGAGGTCTAGTTTGTGAAATTTGTTTTACTTATGCAACTGTTTGTGATGGATACCAAAGAAGTCGTTGATGGAATTCAAAGCCATAGTGGGTGCTGTTGTTGTTGTTTCCTGAAAGCCTTGATAGTTTTAGGTTTTACATTTACGTCTGTGTTCCATTTTGATGCAACTTTTTTTTTAGTGTATTTTTTCTATTTGGTCTGTGGATATCCAATTCTTATACAATGGGTTGGAGAGACTCCTTTTCTATGAATTACCTGTTCTCCTATGTCAAAAAATCAATTGCTCAGACCCACATATACTGGACTCTGGACTCTCCTCTGCCGTGTTTTCTATTGATTGATCCTCCTACTATGCCCACAGTTTTGAGTTTTGTAACTAAAGTTTGTTTGGAAGTCAAGTGAGGTAAGATCAACTTTCCTACTAGTCCAAGGTTTTAATTTTTTATTTCAGCTCCTCAGTCCTTTGCATTTCCATGAGAGTCAGCTTGTCAGTTTTTAAATAAGTAAAATAAACTAACATAAAAAAATTCTGCTGGGGAATTGACTGAGAGTACATATAATTTATACATCAATTCAGAAAGAATTAACCATTGGTCATATTAAGGTTTCAATTACTTACATCTTCTTTTATTTTTCTTGGTGATATTTTATATTTTCCAGGGTACAATTTTGAATATCTTTTACTAGGTTTATTCTTAAAGATTTGATGACTATTGATGTCCTTGCACATAGTACTGTGCATCTCAGTTTCCTGTTGTTTATACACAGCACACAGAAAATGCAATTTCCATCATGAACACACAGCCTGGAACCTTCCAGAGTTGTGCAGTGTTCTCAGGGATGACCATTTCCCGCTGAGGAAGATCCCTGGATGTGCCCAGAATTTGTATTAGGAGTGGCAGAGCAACTTCTGGTATTATGAGGACTAGTTCTCAGGGAGGATGCTTTCAGGTCAGTTGCAGCTTAAAACCTTTGAAGTCCTGTCTTCAAAGTACACGGTGAAAGGCCACACAATCTATAACTTGAATCCTCCTAAGTTTATTGAGAATTCTTTCAGAGACAAGAATGCTGACTACTTTGGGAAATACTCCACTTGTATTACAGAAGAATATGTTTCGTGGGGTTTCTTTATTATTATTATTATTTTTTTTTTTTTGGTTTTTTTTTTTTCGAGACAGGGTTTCTCTGTGTAGCCCTGGTTGTCCTGGAACTCACTCTGTAGACCAGGCTGGCCTCGAACTCAGAAATCCGTCTGCCTCTGCCTCCCGAGTGCTGGGATTAAAGGCGTGCACCACCACTGCCCGGCTTTCGTGGGGTTTCTATTGCTGTGGTAAAACACCATAACCAAAGCATTTTTGGGAGGAAAATTTTATTTTAGCTTTGAACTCTTAGGTCACATCCCGTCCTTGAGGAAAGTCAAGGCAGGAACCCAGAGGCAAGAATTCAAGCAGAGGCCACGGAGGAATGCTGCTTTCTAGCTTGCTCTTCGTGGCTTGTTCAGCCTGCTTTCTTATATCATCTAGCACTGCCTGCCCAGGGGTGGTACCATCCAATGAAATGAGTTCTCCCACATTAATCATTAATCAAGGCAGTAACCCACAGAATTGCCCACAGGCCAATTTTATGGAAGCATTTTCTTGATTGAGGTTCTCTCTCTTCCCAAATGATTCTAGCTCGTATGGACTTGGCGTTAAACTAGCCAGTATTAAGTGTATTCTAAACTAAGTAATATTTAAAGTCTTTTATCTCTACTAACCTTTTTAAAAACCTATGTGAATGCATGTGACTGTGTTGGGGTATGTTCATGTGAGTGCAGGTGATGGCGAAGGCCAAGAGAGGATCAGAGGCCCTGGAGCTGGAGCTACAGGTGGTTGGTTGTGAGCCATCTGAGATGGCTGAAGCTGAGTCCTTTTCAAGAGCAACAAACACTCTTAGCGGCTGATACATCTCTCTAGCCCTCTTTGCCAAGTTCTTGTATGTTTTTTTAGTATTTATTGAGAGAGGAATGTTAAAACCTTAAACTCTTATGGTTTTATCAGCTTTTTCAGTTCTGCTGGTTGATGCTCCAACTTGATGAACTGACTCTTTATTAATTGAAAATGATCCCTTTTGTGTATGATACTATTTTTTTTTTTGCCTTGAAACTTTCTAGCTTGCCAGTAATCAATATGTATATTTCTATAACTTTATTTTTAATCTGGTTGTATTTTTTTATTTGAAGGTGATTCTTTTAAATAGTATATTGTTAGATCCTGTTTGTAAAATACAAATTGACAGTATCTGCTTTTAAATTTTTTGCCTATACTAATTGTGTTTAGTGTGATTTTTTTATATGATTAGGTTTAATCTGCCAATTTAGCATTTTACTTCTGTTTCCTATTTGATTTTTGTCCCTCCTTCTGTTTTTATGTCGTGTTTTTGTATTAATTCGGTTTTTTAGTATTTTATTTCATCACATCTTTTGTTGGCAAATTAGTTATAACTCTGCTATTTGATTTTAATGTCTGCTTTGCTGTATTTATCATAAGCTTACTTTAGTGTTTATTTAAGTCATGTTCGTATTAGTTACCTTTCTGTTGCTGTAAAATGTAAAACATCATTCCCAAGAAAACTTATAGAAAAAAAAGAATTTACTTTGTCTTATGGCTCCATAAAAGTCCATCCAGGTGGGGAGGCTTGGCAGTAAGCAGCAGCAAGAGCAAGAAGCTGAGCACTCATATCCTTTAGCATAAGCATGAGGCAGAAAGAGACAGAAGGCTTTTTACTCTTAAAGCTCATTCTGGTTACTCCCTTCTTCACACAAGGTCGCACCTCCGAAACTTCCCTACATAGTACCACCAATGGGCGGCCAAATGTTTGAAATATGCGAGCCTATTGGAACCCTCTCATCCAAAGCACCACAGTGCTGTAACAATTAACATCACGCTATTTGAACAACGGTGTTCTCCTGTTTCTTCTCTTAACCTTTGGGATCTCTTCATAGATTTTTAACCGTTACATATATTTTAAATCCCACACACATTGAAATTATTTTTTGTTAAAATCTAATAACCTTTAGTGAACCTTAAAAAAATAAAAAGCATTTCTGTATTTACCCATGTTGTTCCCAGTTCTCCAGTTAATAGTTGTTTGTTTGTTTTTTTAAAGTTTCTCATCTCTTTTAATGCAGTTTTAGTGGGACTACGATTTCAAACTGTGGTTATGTTTCTTTCTGTTGCTAAGGCTGGTTTATCTTATCTTCTTGTCAACGAAACTGAGACTCCCTGGCTCTTTATGAAAGTTGTTAGTCATCAACCATTCAGCATTGCAGAAGCAGTAAAGGGTTCTCAGTCCTCTTCCCCTGAGAAATCACTGAGCTCTTCACAGTTTGCTAGATCTTCTCCTCCACTGGCATCTGTGAAATGTAATATAACTGCAATATCTTTCATCTGTCCTTCCAGCTTTTGAATGTTGAAACATGCCAGTGATGTTGACAAGACAATTTAGACAACTCGTCACCTTCTTAGCTCTTGGCGTTACTATGGGGTGCTAGGATTGCCAAGGCCTCAACAAACAACTTCTGGCTTTGGCTGGCTGAGCTGCAGGTGTCATGGACAGATAGTGCAACAGATGACCATCATGAACTTGGCATGAACAGACCAGATTTTGGAGAGGAGATATGGTCATTGGCCTGGATACATTACGTGAAACTCGTAACTAAAAGCTGGTTTAAGTGGGCCAGGTGCCAGCATGTTCACATTTGCCGAATGTCTTTTCTCTGTCAGCATTGCCAGGAAATCCTGTTCTGACCTTGTGAGATACATGGAGGTGTGTGGACATGGTGAAGTGCTGGCGTGTGACTCATCCAGGCTGGCACAGGAGGAGCATGGGTGTAGGTCAGGGGGTCTTCTGACCATTCTGTGAGTCCCACAAAAGTCACATGTTTTTCAGAGGGACTACCAGACTCTGGCTGATGGCTGTATTCCTACAGTTTCCTCAGAAACTCATAAGGCCGGTTAAATACCAACTAATAGGGAGTTTATGCTGAAGTCGAGGAAGAGGCCGCATCAAGTTTAATTAATACCCACTGGCACGGGCATGTGGCCGGGCTGAGAGTAATTCAAAGCATGGTTCGTGTCCTGGTATTCTTCAAATCTGATGGAGACACAGGTCATAATAATAAAAGATGGCCAAAATAAAAGACGGTAATTTAAAATGACTTAATAAAGCAACATATTCATTCCAAATGAAAATGTTTATGGAGACTGAATGGAGATCAGTGCAAATATAGACTGGTGATCCCCCAATGAGCTGTAGAAAACATATACTCTAATTTTTAAATGGGTTAAGACCTCGGCATATCTGTTTGTACAGAAACAGTGAGGCAATTGGCAGGAGATGACATGGTGTGCTTAGGACCAGAAGCCAAGCTCCTGGGGCAGAAGGAGGCCAAGGAGGAGGCTGAGTATCACTGTAACGGTTTCAATAACACAGGGTTTGCCGTGGAATCAAAGTCGTAGACAACACAGGAATCTTTAATCTGTCATTTCCTGCCTGGTCTTACCTTTATCAACAAGTTATTTTATTCTCGCTAAATCTCATTTTTCTTTTCTGCAAATAGGAAGAATGATGTGATTAGATCTCATCAAAGGGCCTTTACAGGATTAAATTATTTAGCACATAGAAGTGAGTCATGAATTAACACATAACACTCAACCACATAGCACCTCCTATTAGACAGTAAATATGTTGTAAACATTACCGGCTTTTGATGGGGGTATCAGTGGTCGTGGGCCTGGGAGGGGCTGTATTCTCGAGGTCCATAGTCTTCAAGGCCGTAACAGTATTCTCTATTAACATACTGTGTCTGATGCTGACATTTTTATACAAGTAGCTCTGTACGATTGCTTTCTGTTTCATGCTCCCTGTGCTGTCTTGCTTTGTATCATATACACAGAAAGCCAGAATTAGTGGATGAGACCAATTAGGGCCTGAATGGACAGATTTGAACTCACTTTAGTGTAATTTGCTCTTTTCCTTTTGATCGTGAGTAAACTGTGCTATTCCGTTCAGGGTTCCTTATACAGACACCCGCCAGGGTCTGACCACCAGCTGGAGGGGCAGCAGGGAGAGCCTGGCATTTGCCAGTGAAACTGCTGTGTACAGTCCACATGGTTCTGGCAGCAGGCTCACACCTCGCCTGGGCCAAGCACTCTTTGGCCAGGTTTCAGGTCAGCAGAAAGAGATTCATTTTTGCTGCGCATTTGAAGAAAGCAGAAGAATCACAGAGCTTTAATGAGCATATTTAATTGGGGTTTTTCCTCTAGAGAGAACTCGTCCTCTTGACATCTGTCATAGACAAGGGAGATGTGAATCCTAATGGCCCAAACACAGCAGGGCCCCATTTCAGCCACATCAGCCTTAGCTGTGGGGAAGCGATCGGATGTCAGGAGAGATCCTTCCAGGAGAGTGGTTGTGAGAAAGAGAGAGGCCTTCTGTCTCTACATGATGCCTGTGACTAGGAGCCTTTATCCTTGGAGCAAAAGTGTGTTAGTTGTGTTTGAAGTTTTCCAAGTGACCATGTCTTTGCTGTGACTTGGACATCACTACATTAAGTACCTGGCTGACACTGTCTCTCACTGAATTCCCTCAACACTAGCTGGAGCTACTGCAACCCACAAGGTACTGATGAGGGAACTGTAGCTTAGAGAATATTTTCTCATACTTTGCCTTTAATACCCACAGACTTAATGGACCTCACTGAACTATCCAATTACAATATCTGTGCTATACTTAGGACTCATCAAGTGCTTGATGTGGGTAAGGAGTGGGTTGAGAGCATATTAACTAAACATTTTGAATTGTGGGTAGGAAGGCAGGCTTTGAACTCGAGAGTCTTTCAAACTTTCTAGACCTTCAAGCTATCCCGAAAATAAGAGGCTTAACTACAGAGGACATGGGCTCCTTCTTCTTTGAAGCGTTCATTCATGTTGGATGATACTTACGCTTATTGAGGTTGTAAGAGTGTGGCTCTGTATGCTGGGAAAAAACGAGTTAACACAGGGAGCACATGGGATCAGTCTTGCATTTTCTCACTCAACCGAAACTGCTGAGGTTGGCTATTTAAGATGTGGCCTAGGAGGGAAAAATAACTCAGGCCTATCAGAAAGCCTGTCAGGGAACATGGACCATTACGAGGGTTAGCCATGCAGTCACATGACTGTTACCTTCTAAAGACTGTAAATCAATAAAATTAATGCAATGAATTTGAGCCCAGTTTCTTTCCAACAGAAGAAGGGTGCAATTTATCATCTATATGGAATGTTCATGGCTAGGTCTCCCGCAGCTCCAGTCCACCATTGATTTTTGCTACTTTGCAATGCAAACCTTTGTTCCATTATTCCTTTTGCAACACATTTTTCTCACCCAAGTGTGAGACGAAACTCAGTGCTGAAGCTAAGGGGAAGATCATGGCTACGGATACCCAGCATAGGTCACAACACCGTACCAGGAACAATAAATGCTTCTTCCTACTGTCAGCCTGTTTAGTGGACATGCAACAAGCCATTTTCTCATCTTCAGATGCTATGGATAAAGCTTTTAACGTTAGTATCCCCTGGATTTTGTGATTTCAAGCGGGCTCAAGGTTTGAATTCGTAAGTGTGTGAGGAGAATTACACAGGCCTTGCCTGAACAATGATGGGATCCCACATAGTTCCAACATCAACATTTGGTATTCTGTTATGGAGGCTCCATTCTTAGCATTCTAGATCCTATTGCCTGGGGGAATAGATGGGAAAATTACTCTTCTAAGGTCACTGGGACACTGCAGCAGAGGTAAGTTGGGAAGGGATGTAGATCACACCCTCCCCACAGGGTCCTTTTCTGTCCTCTAGGGCTCATTCACTGAGTTCCACATCACACAGGCTGAACTTTGAAGTGAGCAGGTTCCGGCCTGTGTGAGTGCTGAGGTGGCCAGAAGCAGACCACACATCCTTGGGTGTACACTGTGCTAAGTTGGAGCTGGGTGTAGACTGGTCAGAGCTGGTGGTTAATTAGGGATGACTTCTGCCACTTGAGGCTCTGTGGTACTCTTTTTTAGCTAATCAGTTTTAGAGGCAGCAAGGCTTGTAGCAAAGATCTCTGCTTAAGAGCAGGGGCATACCTGAAATACCAATGGAACATCCAAGCATAGGTTTGGGGGTTTTTGTTGTTGCTAGTTTTTACTCCTCTCTCATTAATTACATCCCGACCACCCCAACTGCCGTTTCCTCTCCCTCTATTCCTCCAAGCCCCCTCCCCCCAACTCCCTTCTTCTCCGGATCAACTTTTCTGTTTCCCTTAAAAAACAAAAGCAAACAAACGAACGAACAAACAAACAGGTCTCCCAGGGATATTTACTGAACCCGATCTAACAAGATACAATAAGAATAAGTCTGGGCACAAACCCTCATATCAGGGTTGGATGTGGCAACACAGAAGGAGAAAAAGGGTCCCAAGCGGAGGCAAAAGAGTCAGAGCACTCCCCACTCCCACTGTTGGGAATCCCACAGGAATCCATGCTACAGGACCATAAGTTATACGCAGAGGGCTTGGCTCAGACCCACACAGGGTCTATGTTTGTTACTTCAATTTCTGTGAGCCCCTATTAGCCCTGATTAATTGATTCTGTGGCTCATGTTCCCATGGTGTCCTTGACCCCTCTAGCTCCTACAATTCTTTCTGCCCCTCTTCCGAGGGCTTCTCCTGGCTCAGTCTAGTGTTTGGCTCTGAGTCTCCTCATCTGCTCTCATCAGTTGCTGGATGACGTTCCTCTAATGACAGTTGGGCTAGGCACTGGTTTATGAGTAAGCAGATATCACTGGGAATCGTCTCATTGACTTTTTTGGTCAGTTGTGTTTAGTTCTGTTCTGGATCTCTGCACTGTTCTGTTTCTGCTTCCTGGCCACTCAGGCAGTGTCAGGCATGGGCCCCCTCTCAAGGCATGTGCCACAGGTTGGACCAGTCATGGGACAGCCATTCCTACAAGTTCTGTGCTACCATTGCCCCAGCATGTTTTCCAGGCAGGACAGATGATAAGTGGAAGGTTGTGTGGCTGAAAGTGGCCACACTATTGCTAGGAGTTTTGCCTAGTTATAGATGATGGCCGGTTAAGGATCTGCATCCCCCATTACTAGGAGACTTTGCTAGGGTCGCTCTCATAGATCTCAGGGAGTTTGCACTACACTGGGTTTCTACATCGGGCCCCAAGTTTACCACAATTCCAGTCACCTTTCCCAGTATATTCTCTCTCTCTCTCTCTCTCTCTCTCTCTCTCTCTCTCTCTCTCTCTCTCTCTCCCTCCCTCCCTCCCCCTGATCCCTCCTATTCTCAGTTCCATCTGCCCTTAGTCCACCTCTAAAATCTATTCTGTTTCCGCTTCCCAGGGAGATCCATGCATCTCCCTTTGAACCTCCTTGTTACTTAGCCCCTCTGGGTCTGTGAATTGTAGCATGCTTGTTTTTTACTAAATAGCTAGTATCCACTTATAAGTGCATACCATGGTTGTCTTTCTGAGTCTGAGTTACCTCACTCAAAATGATCTTTTCTAGTTCTAGTCATTTGCCCGCAAATTTCATGATGTCATTATTTTTAACAGCTGAATAATACCATTGTGTTGATGTATCATATTTTCTTTATCCATTCTTTGGTTGAGGGACATCTAGTTGTTTCCAGTTTCTGACTATTAGGAATAAAGCTTCAATGTACATGGGTGAGCACGTGTCCTTATGACTGGATGGAGCCTCCTTTGGGTATATGCCCGGGAGTGGTATAGCTGGGTCTTGAGGTAGATCTATTTCCAATTTTTTGGGAAACCACCATATTGATTTCCAAAGGGGCTGTACAACTTTTCACTCCCACCAACAATGGAGAAGTGTTCCCCTTGCTCCCCATCCTCACCAGCGTGAGCTGTCACTTAAGGTTTTGATCTTAGCCTGTATCCAATTTTTAAATTGGATTATTTGGTTTGTTGACGTCTAGTTTCTGGAGTTCTTTATATATATTAGATATTAACCCTCTGTCAGATGAGGGGTTGGTGAAAAATCTTTTTCCACTCTGTAGTCTGCCATTTTGTCCTATTGACAGTGTCCTTTGCCTTACGAAGCTTCCAGTTTCATGAGGTCCAATTTATTGATTGTTGTTCTTAGTGCCTACACTATTAGTATTCTGTCCAGGAAGTTGTCTCCTGTGCCAATGAATTTAAGGCTATTCTCAAAAGTTTTTCTTCTATTGGATTCAGTGTATCTGGTTTTATGTTGAGGTCTTTGATCCAATTGGATTTGAATTTTTTGCAGGGTGGTATGGATCAATTTGCACTCTTCTACATGCTGACTTTAGATCAGCAACATTTGTTGAAGATGCTTTCATTTTTTTCCATTGTGTATTTATGGGTTCTTTATCAAGATTCAGGTGTCCATATGTGTGTGGATTTATGTCTGGGTCTTTGATTTGATTCTACTGATCAACTAGTCTGTTTTCATGCCTATATTACAAGCATGGGTTTTTACTGAACATTTTTTTCTGACAGAGAAAGAAGAGGTCTGTACATGTGTCCCATGGAAGGTTATGTGATGAGAAGAGAAAAGGTGAAACTCTAGGCCCTGGATGAGGAAAAATCTTCCCTAAAGCTCTTGAAGTATGATGAGCCTATATAGGTGTCCCCTCTTGGAAGCCAAGTGGTATGGAGAAGAGTCACTGTGGTGATCTTATCTCTTTAACCACCTGGCAACCTGAAAGTGAAAGCCTGGTAGACCAGAGGCAAAGAGATTAGAAGCTGTATTAAGGAACAAGGCAGCTGAAGCTAAACTAGGTACCATATGAAACTCAAGGGATACTGGGATAAAGGACCACAATTAGAAATGTATAGGTTCATCTGACATATCTGTGGAGGGACCATGATATAGCAGAGAGTGTTATGCAGGGATGGATGTGGGTTCCTGCACTTCCTAGTTATAGTGTACAAAAGCCCTAAAACATGGTCATTACAATGCAAACATTCTATGCATGATGACATAAACCTACAAGGTAGGTAGATTGAGAATTTGGTGCCTGTCTGGACTACACAGTGAGTCCTAGGCCTGACTGGACTACATAGTGAGTCCTTGTATTAAAATATAAAAAGCAGTCAAGCAAGCAAACAAACAATTACACACACACACACACACACACACACACACACACACACACACACACACACACCACATAAGCCAAGAGCACTGCTGCCCACTTCCTCCTCATTTTTCTGATGCTCCTCCTTGCCTCCAACTCTGCAAACCCATTCTTGGTGTTCATTGATTTTTTAAATATGTAATTAAATGGCTATGCAGAGGAAAAGTGCATAGGACTTTCTGTCAATTTTAAACCTTTTGGTTTTGCTTTTAAACATTGTAAAATGGCATTTTGTCAGTATCTCCTTATTACACATCTTTGTAATAGGTACTGAAAAACAAAGAACCATGAACAAGGTGGGGACCGTGGGCTCGAGAGCTACCAACTCTGGAAATGGAAGAGAAGACATATTTACAACTGCTCCATAGAAGGCTGTTTGTGGTAAGTAGCTTCAGTAGTAGAAACCATTTAGGGATTGAACCACAGGGAAGCATATCTTGTAGGTGCTGGCAAGCTGGTTTGATGAAAGATCTGTCATCTTCATAGACAAAACCATCCAGGCTGTGATTTCATTGCAACAAAGACTTTTAAATTTATATTAGGGGTATGAAAATATCTAACACTAGCAGAACATTAATTTCTGTAGTGGTATTTGCTTAATAAACCCAAAAGATATAGTGAACTTTTTTTTTTTTTTTGTAGCCTGGTTATGTGTCAAGCATCATATGTAATCTTCATGCAGAAGATTTCAAAATGGCAGAGGGGAGACGAAAGACCAGCATGATTCAAGCTCATGTCTTTCTTTCTTTCTTTCTTTCTTTCTTTCTTTCTTTCTTTCTTTCTTTCTTTCTTTCTTTCTTTCTTTTTTCTTCCTTCTTTCCTTCCTTCCTTCCTTCCTTCCTTTCTTTCTTTCTTTCTTTCTTTCTTTCTTTCTTTCTTTCTTTCTTTCTTTCTTTCTTTCTTTCTTTCTTTCTTTCTTTCTTTCATACTTTATTTACATTTGAAATGTTTTCCCCTTTCCAGGTCTCCCCTTTGCAAACCCCCAATCCCATCTCCCCTCCCCCTGCCTCTATGAGGGTATTTCTCCACCCACCCACCCACTCTCATCTTCCCTCCCTGGCATTCCCCTATACTGGGGCATCTAACACTCTCAGACCTAAGGGTCTCTCCTCCTCCTAATGGCCAACAAGATCCCCCTCTGCCACATATGTGGCCAGCACCATGGGACCTTCCATATGCATTCTTTGGTTGGTGGTCTAGTCTCTGGGAGCACGGGGGTGGGTCCTGACCAGTTGACACTGCTGCTCCCTTCCCATGGGGCTGCAAACTCTCTCAGTTCCTTCAGTCCCTTCTCCAACTCCTCCATCTGGGACCCCATGCTCAGTCCAACAGTTGCTGTGAATTGAATCATGGGTGTTATGAACTTTTGGGCTAATATCCGCTTATCAGTGAGTACTTACCATGTTTGTTTTTTTGTGACTGAGTTACCTCACTCAGGATGATATTTTCAAGGTCCATCCATCTGCCTGCGAATTTCATGAAGGCATTGTTTTTAATAGATGAGTAGTATTCCATTGTGTAAATGTACCACATTTTCTGTATCCATTCCTCTGTTTAGGATCATCTGGGTTGTTTCCAGCTTCTGGCTACTATAAATATGGCTGCTATGAACATAGTGGAGCATGTGTCTTTATTACATGTTGGAGCATCTTCGGGGTATTTGCCCAGGGGTGGAATAGCTGGGTTCTCAGGAAGTATTATTTCCAATTTTCTGAGGGTCCACCAAACTGATTTCCAGAGTGGTTGTACCAGCTTGCAATCCCACCAGCAATGGAAGAGTGTTCCTCTTTCTCCACATCCTCGCCAGCATCTGCTGTCACCTGAGTTTTTGATCTTAGCCATTCTGACTGGTGTGAGGTGGAATCTCAGACTTGCTTTGATTTGCATTTCCCTGATGACTAAGGATGTTGAACATTTCTTTA
>CM052713.1:21114582-21129881 GCA_028551405.1 Uromys caudimaculatus
ACAAACTAAACAGAATCACAGTGAAACTAACAGAAGTTATGGACCAAATGGATTTAAAAGATATCTATAGAACATTTCATCCTAAATCAAAAGAATATACCTTCTTCTCAGCACCTCATGGTACCTTCTCCAAAACTGACCATATAATTGGTCACTAAACAAATCTCAACAGATATAAGAAGATTGAAATAATCCCATGCCTCCTATCAGATCACTATGGATTAAGGCTGGTCTTCAGTGGCAACAAAAACAACAGAAAGCACACATACACATGGAAGCTGAACAATGCTCTACTCAATGATAACCTGGTGAAGGAAGAAATAAAGAAATTAAAGACTTCCTAGAATTTAATGAAAATGAATGTACAACATACTCAAACTCATGGGACACAATGAAAGCAGTGTTAAGAGGAAACCTCATAGCTCTGAGTGCCTCCAAAAAGAAACTGGAGAGAGCATACACTAGCAGCTTAACAGCACACCTGAAAGCTCTAGAACAAAAAGAAGCTAATGCACCCAAGAGGAGTAGAAGAGAAGAAATAATCAAACTCAGAGCTGAAAGCAACCAAGTAGAAACAAAAAGAATTATACAAAGAATCAACAAAACCAGGAGCTGGTTCTTTAAGAAAATGAACAAGATAGCTAAACCTTTAGCAATACTAACCAGAGGGCACAAAGACATTATCCAATTTAACAAAATCAGAAATGATAAGGGAGATATAACAATAGAATCTGAGGAAATTCAAAACATCATCAGATCCCATTACAAAAGCCTATTCTCAACAAAATTGGAAAATCTGGATGAAATGGACAATTTTCTAGACAGATACCAAATACCAAAGTTAAGTCAGGATCAGATAAACCATCTAAACAGTCCCATAACCCTTAAAGAAATAGAAGCAGTCATTAAAAGTCTCCCAATCAAAAAAAAAAAAAAAAAAAAAAAAAAAAAAAAAAAAAAAAAAGCCCAGGACCAGATGGGTTTAGTGCAGAATTCTATAGGACCTTCAAAGAAGACCTGATACCAATACTCTTCAATCTATTCCACAAAATAGAAACAGAAGGAACATTACCCAATTCATTCTATGAGACTATAGTTACACTGATACCAAAACCTCACAAAGACCCAACAAAGAAAGAAAACTTCAGACCAATTTCCCTTATGAATATCAATTCAAAAATACTCAATAAAATTCTGACAAACCGAATCCAAGGACACATCAAAACAATCATTCAACATGATCAAGTAGGCTTCATCCCAGGGATGCAGGGATGGGTCAATATGCAGAAATCCATTGATGTAATCCACTACATAAACAAACTCAAAGAAAAAACAACGTGATCATTTCCTTAGATGCTGAAAAAGCATTTGACAAAATCCAACATCCCTTCATGATAAAAGTCTTGGAAAGATCAGGAATTCAAGGACCATACATAAACATACTAAAAGCAATATACAGCAAACCAGTAGCCAACATCAAACTAAATGGGGAGAAACTGGAAGCATTCCCATTAAAATCAGGGACTAGATAAGGCTATCCACTCTCTACCTATCTTTTCAATATAGTACTTAAAGTTCTAGCTAGAGCAATTAGACAACAAAAGGAGGTCAAAGGGATACAAATTGGAAAGGAAGAAATCAAAATATCACTATTTGCAGATGATATGATTGTATACTTAAGTGACCCCAAAAACTCTACCAGAGAACTACTACAGCTGATAAACAACTTCAGCAAAGTGGCCGGATATAAAATTAACTCACACAAATCAGTAGCCTTCTTATACTGGAAGGATAAACAGGCTGAGAAAGAAATCAGGGAAATGACACCCTTCACAATAGTCATAAACAATCTAAAGTATCTTGGTGCGACTCTAACCAAACAAGTGAAAGATCTGTATGACAAGAACTTCAAGTCTCTGAGGAAAGAAATTGAAGAAGACCTCAGAAGATGGAAAGACCTCCCATGTTTATGGATTGGCAGGATTAATATAGTAAAAATGGCCATTTTGCTGAATGCAATCTACAGATTCAATGCAATCCCCAACAAAATTCCAACTCAGTTCTTCATAGACTTGAAAAGAGCAATTCTCAAATTCATTTGGAATAACAAAAAACCCAGGATAACAAAAACTATTCTGAACAATAAAAGAATTTTGGGGGAATCAGCATCCCTGACCTCAAGCTGTACTACAGAGCAGTAGTGATAAAAACTGCATGGTATTGGTACAGAGACAGGCAGGTAGATCAATGGAATAGAATTGAAGACCCAGAAATGAACACCTACAGTCACTTGATCTTTGACAAAGGAGCTAAAACCATCCACTGGAAAAAAGACAGCATTTTCTACAAATGGTGCTGGTTCAACTGGTGGTTGACATGTAGAAGAATGCAAATTGATCCATTCCTATTTTCCTGTACATAGTTCAAGTCCAAGTGGATCAAGGACCTCCACATAAAACCAGATACACTGAATCTAATAGAAGAGAAAGTGGGGAAAGTCTCGAACACATGGGCACAGGGGATAAGTTTCTGAACAGAAAGAACACCAATGGCTTATGCTCTAAGATCAAGAATTGACAAATGGAACCTCTTGAAATTGCAAAGCTCCTGTAAGGCAAAATACACAGTCAATAGAACAAAATGGCAACAACAGATTGGGAAAAGATCTTTACCAATCCTACATCCGATAGAGGGCTAATATCCAATATATACATAGAACTCAAGAAGTTAGACTCTAGAGAACCAAATAACCCTATCAAAAAATGGGGAACAGAGGTAAACAGAGAATCCTCAACTGAGGAAATTCGCAGGGCTGAGAAGCACCTAAAGAAATGTTTAACATCCTTAGTCATCAGGGAAATGCAAATCAAAACAACCCTGAGATTCCACCTCACACCAGTCAGAATGGCCAAGATCAAAAACTCAGGTGACAGCAGATGCTAGCGAGGATGTGGAGAAAGAGGAACACTCCTCCATTGCTGATGGGATTGCAAGCTGGTATAACCACTCTGGAAATCAGTTTGGCAGACCCTCAGAACATTGGACATAATATTTCTTGAGGACCCAGCTATACCTCTCCTGGGCATATACCCAGAAGATACTCTAACATGTAATAAGGACACATGCTCCACTATGTTCATAGCAGCCATGTTTATAATAGCCAGAAGCTGGAAACAGCCCAGACATCTCTCAACAGAGGAATGGATACAGAAAGTGCGGTACATTTACACAATGGAATACTAGTCAGCTATTAAAAACAATGACTTCATGAAATTTGAAGGCAAATGGATGGACCTTGAAAATATCATCCTGAGTGAGGTAACTCAGTCACAAAGGAATGAGCAAGGTATGTACTCACTAATAAGTGGATATTAGCCCAAAAGTTCGGAATACCCAAGATTCACTTCACAGCAACCAGTGGACTGAGCGTGGGGTCTCAGATGGAGGAGTTGGAGAAGGGACTGAAGGAGCTGAAGGAGTTTGCAGTCCCATGGAACAGAAACAGTGTCAACTGGCCTGACACCCTGGTGCTTCCAGAGACCGGACCACCAACCAAAGAATACACCTGGAGCGACCCATGGTGCTGGCCACATATGTGGCAGAGGAGGGCTTTTTGGCCATCAGTGGGAGGAGAGGCCCTTGGGTCTGAGGGTATTAGATGCCCCAGTATAGGGGAATGCCAGGGAGGGAAGATGGGAGTGGGTGGGTGGTGGGGGAATACCCTCATAGAGGCAGGGGGAGGGGGGATGGAATAGGGAGTTTCCAAAGGAGAGACCTGGAAAGAAGAGAACAATTGAAATGTAAATAAAGTATCAAAAAAAGAAAGGAAGGAAGGAAGGAAGGGAGGGAGGGAGGGAGGGAGGGAGGAAGGAAGGAAGGAAGGAAGGAAGGAAGGAAGGAAGGAAGGAAGGAAGGAAGGAAGGAAGAAACTATGATGGCCAAACTGGAGAATTCTGTAATGCCTAAGAACAGCCTCTGCTATTCAAGAATTTAAAATCAGGGGCAGGCAAGATGGCTCAGCACACACAGACACTTGCTGCAGGAGCCTGGTATCCTGAGTTTCATTCCCAGAATTAATATAAAGGCAGAAGGAATGAATGAACTCCACTACACTGTCCTCCCAGTGCCACACACTGGACATGTGTGCGCGTATACACATGATGGATGGACACAGCCACACAATGCACACACAGTAGTAAATAGAAAAATATAAAATAATATGGCAAAAGCCATGTGAAGATAAATATTAGTTAATATGTAACCCAGAGGGGGAGAAAGATAAAACAAGATTAGCTTTGAACAGAGCACTTAATGATTTGTAGAGAAAAGATTTGCCTTGGTCTTAAAAGATTTTCAGGGTTGTGAGAGAAGAGGCAGTCCTGACCAAGGCATAGCTGTGGCTTTCCCAGTTTCAAGGGCCTCAAGTGTGCATCTGTCTTCAGCTGAGGCAGGATTAGGCTCCTGGACAACCCATTTTGTATCCATCCTCAAGTCCTCTATGGCTTGGTTTATTGGATATCCCCAGTAAATATTTGCTCAATTAATTAATTGACTAGGATGCTTAAAAGCACATAATGCTTCTCAAATATGGTCCAGAAGTTGTTGAATAGAGTTTTGCTAAGACCTTACTGTGATGGAGAGTTTATGTCAACTTGACACAAGCTAAAGTCATCTGAAGAGGGGATCTCAATTAACGAATGCCTCCATAAGATCTGTCTGTAGGCAAGCCCGTAGGGTACTTTCTTAATTAGTGATGGGGACGTACCCAACCCATTGTAAGTGGTGATCCTGGACTGGTAGTTCTGGGTTCTTTAAGAATGCAGGCTGAGCAAGCCAAGGGGAGCAAACCAGTAAGCAGCATCCCTCCATGGCCTCTGCATCAGCTCCTGCCTCCAGGTTCTTGCCCTCACTGCTTTGGATGATGAACTGTTATATGAAGTTGTGAGGTAAATAAGCCCTTTCCAGCCCAAGTTGATTTTGGTCATGGTGTTTTTCATCACAGCAATAGTAACTCAACTAAGATACTTACCGATTAAAAAATTCAAAGATTAAAAATACAAGACATTTGTTTCATTCATTCTTGTCACCTCTGTGCACACTAGATGAGCTCTGTGATACCCTCTGTAGTTCAGCTAGAGAAATCTTGATTCTTAATAGTACTCTACTTGGTACCATGAGAGGAATCCTGGTTCTCATAGTACTATACTTGGTACTACCTGCATAACACTGAAGCAAGTCAGTACCCAAAGGGATTGGACAAGCTCTTTTTTACTCAGTTCATCCTGGAAAGAGCTTTGTGATTAGTGAGGAATCTCACTCCTGTTGTTGGGGGACTTTGGAGGCAATGGAGATGCCTTATGAGCTATAAGTCTGTGATGCTTGGGAAGCAGAGAGATGAGACTGTGTGTGTGTGAAGTATCAGCCTTCATGATGGTTCATCTGGATCCTAAAATGAAGAGCTCAAATCTTATTTTTTTAACAGTTAAGGAATGAAGAATATATATATACACACACACACACACACACACACACACACACACACACACACACACACATATATATATTCCATTAATTTATTTATTTATTCACTTTACATCCTGATCTCTGCTCCCCTCCTCCTGGTCCCCAGTCACAACTCCCTCCCCCATCCCCCTTCTCTTCTGAGAGGATAGAGGCCCCTCCTGGGTATTCCCCTCACTGTGGCATGTCAGGTCTCAACAAGGCTAGGCGCATCCTCTCCCACTGAGGCCAGACAAGGCAGCCCAGTTAGCAATGGGACCCACTAGCAAGCAGGCATCAGCGTTAGGGACAGCCCCTGCTCCAGTTGTTGGGGGGACCAACATGAAGACGGAGTTACATACACATCTGCTATGTATGTGGTGGGGGGGGACCTAGGTCCAGCCCCTGTATGGAAGAGCCAAAATCTTATTCTGTTGCCACCAGCTGGACTAACAGGCACTCTTCAGAGAAAACAGAAAGGTAAAACTTACAGGAGAGACTCAAAGCCTGCTTTCCTGATGAGAAGTCAGCTGTGCTGGAGAGAGTGCTGAAGACTGACCCTCCCCACCTCTTCCCAATCCTAGATCCGTTTTCATGGGGAGAAGATGCAAGGCAAGATACCTTTAATGTACCTGACTGCTCAAATACAGATTTCAGGAGGCAGAAAAAAAGCTGCTTAGACCTCTATCAAAGAGAAAGGCCGTGCCTATCGGCAGAATGGGGGGAAAGTGTGGTTCTCATAATAATTGCAATGTTAGTAAATGTAGTTCAGTGACTGTCCTATATCCTGATCACTGTAGGAGCTCTTCTGTCCCTGGATATTGGAGTTAATAAAGACTTGGCGTGGGTGAGAGACTAGTGTCCGTGCTTATGTGCTTGAAAGCATTTGTAATTACCTTTTTCTTCCAAGACACATATTTAGCAATGTGTCTTCAGTCCTACAGCAAATATTTATCAAGTGTTTTATGTGCTAGGCACTCTCCTAGACAGTGGAGTTGCAACGGAGAAGTGAGATAATCGTGATTTCTGTCCTAACAGCGTTGGTAGTCTAATCAGTACTAAAGAGAGGCAAATGGTTCTAACACACAGTAGAAACGTGCTGTGATGGAGAAAGCCCAGTGGCGCAGTGGGGAGAATAGGGGTAACTAGTCTAGAGTAGATGACCGTAGAGTGGTCAGGGGAACCATGGGAAATCAGCTAAGCTGAAGGAGCTGTGTCAGTCAGTCAGGTGTAGAAGAACCAGTAGTGGTTTCTGCCTTCTTCAATACCTTTCTCTTGGGGCAACAATCCACCCACCACCATATGAACACTTCCAGCCCATGAAGCATTTGGCTAAGACTGACGTTATCTTCACATCATAACAGTGGGTGCATTGCTCTAAAATGGTCAGTCAGAGTGTTTCCTACCTCAGCTCTCATGACTGCTTCACTTGTGCACTTGTTAATAGCTACAGCGTTGAGGCTGATTCCAAGAGTACACATGGGAACTGCTAGAGAAAAAGGCCCACTGAAGACCTGAGATTCTTAGCCTCGTAGAATATGAAGCTGGACATGTAATTAGCCAACACGTGTATTAGAAGACACAGGGATGTGTGTATATAACCTCCTTCTATCTTCTGTCAGGAACACAACACCCTTTCAGCTTAACGTGAACGTCCTTCCCCAGCTACTGGCAGCCAGAGATAGCCCTGCTATCTGCAGCCAGAACTAGCCCTGCTGTCTGCAGCCAGAGTTAGCCACTTCTGAGATATGCTGAGAAAATAAGGAATAGACTCTTCAAAACTGTCTTAACCTAATTGCAGGATGTAGCTAATGACATGCTCTTGCTATGCCTTCTCAAAGGAAACAAACGAGCAAACAGTGAAATTAACCTGGATTTGGTTAGTAATGGGGTGGCAGTGTGGGTGTGGAGAAGTGCTATCTGTGATGACCACAGTACATGAGGTACTTACAGTACTCTGCTAAGTTTCTCGATTCCAGTTGCTGACTGTCAGTTCCATTCAGCTGGGGTCACAGTTTTTTTCTGGTGGTAGCTGCTACCATATTAGTAATGGGGGCTACCTGCTCATGGAGCTTCTTCATCCTTGATCTCTGATGTCCAAGAGCCCTGTATAAAGCCAGAAGCTCTGCATAGAGGTCCCTGCTCATTCCTACAAGTATTAGGTTCTATTAGACAAGGACCCACTTTAACAGCTTGGATTAACTTTATCACCTCTTTAAAGTCTTATCTCCAAATGTAGTGAGAATCTGATGGTCCTGGGGATTAGAATTACAACATATAAATTGAGAATTTTGGCTGCAATTCACAGCATGAATCTAGGAAGTTAATATTCATCTGTAAGTGTTTAAGTCCGTTCCGTACTCATAGATCTAAAATAATAACAACTACCAATTTAAAAATCATTTTCGTTTTTGTTTGCTTCACTTGAGTCAGTGTCTCATATACTACCTCCCTGCTGCCCCACAACCACCTTCTGGCCTGCTGGCCATGAAGTTACTATGTAGTAGAGTCTAGTCTTGAACCCCTCACCCTTTGACTTCCTCCTTCCAAGTGTGGGGATTACAGAGGCGTGCCAATATGCCCATCACACACATGCTTTTAAACGTGTCTGAGGAAAAGCTACAGCACATTGATTTGCATTTTTGTAGCAGTCTAGATTTACACTTTGCAAGAATCTTTTCTCTATATATAATTTAATCATTTGCTGTGCCAGATACTTTTGATCCTCATGACGACCCCCATCATGGCTCTTGTAGACACATGGCACACCCAGCATTCAGCATCTCCTATGTACCTGCTCTTAACAATCCTTCCCACAAAAGTGGGTTACTATTGAGGCTCACTCAAATGAGAAGTCTGTGTTTGGGGGAAGGGAAGAACTAGATTGCACCAGATGTTGGCTAATTCTTTTCAAATGAAATGGGCCAGACTGAACTTTAAAGAGAGATTATCTGGGATGTGAAATTCAGCCCATCCTTCCCTTCACTTATAGGCAGGGGTAATGAATCCACCCAAGGTGTTCACCATTGCCTCTACTTTCACCCCATCCTACCTGCAGTTCACAAGCTGCAGACTCTGCCTACTCCTGACCACAGCAAGTACAATGAGTATCTCTGTCACAGGCACCAGTCAGCTCAAGCATTGCCTATCTTCTTCCCCTCTTATCTCAGTACTCCTAGGCTATATTTGGCTACAGTGGACTACCATTTAATTGAAAGCCTATAAAATGACAACGCTATCAGGAATCTGTTTCTTGGAATCTGAAGGCTCCCTAACAAAGGTTTGCACGACACTTGGCAATTTTGGAAGAATATGTTTCTATCCTTCGTGACACAGGAGCAAATTCCAGAAAACCATGTAGACCCTTTCTTAATGTGAAAACAAGAAACTGGGGCAGGAGGGATCAAAGCTACAATTCAAGGGAGGCATATGATACAGAAGAGTGAGCAAACACTCTACTTAGAACAGTTGACCTGCAAGAGAGAGACAAGACACAGTAAGAGACAATTTTACACACACTCTAAATAAAACTCAAAAGGGTGGTCTATCTCCACAGCGAAACCGAAACCATGCTGTTGCTTTACTTTGGGGAGGGGCATGAAGAAGTGTCTATTCACAGAGGATACCAACAAGAGGCCAAAGAAAAGATTTCACCCATGTCTACCCTGGTGAACAAGTGAGTTAATATTGAATTCATTTACAGAACATGGTTGGCTCAAAATCACTCAAGTCACCAAAAAGCCTGCTCAAGCCAGGGTGATGACACAAAAGTGGCCTCCGTGGCACTCCCTGCACAGCTGGGAGGCTGAACGACAAGCTATCCTCTTCCTTGACAATTAATTAGTGCTTGTTTAGAGTAGGGCTGGGTGGGTGGTGGGTAAGAGTCCTACCGCTTTTCTTAATTTCCTGAGCATTATAAGTTTCATGGACTACTGGAGTATTCTGAGCTTCCCTCAAGGAAAGAGTAGTCCAGTTGTAGGAACGATCTACACAACATCCTTCAAATAACTAACCACAGGATACCAAACAGAAAGCAGAACTTACAGAGGTATAAATTTCATTTCCAAGTGTCAGAAGTAGTCACACAACATGGGTCTTTCTAAACATTACAGTTCTGAAGTATTAAAAGCAAATGTGAAAATGATTTCTTTTGACCTCATTATAGTTTGGCACAATAGAGTCCAGAGATAGATTTTCTTTCACAACTTTTTGACATTTCCCACCCAAAGTTAATATCTTTGACATATTAAACCTCATATCAAACAATGAAGAAAAAGTCATAATGTATCAAAACCAAAACCTATTCAGAGAAAGTTCTGAACATAGCTGAGATAGAGCTTCTCTATAGATAACTTCTATGGGGGTGGGGAGGTGAAGCTAACTTAAGGGGGCAGAAGTGAGGCAAAGTAGATGGAAATTCAGAAATCAACACATTATATAATAGTATGTTGGTAATTCCAGAGACAGCCATAGACAGAGGTGCTGAGAAGCATCCTTTTTGGGTTCAGTTTTCATGTAATGGAGTGATCTACTTTGAAGTACAAGAACTTAACAAAGAGGAGATGATTCCACTTACCTTGTCATGCCCTCCCCACAGTTAGAATACTATTCTTTAGAAAACCTATAACCCCATGTTCCAAGCTCAGGCCAGAGGTACTGAATAATAGATCCCTGAGTTGTTTGAAAGAGCATTTAAAGGTATCCAAATATCCACATAGAAAGTCCAACTGCAGAAACGACCTGAGGCAGTGAAGTACTATAATAAAAAAGAAATACAAGACACCAGAGTAAGAAATCTTGCGTAGCTAGTAGAGACTGTCTTCAGAGGCTCTGTGAGTCTAGACCCACAGATGCACACCACGGTGGAAGAAGAGTCAGCACCTTAGACACTGAATGGGACAGAACTGTTAACTCTTAAGGCCGGTCAGACATCCCGCTTCCTTCACAACTTTCACCCTTTATGCTCCCAAAAGTTTACAGCCTAGAAAAGAGTGCAAACTAGAGTAACTGTATGCATACATACATGGGGGAGAGAGTAGAGCTCACAGCTACTACTTTTCCTTGATGTAAATTACTAACTGCAACTGGATAAGATGTTTGCTTTATTTTTGTCATTGATATAATATCTGAGTATACATGGTGGAAAGCCTCGAGCAGATGGAGATTTTTATGCACACTTTCACAGCAGTAAAAGTCACATTTGCCGAATGGTATCCTGGTTAGCTAGTTTTCATTTGACATAAGCTTGAGTCATCTGGGAAGAGGGCTGCTCAACTGAGAAAATTCCCCATCAGATTGGCCCATAGGCAAGTCTATGAAGTGTTATTTAATGAATGATTGACACGAAAGGGTCCACTGTCCATGTTTCTGAGCAAGTGCTCCTGGGCTGTATAGGAAAGCAGGCTAAGCAAACTACATAGAGCAAGCCAGTAAGCAGCACCCCTCTGTGAGCTCGCCTTCAGTTCCTGCCTCCCAGTTCCTGCCCAAGTTCCTGTCCTAACCTCCCTCAGTGAGAAATGATAAGCTGTTCAATGAAACAAACCCTTTTCTTCCTGTTGCTTTTATCTAGCAGCAAAAGAAAGTGAGTGGATGCAGATGGAAGCTACCCACATGTTGCATATATACACTATATATGATACACACATAATGGAATGCCACTCAGCTTTTAAAAATATAAAAATATTAACACATAGTACAATATGAGTGACCTTTGAAGGCTACGAGAAGTCAGTCACAAGGAACGAATACAGTATGATGCCACTTATATGAAATACCTTGTGCAAGCAAATACATAGAGACCAGCAGTAGACCACACCCACCAGGGGCTGGGAATTGTGTGTGTGTGAAGAATTTCTACTGAGAAAGATGAAAAGGTCCTGGAGATGGGTGATATCGATGATTCCAGAACAATGCAACTGTGCTCCATACCACTGAACTCATACAGAATGTTGGGGGAAATGGTAGATTTTATGTTATCTGAGAGAAAAGTAAGTTTGGGATAGATAGATGAATGGATGGGTAGATAGATGGATGGATGGGTGGATGGATGGTGGATGGATTGATGTCTGGGGAACATGAGTGAGCAAGATGTTAACGTGTGTCTTATTCTCTACAGAAAAACAAATCTCTGGAGTATAGAGGGATGTTCTTGCTAAATCTCACTATAAAGAATAGAAGACAGAATCAAAGGAAAGTTAGTTATTATTTATCACTATTGATTCCTAGGGCCAAAAATAGTTGACTCAGTGTCACAGTTTTTTTTTCTGATGCTATGACAAAACACTCTGACCAAAAGCAATTTGGAGAGGAAGGGGTTTATTGGGCTTACAGTTTTCCAGTCATAATCTATCAATGAGAAAAGTGAGGGTGGGAACTGAGGACAGGGACCTGGAGACAAGAACCATAGAAGATACTGCTCTCTGGCTTACTTTCTGAATTGCTTTCATGCCTATTGCTTACTAGCTTTCTTATTCAGCCCAGGCCCACCTGTCTAGAGATGGTGCCACTGCAATGGGTTGGTGTTGACATTTGGTCTTTTGTTATCTATTGTAATGTTAAGTGCCAGCCTCTAGGACCTTGTTGTCTCAGAAATGCATGTAGACCTTCCATGTAGGCCAAATTATTTTTGGCTGGTAAATAAAGATGTCAACAGCTAATAGCTGGGCAGAGAGACATAGTTGGGATTTAGTTTTTTGGGCTTAGGGTCAAAGAAAAATCATGAGAAAAAAGGGGGGGTACAGGAAGAGGAAGGAGAAGCCACCACAGGTTAGGAGAACTCAAGAAAACATGGCCAACTGGAGTTAAGAGCAGCCCAGATAAAAGATAGTAAGTAATAACTCCGGGTTATCAATTGGAAAGTAGATTCTAACAACATAGGAAGTAGATAACTGCCCAGATCTTATGCTGGTTAAGATTTATTGCAAATATAAAGGTCATGTGTGTCTTTTATCTGGGAACTAAAGGGTCAAAGGTGGGGTAAAAATCCCAGATTGGGATTAAATAATTTCTACAAGAGAGTAGGCTCTCCCACATGTATTATCATTCAAAACAAGGCCCCCATGGACATGGCCACAGGCAATGTGATCTAGGATATTCCTCCATCAGGGGTTGACTAGAGAGATGTTTGATGTATTGAATATTTGCTAACATGCAATATTAACTCATACTCTCGAGAGGAGTAGAAATGAGAATATCTACACAGATCCAACAACCTAAGAAATACTTAGAGGACTGACGGACATGATTATGGAGGCCGAAGTTCTGTGATACACCTTCTGTAAGATGGAGAAGTGGGAAAGCCTGTAACAGTCAGAGGATGCTGATGTTCAGAGTCCCAGAATTCAAAGGCTCAAGAACCTGGTGTTCTGGGAAGAAGCATGTGAAGGTTCAAGTCTTAAAAGAGAGTATGAATTTACCTCTTCCCACAGTTTTGTCTTATTTAAACTGTGGACATCTTGGATAATACCTGTCCTAGTGAGATCACAGTTCTTTGTTTTGTCTCTAGATGCAAATATTGATATCACTTAAAAATGTCTCCAAAAACAAATCAAAAAAATGATGATTTGTGTTTTAATTATTTTGTCAATCATTCATGCATGTGTGATGTCATGGTGCACACATGAAAGTCAGAAGACACCTTGTTGGAGTTGGTTCTTTCCTTTCACTGTGTAGATTCTTGGAATTGAAATGAGTCATTGGGCTTGGTAGAAAGGACCATCTCACTAGGCCCCAGAAATGTTTTACCAGCTATCTGAGCAATAGTCTATTTAATTACATTGATATTTTAAATTGACCATCACATATGCTTAGCACATACAGATACAACATGTGTGCTGCCTTATATGTCAGTCCAGCTTTCATCACTATAAGAAATGCCCAAGGTAAATTTTATAGAGAAAGGATATTTGCTTTCCTTCTGACTCCTGATATTCAAGGTCTAAGATCAGTGGAGCCCTGAGCATTGGCCTTGGGTGAGGGTCTCACAGTAAAAGAGTAGCAACAGCAGCAGAATCACATGTGGGATGAAGACATTCCACCTCTAATCAAGATGGCAGAGGGAGGGTCATGGTCATGGTTATGAAATTTAGAACCTCTCTCCCATGTCTTTTCCAAGTCAGGATTCCCGATGACCTTAGGACTTCCCAGGAAGCCTCACTTCCTAAAAGTTTCACAACTTCTTACATCATCACACTGAGGACCAAGCCTTCAACACACAGTTTGTTGGAGGGACAAACAACAGCAGCCACATGCATGTGTAGTCTTACAAACAATTTAGCCATTGAAATTTACATTCATCAGACTGGTAACTCAGTTATTCTATTTCTTGGGGATCTCCTACCAAATGTCCTCAAGAATGATGAATGAGTCAGTGGGACAGTCAATGGTAAAGGCAGCACTAAAATCAGCCAAGAGTAAGCATCATTTATGGGGTGCATCGGGAATCCACTTCAAATGTCTTAAACATGTGGGATGGACTCCCAAAAGGAACACACTAAATGACTCTAGTGTCACAATGCAGCCTGTACTTAATCTTTGGCTTCTGTCATACACTTTAGAAGATCAAAGGAATTAATATCCCAAAGCAATGTGTTCCTAATATCCCAGAGTCATGTGTGATCAGTGACCATAAGATTCCATGAGTTACCCTTGTGTCTGGACAATGAGTCGACATCAGAATGCAAATAAGGTCATGTCATTTGGATGTGTTGTTAACTGTCATAATAGTCACTTGCAAATATGGGTAAGATTGAGGTATAGGTTTGTATTAGTCAGGGTTCTCTAGAGTCACAGAACTTATATGTAGTCTCTATATAGTAAGGGAATTTGTTAATGACTTACAGTCTATAGTCAAACTCCCCAACAATGGTCCGCAGTAGCTGTGAATGAAAACCCAAGGATCTAGCAGTCGCTTAGTCCCACAAGACTCACAAGCAAAGAAGATTGAATCTTCCTCCTTCCAATGTCCTTATATAGATCTCCAGCAGCAGTTGTGGCCCAGATTAGAGGTGTGTGTACCACCACACCTGAAACTGGTGTCTTCCAGACACAAGATCCAGATCACAGGTGAGCCTTCTAATTCTGGATTATATTCACTCCAGATATAATCAAGTTGACAATCAGGAATAGCCACTACAATCCACCCCTTGTCAACTTGACACAAATAATACCTCATATCCACATGAAACTATAACAAGGTCATAAATACGCTTAACATGATATAACTATTCCTCATACAATCGCAAACACATTTATAAACTTACAATGAGTCAGTGTCCCTTGGGAACATTCCTTTAGTATCTCAACTTAAATACCAACTGATGTTAAAGAAATTGGAAGACAAATATGTTCTTAACAAAATACAACAGAAGCATTCATATTACTTATAGTCCTTGTTTCTGCAGCTGGTTACGTGGTCTTAGCTGGTATTTATAACTACCTTCCTCTACTACCCATTCTGTATTTCCTCCACCCTCTGCAAGCACCTCAGCAGGTCTTTTCTTGGAGGAGTGACCCATACTTTCATTCCTGATGGGTCTGCATTCTTTGTCATCCTGCTTGAATTAGGCTGTTGTAGTTTCCCATTGACTTTAATCACAGGACATGGTAGTACTAAGAGATGCCCCAGGGGATCTCCTGCACTCAGACATAATCCTTCTTACCTCCATTGTGGAGAGGCAATCCAATTTCCCCATGGTAATCTGGATCTATCACCCCTCCTAACACTGTTATTCCTTTCTTAGCCTGTTGGTTTAAGGGCATTAGAAGCCCAAAATGACCAGGGGGAAGTCTGACCTTCCAGT
>CM052713.1:21130381-21156414 GCA_028551405.1 Uromys caudimaculatus
AGATGCCCAATGGCACCAGCTTCTTTAAGTTTAAAATATATTTCCAACCACGGGTCTTCAATATTCTCCAAGCTCCCAGAAGAGAGCGTATCTGGAGAGGCTTCAGCAGTTGAAGATGCTGGTGAATTATTAAACCAACTCCAGATTCTTAAAAAATTCATCCTTATACTGCTTTCTACTCCTCTAGAGCCACTCCCAGTACCAACTTCTGTATTAGGCAGGATTCTCTAGAGTCACAGAACTCATATGTAGTCTCTATATAGTAAGGGAATTTGTTAATGACTTACAGTCTGTAGTCAAACTCCCCAACAATGGTCAGCAGTAGCTGTGAATGAAAACCCAAGGATCTAGCAGTCACTTAGTCCCACAAGGCTCACAGTGTCCTTATGTAGATCTCCAGCAGCAGGTGTGGCCCAGATTAGAGGTGTGCACACCACCACACCTGAAACTTGTGTCTTCCAGACGCAAGATCTAGATCACAGGTGAGCCTTCTAATTCTGGATTATAATTCACTCCAGATATAGTCAAGATGACAATCAGGAATAGCCACTACAAGGTTCAACTAAAGTTTCATATGCAACTCAGTCTATATAAATATTAATTGATATCCATTAATTTAGAGTAAAATTCTATAACCACTCATTTAACTATTAACCATCAATTTTACACATAAAATAATTTGATATTTTTTAAATAATAGAGAAATATTTATTTTTTTAGGGTTATCAAGCCCAGAACTCTAAAAAGGGATTAAGGCTTTACCTCAGTCATTACTACAAGGAAATACAGAAGGCTTCACATATTGGTTGGAGTGCTGGTTTGAGAAGTTACCTATACAGACAACATGGACCAATATGAACTTGCTCTACCACTAACCTCAGATAAGATGAGCACCTGTCCCAACTGTCCAGTTCAGCGACCATATTCCCCATCTGAAGCTGCTAGTGTGGTTACATTTTTCTTCCATTGGGCCTAATTGTTAAATTTTGAACCCTGAAATTCAAAAATTTTAATACCTCGAATTTTTATAACATTTCATACTTTTTTAGATATAGATATTTATGCAGTGCTTATTAGAACAACCAACTACTATCAATTGCCTGGGAAATCCAGGTAAACAGAAATGAGCTAGTCTCTCTAATTGTAATATAAGTAAGATTATATTACTCTTGCTTTAGCATTCAGCTGGAAATACGCATTTGGTGCACATTTGCCACTAAAACCCTGTGGTGTTGTGTGGAGCTGCCAGCTACTGGAATACTTACCACTTCTGCATAGCCATCCAGGAGTGCAGAAACAGCAGGTCTAGAGAGTCAATGGCAGGCTATGTAATGGTGTGGAATACCCAGTGTTCCAAGCACCTTATGGACTGACCCAAAATCCCAGGCCTTAGGGATGAACTGTAGTTTTCATGTACTTCCCTGGTGTCTACATTCCCACCTGTCTTGTGATTGCTTGTGTCGGGCTACAATAGGACAATGGCTATGCTTAGGTTTTCACTATGTGGACTCTTTGTTACTCCAGTTTCCACTTTTTAGGAAACTTCATCAACCAGGTCTTTTAAACAACTGTTTTTATTCATGACATGACTGCACATTGGTTTGAAATTTTAACATAGTCTAGTTTAATGAACCAAGTCTGACTCAGTTTTCCTAATATGCTGGTCCATAACAAAGCAGAGACCAGCATGTTTGTTACATGTATGAAGCTACTACTGGTTTATAGGAAAAATTTTATTAACCCTCACCCTTCAACAGACAGAAATTGATCAAATGTCCAATAAGACCCTGGAGCCCACAGAGCCTGAGACACCAACAAGGGTGCATACAGGAGCTGGACCTAGACCCCCCTACACATTTGTAGCAAATGTTCAGCTTTGTCTTTGTTTTAGTCAGGGTTTCTATTCCTGCACAAACATCATGACCAAGATGCAAGTTGGGGAGGAAAGGGTTTATTCAGCTTACACTTCCATGCTGCTGTTCATCACAAAAGGAAGTCAGGACTGGAACTCAAGCAGGTCAGGAAGCAGGAGCTGATGCAGAGGCCATGGAGGGGTGCTGCTTACTGGCTTGCTTGCTTCTCCTGGCTTGCTCAGCCTGCTTTCTTATAGACCCCAAGACTACCAGTCCACAGATGGTACCACCCACAAGGGGCCCTCCCCCCTTGATCACTAATTGAGAAAATGCCTTACAGCTGGATCTCATGGAGACATTTCCTCAACTGAAGTTCCTTTCTCTGTGATAACTCCAGCTTGTGTCAAATTGACACAAACCCAGCCAGTACAGTCCTCGTGTGTGTCCCCCAACAACAGGAGCAGAGGCTGTCTCTGTCTCTGTTCCCTGCCATTGGATCCCCCTCCCCCTACCTGGACTGCCTGGTTGGGCCTCAGTGGGAGAGGATGTGCCTAGTCCTGCTGGGACTCGATGTCCTAGGGTGGGGTGATATCCAAGGTAGACTCCTCTGAGGAGAAGGGGAGGGGCAAGGAGGAGTGGGATTTTATAAGGGTAGGCCTGGGAAGAGAGGAGGAAGGAGGCTATGATTGGGTTATAAAGTGAATAAAAAATAAAATATTGGAAAAAATCTCCAATGAGATGATCAGTCTGTACATGGGAATTGTTAAACTTTTATATTTTATTGCTTTATTATTTTGCATTGTATACATTTTAATTAAAATATAATGACATCACTTCCCCCTTCCCTTTCCTCTCTTTAATCAAGTCCCTTCCTCCAACTTCTTCTATGTGCCTCCAAGTTCACTCTCAAATTCATAGCCTCCTTTTTTGATTATAATTGTTACAAATTTGGGTATATATGTGTATGTGTATAGTTACACACAAATACATAAATACAGCCTGCTGAGTCCATTTCATTGCTTGTGTTTGTGTGATTTCAGGGCTGACCACTTTGTATTGGATAGCCAGATAGGGGATTATCTGTAGGAGTGGCCAAGTCTCCCTCTGTCAGAAGTCATTAGTTGGCTGTAGTTCTTGGTCTAAAGGCCTCATGAAATTTACCTCCTTCAGAGTTAACAGGTCTATTGATATTATCATTGTTCCCATTGTATTTGCGTGCCCATTTTTATGAGAGACTATTTCACAGCAGATGTCCTGGTATTCTGGCTCTTACAGTTTTCCCCATCCCTCTTCTCTCTATAGTGTCTATATGGATACTATATAGTATATAGTATCAGCTATCTATAGTACCTGAGCCACAGATGCAGGAACAGTGATGTAGATGTGTCCACTGAGACTGGGTTCCCACATCCATTGATCCCTGCATCCTTGAGGTTTTTTGTGATGTTCTCCACCTGTTATTAACAAAAAGGTCGTTGATGGGCTGTGGTAGCTATACTTATCTGTAGGTATAAGAGTATCATTTAACATGTAGTTAGGAATTATGCTGGTCTAACAAAGTGACGGAAGTAAATTCTCTTCTAAGATCCATGACTTCACTAGCTATAGTGAAGTTGGCTATATTTCTAGTATCAAGCACGATTGTCCTCTTCCTGAATGGCTTTAAGTCTAGTTAGGCAGCTGTTGAGTCCCACCAATATGTGAGTGCCTTGTACCTTTATGGATATCTTGCCAAGCTGATCAGTGCTGCAGCTATTAATGTCTTCTCTTCTTTGAAAGTTTGCATAGTATTTTCTGGCGCACTGAAAGCTAGGTCACAGAAAGGAGATTTTCAAGTTAGATCCATCTAGAATAATCTGTGTCCTGTATCCTAAGTGGGCACATTCTTCAGAAACAGGGGGCTCTGAGAGCAACCATGGGTAACAGCAATCATCAATAGTCTATATTGTCTGGGGAGTTACTTGGACTGCCCTGACCAACCATTTGAAAGGAGGTTTCTCATACATGATACTGGGGGTTTGAATAATCTATGATTCTTGTGGGGACCACTGCCAACCCAAACTTCCTTTAAGATTTATATAGATATAAATATGTATCTAATTTTAGGTAAATATATAATAATAAGATTCCTTGGGGCTTTCTCAAATAACCCTAGTTTTATCTGTTCCTCTGCATGTGGGGAATTTCAAACTGTTTCTCTCTAAAATGGGATGGATGAGGAAGGTGATGACAAATAGGTGGTACTTATGTTAATTCTCTTAATGCTTCCCATCTGTTCATGTACTGAAGCCACATGGCAGCTGTGTTAGTCAGGCACTGCCAGGCCAAAGCCTGAATTGTTACTGGTTACTACACACACACACACACACACAAATACATATATGATATAGCAAAGAATTGGTGGAGCCATAATTTGAACCTGGGCTCACATCTCCACCTTTCTTCTCTTTTCGTCATGGATACTATAGGCTTAGTATTTCACTAAGTATGAGCAAGAAAACTATAATTTTATTTTAAATAAGTTTTCTAGCTAGGAACTAATATTATATGCTCAGTGTATTAGTCAGTGTCATATTATAGTAACAAGTACCTGAAATAATTTCATTTATAAAAGAACATGCTTATTTATGTGGTTTATGGAATTTCTGGTTGACGACTAGGCTTGGGAACTCTGGTGGGGATAAATATCAGAAAGCATCACAGAAGGAAAGGCAAACAAACTGCTCACCTCATAGCCAGGAAACAGAGAATTGGAGCAGGCACTAGGTCCTACCCTGGGCACAAAGTCTTCTATAGATGGGTTATTTAGATTACTTACCTGGGCCATAGCACTGGTCATTCCAAAAAAACTTTACACATATTCATGGAATAATCTTTTTAAAAAATTGAATATGATTCAGTTCACCAGTGCTTGTGGCTTGAATCAATGTTAGTATTCTTTTAAGGATTTTTAAAAAATCTAACCTGTTCCAAACAGGGGAAGTGGGATAGGGAGACAGGAGAGGGAATTTGATGGGCTACAGAGAGTCTTGAAGCTGTTTGATCAGAATACTATTTCATCCGAGGAAAGGAAGAAGCAAACATTGATTCTATAAATGAATGTGCATCACAACTTGTTAGCAATCTACCACTTAAACGGGCCCAGGTCACAAGTGAGTATTCTCAAAATCATCTATCTCTCTAGAGTCTAGACCCAAAGATACTTGGTGACAGACAAACCTACCTGTGGCTCAGGATTCTTCTGTTTTTGAATTCAGTGATTGATTCTAAGTTAGGTTGTTTCATTGCTTGCCAGCACAGTGTCCACTGCTTTATACAGCGAAGACAGTTACCTCTCTGCAAGACTACTGCCAACTCATAACTATAATCTTATTTTAAATGTTTTTACTAACTAGGAACTGACAGATTCAAGAGTGTCCAATTTACAAAATGCTATTACTGGTCCCAAAGAGATGGTGATTATTTGCCCTTTAGGAATTGAGTTGTAACATCTCCATCTGTATTAGAGCCTGCCAGAGCTCCATCAAGCACTCTCCTAGAGCCATTCAAGTCTCATAACAACTCAGAGACTTCGGTGTGAGCAGCTCCAGGTGGCACACAAAGGAAATGGAAACGGAAAGGGTCTTCCCTGGATCACATAGCATTTGGAATGCAAGTGTAGCCCTACTGTGCACTGTATGTAGTACCTATAATTAGACACATACCAAGAAAGGCAGACATCTCAGATCTGTGTGGTTGGCAGAAGGGATCATTAGAAATAACAATACTCTGGCAGAGGCTTATCTCAAAAATGACAACACAGGGCAGAACAAACCCTGTAATTAATTCTTAATTCTAACAATTTTTCATCCTCAGTAAGGACCCTTAAGCTCTTACAAATCCACATCAGAGTGGGTGTGGTTTTGCACTTTCTCAGATTAGATAGGGAGACTATACAACACATATGTAAATATCAAAATATACACACATAGAGATTTGATTTAATTTTAATAATGCGTATCAGCTACATGCAGAACTCTGACAACTGAAACATCCTGTGTACTGAGCATCTGTTACACTTACCTTAATGCTGACAGGATTAATCCAGAGAGCCATGTACTGTCAAGAAATGCACTTGCATTATTTACTAAGGAAGAAACGTACTCTATTTGCCACAAATGTAGAAGAAAAGCTACCCATTTCTCAGCATGTCTAGATAACTATTACCAGAGAACCTTATTGCGGTGATGACCTTCCTGTACATAATATGTACATTAAAACTGAAAATTGAAAAGCAAAGATCTGTTGCCCTTGCCACATAGCAGGATTGGAGTGACAGTCTCTAATTTGGTTGTTAAAGGGAAGACAAAGCAGAAATAACCTCACTGATTGAAATAGAGATCTTCCAATTCAATTCCTTTTTACACTCCCAACGATGGAGTCTTTTTAGCGCCCTGAAGTCTGATCTCTGGTTACACCAGTTATATAATGACCCTGCTGTAGATTACACCTCATGGAAAGTGTAGCCCCCGGTCTAAGTCATTCTTTTTATAATCCCCATTTGCGTCATTTTTTCCGTTAGGCAGATGTGTTGTCATAGGGCCACAATTCTAAAAAGTCTCATCTGGATTCAAAGTCTGCTGGTTTTGTTCTTTACAGCTTAGTCGCCATATTTTGTTTGAAAAACGATATTTCTATTGCTAGAACTACCACATGAGGCTCAAATGAGATACATAAAATACTTTAAGTGCTTTATAAACTACAAGGGCATTGTTAACTACTCCACAGTGAGATAAAGAATGGCTTATGAAAAAGGGTCAGCAGGTAATAAGGGACTGTAATCTCCCTTGTCCAAAATAAAAATCCATTTGTCCTAAGATATATTTCCTGAGTCAAGCCCCAACAGAAAACCCTTAAATAGGGATCACAATCTCTACATTTGGAAAATTTTAATTTTTGTCACGTTATGCTTTTACAGTTATTTATTATGACTTTTTTAAATTCTAGGGCTACAAATACTAGTATGAAAGTTATAAATTGCCTGCAGGAAAATCAGGCTGGCAGAGATTTAAGTTTTGGTCATTTGCCTGCATATGAAACACATTTTTCTCATTACTGAGGAAACACATCTGCACAGAAGTCTTCCTTGGTTGTGTCTCTAATGACTTAAAGCAAAGACCTGGTGCCTCCATAGAGCTCAGTAAGTGCAATTTCCTAGAAAATGTGAAACCATTCATTTTTGTACATTAATTGGGACACCTCATGCCTGGCAAACTCACACCAGGCCTAAGGATAAGAAAGAGGTTTCCCTTGATGAACGGAGTGTCTGAAGTGTCAGCTGCTGTTCTTGAAGGATGCTGGCACTGAATTGCCAAGGAAGGCCCTGCCATACACCCCCAAAGCAAAACTTTTGAAAAACCAAGAGAGAAAAGTCCTCAGTAATCACACCTGAGTACTTGTAAATGTGGGACACACTTCTTAAAGCCAAAGGGAAAGGAATAACTCAACAGTGAATCAAAATGTTGACTAATTATCCTGTTTGATGAGAAAACAGAACAACTAGACTAATCAGCTACACGGTGTACACACTCCAGCCCAGTCCATGCCTAACCTGACGTCTGACACTTAGTCCTAGAGCCTTTGCTTACTCTCAAGCTCTTTTATACCCATCTCTTCAGGCAATTTGATTGATCATAAGTTGTACTGGCGCCAATATTTCCTGAGCATTTGCCTTATTTCCATTATGAAATTAACTCAGATGTAACAAACGACTGCTCGAGCCAGCTCTGCTTGCCTGTGTTTTTTTTGACTGGGAATTGGGTCTCAGTGGTGGGGTCTTACATGTTGTGCTCATTCTACATGTCCTCAGGCTAGACAGGGTAGACAACAGTGTAGGGCACCTTAGTCACACATCTTAGAGATTGAAAGGGTAGCCAGTCGATTTTATCTTTCATGTCAACTCCAGCATTTGAAGCTCCTTGAAAATTATGCTGGGGATGAGGAGACTGAGTGCAGACTTGGTAGGCTGTAGTTCTGTGACTGAGTACCTGTGTATTTGTGGGCAGAGAAAAACTGTACCTATCATACATGGTGGCTCCTCATGGAGCACCCTGGAATTGAGTGTTGCAGAGCCAACTGCCCAGACAGGCAGCAGCAGAATTCTTTATAGCTTTGAGTTCACAGGCAATGGAGAGAGGACATTTACATAACATCTTGCCCTTCTACTCCTAGGTAACATCCATTTACTTCTCCCCATCTCTACCCATGGTATAGCTGTCAATCTTAACTTCTACCTGTAGAAGAGGGATTAGAGGTTAGCTGATGTAAATGCTAACCCAAGGATATTTGTGGGTCATAAATGACAGATTTACAACCCAAACCAGACTTTCTTCTTCTTTAGCCTGAGCTACTGGGTTGTAAGTCAGTCGAGCCTTGGGTTTGCCTGGGAGGGTGGGGTGAAGCTGCAAGCATGGGCTGCATTAATACAGCCTCTGAAGAAAGTCCTGACCCCAGCAGAGAGCATCGTGGGTATTCAAGTCCAGCTCTGGCACTCTCATCCTTCTCTGTGTCCAGTTCCTGAGCATCAGCAGCGCCATTGGATTACATGGACTCACAGAGACAGACATTTTGCTAAGTAAATCCTAATTTACCTTATTTGGAGCAACTCATCTAGCTTCCTTTGGAAATCGATGCTAATCCAACTGTCCTTTTCAATTCTGTAAACAAAACTAATGTCTCTCCTACCTGCCTTCTGCAGCAGAAGCAGCAAGGTAGCTGTTTCAGAGAGAATCGATCTCTTTCTTGAGGGCAAAAGGCTAAGTTCCTTCTCAAGGATTTTTGCCAATAGCTCTAATTAGGACATGCAAATATACTTGTGCAAATGAAGTCACAGACCACAGAAGTCCAATGGTCTGAGGAAGAATTTGTGCAAAATAAGTTTCCCTTATAATTTTGCATGATCTCCATCCAAAACTTTCTGTTTCAATACAAAGAGACTAACAATGTCTTTATTCGCCGAGTTTAGAATCACATATAGGACAATAACCAAAATATGTTACTAGAAATTTATAATATGAGTAGTGAGTCTGTCTCTGGTAAATCTGTCTCAGATGAGTACAAAGAAACGACAAGGGACTCGTCATACTCCAGGGAACTAACATCAGTACATGTAAAAGTTGGCTCTGGAATTACTCATATCTTATCTTCCATTCTCCTCAGTTTAGATTCTTCCAATGCAAATGCTATGTTACATGTATATTTTACTTCATGGTATATAAATTCACTTCCTTTTTGGTGCTTCAATTAAGAATGTGTCAAATTAAGTGCTCAAATTGAAGTCTTTGTTGCCCACCCATGTGCCTGCCAGGTCTCCATCCACACAGGGGTGCTAGAAGGTCCCTTTCTATTAGCATTTATATTATTGGTTGGAAAGACATAATCAACTAATGACAGATCATGGCTACTTGATAATAATGGACCTGTAGGTATGAAATATTTGGTGTGTTACATACAGAAAGCTTATTGTTCAAAAAATAGGTGTCATATGAGCTGAGAACTGCGTGGCAAAGAATGAGCTATGGGAGTATGCTAGTGAAGATCACTCTGGTGCTGATGTGGAACAGAAAGGTTTTCAAGCTATAATAAAGAGGACCTTACACAGTAGCCGAATGAGCAAAGGAAGAGACAAGCAAGCAGGGGCTGCAACAAAAGGGGTCCGAAGCTATCTAATCAGAATCACACTATAGATTAACTTCGGAATGTCAAAGCTAAAATAGTAATTACTGGGCTGGAGAGATGGCTTAGTGGTTAAGAGCCCTGACTGCTCTTCCAGAGGTCCTGAGTTCAATTCCCAGCAACCACATGGTGGCTCACAAGCGTCTGTAATGAGATCCCAGAGTACTCATATATAAAATAAATAAATCTTTTTTAAAAATGTTAATTCCCACAGGATGTTAATTTGATCTAATGTATCTGAAAATTCGTAGATGTCCAAGATTTATTCATGAACACACAAAATATAATACTGCATGTTTGAGCCCTAGACTACACTTATTTCCCATTGTGCAAAGGTGGAAATGGGAAAACATACACCAAAAGAGGAAGATAGCTCCGCATCATGGGACTATCTATGGTATGTATGTATCTGTGTGTCGATGTGCTCATGTGACGACAGAAACCAAAAGTTGGCACTAGATTCTGTGGAGCTCGAATGACAGGGGTTGTGAATCCCCTGACATGTGTGCTGTGAACCAAACTCAGATCCTTTGCAAGAGCCATCTCTCTAGTGCTGTATGGAAGCAATATTGAAGTTAATATTGAGTATTTATCAGCACTGACTTTGCTCTAAAGTCTAATTTGCCAAAAAAAAAATGAGTAGCCATCACAAGGACCAAGACACAAGTTTCTTACTACTCCCTTTTTTTCTTTGTTTTCTTCTTCATTCTGCTGATTGGTGAATGGTAATTCACAAATATGGCCGTGATGGAAAAAGTCCTTTTAACACATATATCATCAAGTCTAATTCATTTGTACCTCATGCAGGACATTGCTGCAGTCAGCCTTCCACTTTTCCCTCCGTAGTGCGGGATTGTACGGAATCATTCATTCATGTAATCGATCATTTGTTCCTGGAATGTCTACTGGGGTGTGCTTAATTTCTAGGGGAGGTGCTGGGCATATGCGCATCGCTTAGTCTGAACCTTAAGATTCTCACAGCCAAATGCATCTCCTCACCTCTCAGCATCATCACCGGTTACAGGTCTCCTCCCCTCTCTGTTCCCTTTGGCCTGATTCCACCTGTACAAAAGCATCACACTTGGAAAAAACATTGTAATCTGTAGGGAGTGCATTGCCTCACTCCCTACAAACACTGCTGACTGGGCATTATGATCTTCAGAGATGTTGGGGGAAAGAACGCAGATCGGGTCCCTTCGTTGACTAACTTTCTGCTGAAGAATGCACTTATTACCCTCCATAATCTTTGGCTAATGCCCTCACACTTACACTTTGAAAAATCTTTCCTCTAAAATTGGCTTCCTTTCTCTTTCCTGCCTAACCCACTTCCCAGCACTCCTGTGGCTTTTGTTCAGAAAAGGGCACAATCATTGTAGTGACTTAGAATTCATCATTTTTATGCTTATTTGTGATTCATTAGGGTTTTTTTTTTTATCACTTAGCTTTCTCTCCAGAATTAGAAAACCAAAGCCTTTGATACTTCTCCAATAAAATTTATATTATAGGTATTTTAACAGTACTGTGTGGTTTTTTGTTTTTTTTTTTTTAAACTGCCAAGATCTCTAAAAGTGGCCGATGATGAACTGTGGCTGAACGGGGACACCTGTGCGTCATCAGGGAGAGGTATTGCCATGACACTTCCTAGGACACACCACAGTGTACTGCTGATACTCAGACTGTGACACACAGACATCTAACGTGCTGCGGGGGGGGGGGCATCGGGAAATGACATATATTCATGCTAAGGAAATCGAAGCAGAAGAGCATCACTAATCACAACTACTGTAACTTTAAGTTACACAAAAAAAGAATCTTCCAATATATATGAAAATCAAAATAAAGACATTATAGAGATTATTCCCAGGGTTCGTCTCACCACTCTGGCTCATCAGTCACTTCCCCAACACCATACTATGTCTGGAGTGACAACTCTCGCCTCCTCTTCTTAGGTTTACAGAGATTGGATGACAAAGATCATCATTTGTACCCTGCTTCTATGCAAGACCTTGACTAGACCCCAGCCCACAAAGATGGAGCCCCAAGATTTTTCTCAAGGCTTGCCATCCACAGGATCCAGATTGTGGTGGTTTGAACAGGTATAGCCCTATAGATTCCTGCGTTTGAATGCTTGGGCCATAAGGAGTGGCATTACTAGGAGGTGTGGCCTTCTTGGAGTAGGTGTAACCTTGTTGTAGAAAGGGTGTCACTGTGTGAGTGGGCTTTGAGGTCTCCTATGCTCAAGCTACATACAGTGTGGCACACAGTCTCCTCCTGCTACCTGTGGATCAAGATGTAGAACTCTCAGCTCCTTCTCCAACACCTTGTCTCCCTGAACATTGCCGTGATTCCTACCATGGCAATAATGGACTAACTCTCTAAATTGTAAGCCAGCCTCAATTAAATCTTGTCTTTTGTAAGAATTGCTGTGGTCATGGTGTCTCTTCACATAAATAAAACCGTAAAACACAGGACAATGTGAGAGAAGACACTGCTCGATCTTCTCAGCCTGTACAGAGTCCAACTTTGAAAGTATCCTAATCATAAGTCAGTACCCTCACTTCTTCATGAGCAGCAGTCATCAATCCCAGTTATACACAAGTTGTCACACGCTAGTTACTAGATTTCCTGGTCCTGCCCCAAGAAACAGCCTTAAGACTATTTTTACTGGCATCATAGTATCAGTTCTTTCTCTTTTCCCTTGGTCCATTACTAGGCTAACAACCTAGGAGCAGAAGCCATGGAAGTCACAGTGGCTCATAAAATATATTTGCCTTCCAAGGAAATACTGAGATTCATCTTGCAGGCTTATTTCTGCTGTCACTTTCTGGTCTATTCTTCTCCTTCCAAATCAACACCTTGGCCAGAAGATACATCAATCACCTGGACCTTAGCATCATTAACATACTGTGTTTTTCTATACAAGAGAGATTTAGACTGCGTGCCTCACTCTCCGTCTATAGTGGAGTGATTCATAAGTCTTAACTGTATTATAACAGCCTAGGAATCTTTCTGAAAATACTGAAATTCAAATTCCATCATGATTTATTAAATTCAGAGCTCAGACTGTCAAACTGAACAAGGGCATTGCTTTATAAATAGAGTTTTGAAATTGTGGTCGAGATTGAGATTGACCAATATTGGTTTGGGAAACTACAAATACCAAGGGCGAAACATTTCTTTGGACTGATTTCTTTCCTGGTATCTTCTAATGCATATCATGTACTGTGCTGGCTAGTTTTATGTCTACTTGACACAATCTATAGTCATCTTCTGTGATTAATGAGAGAGAGAAATCAGAACCACTGAAGTGAAACTTTTGCTTTACTGGGACAACTGATGATGGATTGCTGGAACTGAGAAATTAGTGATAATTACGAGGAGATCAGCACCTTCACAGTGAAGCCTTTTGAGAAGAATTTATAAGGCTGTGGGACTTTTTAAGTTTGGAAAATGCTTTATATTGTGATGTCTTCATTAATATATTATCTTGGAGATGAACAAGAAGATGTTGTGATTTAGCCAGGATGTGTACGTGTGTCAATCCCACAAGGTCAGTCTTGCTGGCTCGTTTTATGCCAATTTGACACAAGCTGAAATCATCTGAGAGGAGGGAACTTGAGAAAATGCTTTCATAAGATCTGGCTGTAGAGCATTTTCTTAATTAGTTATTGATAGAGGCGTGCCCAGCCCATTGGGGGTGGTACCACTCCTGGGCTTGTCATACTGACATCTATAAAAAAGCAGACTGAGCTAGCCATGAGGAGCAAGCCAGTAAGTAGGACTCCTCCACGGCCTCTACAGGTTCCTTCCTTGTTTGAGTTTCTGTCCTGACTTCCTTCAGTAATGAATAGTGATGTGGAAGCGTAAGCCAAATAAACCCTTTCATCCCCACGTTGCTTTGGGTCATGGTGTTTCATCACATCAATAGTAACCCTAACTAAGATATCTACAAAATATTCTTAATTTTTTCCCTGAAAGTGCATAAAATCTATCTATAAATACATATTTAAGAAAAATAATATAAGCATATCAAGGAATCTAGAATGCCTATGTTTATTGGTGCTCACTTAACAATAGCTAAGATACCGAATCAATCTACAAGTCTGTGATGACAGAAAGAAAATCGGCCATATTTCTAGAAGCTGGAGAAGGCTGGAGGGAGGTTAAAGAATGGATACGAAAATATAAGTAGTTAGAAATAAGAAATTGTGGCCCTGGAGAGATGGCTCAGTGGTTAAGGGAACTGACTGCTTTTCCAGAGGTCCTGAGTTCAATTCTCAGCACTCATAAGGCAGTTTACAACTGTCTGTAACTCCAAGGTCTGACATCCTCACACAGACACAAAAGACCAATGCACATAAAATAAAAATAAATAAATTTTTAAAAAATAGCAACTTGTAATTGTCCACATCTCAGTGGGGTTCTCTAATTCAAAATAAACTGTCATATATTTACTTTATGAATTACCAAAAAAGATGTTCAAAGTCTCCTGATGCAAAGTAATTATAAAGACAGAAATGCTGATTTATTTCATTTAATTAGCAATATCGCACTCAAATACCTAAATATTACACTGTTCTTCAGAACTCTGTGCAATTATCACATGCTAATAAGAATAATTTTTAGCAATAGTAAATGTTCCTGTTTTGATCTCGCCACAAGGAAGGAAAAATCAGTAGGAACTTCAAAAATATATAAGTAAAAATATCAAGGGAAGAGCCAGAAAGATAATGGCCAACCAATAACTGGCACAATTTGAGATCCATCCCATGGGCAAGCACCAATCCCTAACACTTTTAATGATATTCGTTTATGCTTACAGACAGGAGCAAGTTGTCCTCTGAGAGGTTCCACCCAGCAGCTGACTCAGACAGATACAGACACCCACAGCCAAACAGTGGATGGAGCTTGGGAACTCTTATGGAAGAATAAGAGAAAGAAGTATAATCCCGGAAGGGGACAGGAACTCCACAGGAAGACCAACAGAGTCAACTAACCTGGACCCTTGGGGCTCTCAGAGACTCAACCACCAACCAAAGAGCATACACAGGCTGGACCTAGGCCTCCCTGCACATATGTAGTAGATATGCAGCTTGGTCTTCATGTGGGTCCTGAACAACTGGAATGAAGGCTACCCCAAAAGCTGTTGCCTGTACAGAGGGATATGATCTTCTAGCTGGGCTGCCTTGTCTGACCTAAGTGGGAAAGGGAATGTCTAGCCCCACAGAGACTTTAAGGGCAAAAGTAGGGGAATAACCCCCGGGGAACACCTGCTCAGAGGAGAAGGGGAGGAGGATGGGAGAAAGATCGTGGGAGGGGATGACAGGGAGGAGGCAGTGAGTGGGATGTAATGTGAATAAATAAAAAGAAAAAGAAGAAAAGAATTTGAGCTGCATCAAGAATAAGTATAAGTGGAGTGCTGGATCACAAATAGGACATGAACTCTCTTGCTCTCTCTCTGTCTGTCTCTCTGTCTGTCTGTCTGTCTGTCTGTCTCTCTCTCTCTCTCTCACACACACACACACACACACACACACACGCACACACGCACACACACACACACACACATGCACGCACAGACTCAGGGACAGAGGAGGTGGAAAGACTGTGATATCCAGAGGTTGGGGAGAACCAGAATAAAACAATGTCTTCTTGACATGATATACTTGTGAACTCATATCATAACTGTTGTAGTTACCTGCACAAAATCAAGCCAGTCAATATTCTAGCTTGGAGATGTGCTCACAAGCCCCAACCCCTAACTCAAGAACTACAGACAGACAGATGATGGTTTCTGAGGGAGGGAGCATCTGTTTTCTTTAAACCCAGTAGATGTGGCTCTCACTAGGCTGTCCACTCTCCAGAGGGTGGCATACCCAAGGGTGTATGGTGCTCCAGTCACTACAAACTGGAGTCAGTGGGTTAAAAATAAAGGACTGTTCTGGGAGCTGAAGGGAGGCAGGAAACAGGCATGGGTGTGGGTGAGGTGGGAAGAGGGGTAGGGTTTGAATGAGATCAAAATTCATTGTTTGAGGGGCTGGAGAAATAGATCAGCCATTGAGAGCTTTTTTCTTTCTCTTCTAAGGACCCAATTTTGATTCCCAGCATCCATATGGCAACTCATAACAGTTTATAATTATAGTTCTGGGGACGTGACACCCTCTTCTGGCTTCCACAGGCACCAGACACGCACAAAGTACACAGACATATATGCTTATATGGAGGCAAATGTTGGGGGCACAGAGATCCTTGTACTTACAGAGAAACATTAAGAAACCCAAGAATGTTAATCATGCAAGCTTGTCTCCTAAATGGAGGAGATAAAAAATTAAATGCCTATATCCTGTCCAGAAAGCTGAGAGTGGATAGTGTTGATGCCCTAGCGACCTTTCTGTTATCTGTGGAGGCAGACCTCACTCACCTTTTGCTATAGTGGCACATCTCACTCAAACTCCCCAGAATTATTATCCCAGACTTTTCCCTCCCTAGACCATTACCTGTGGGTCCAAGTTCTGCCTCGCCCCTGGGGTGTGTGAACTCCACTCAGGCAGACAAAAAGGGAGGGCACTAGGGTACATTCCATCCTCTCTGCCATACGGTGCAGGGGGTAGGGTGGCAGAACGTAGCCTAAAACAGGGGTCCCAGCCTGGGTGAGAAACAGCACACGCAGGCTGAGGTGGAGGAGGCAGGGGTTCCCAAACTGCAAGGGGTTAGTGTCCATGTCCGAGCAGAGGGGCCTTCTGTGGGACACTTAGGCAGCATGGCTCTGTATGATGAAGGCTTCCCCCCCATGGAGGTTCTTGATGAGAGAGACAGTTCTTGCTTGTCCAAACTGTTTATTCATTGTTCATCATAGAAAATGGATGAATAATACTTAACTCATGGTGTGCCAGAGATTAAATACCTTTTGCAGGAAGGAATGTCTGGGAGCTTATTGACTAAACCTGTGGGGCCAGTCCGTCTAGGTACTTCAATGGCATGGAGAACTCTGTGTTATGTGACTAGTGGTCACAACCCTCATGTGGGGTGTCTTGGTCATGTGTTCCAGGGTAGGAACAGAGTTGGGAGTAGATGAAACACCAACCATTCTCTGATACAAGAAATACTGGGGTTTCTGAATCTGCTCAACCTTCCCAATTTTTGTCTAGTGACAAGGTTCCACTAGCTCCACAGTTACCCATCCTTGGGATAGATGTCACATGTACTTTATGTGCTGCTGATTTCTATGCTGTTGGTCAGAGACTACACTAGATTCTAGGCTTTTTAGCTTTAGAACCAATGCTCAAGGTCACATGTACCCTGTAAAAGAGTTTCTATGTAGTCACACCTTAATCTTTATTTTGCACCTGGAATTGAGTGGATTGTACTTGTTGCCTGGAAACCTTTTCCCACATTGTACTGTGTTTTAAACATGCTGACAATGAACCACCTGGCATTAGAGTTCCCAAAGTCTGATCCAGGTTGACCAAGTTAATCTGCACTGAGTTTTTTCATTCCTATCCCTTCAGGCAATTCACTTCCCAGACAGGACAACTACAGGGCCCCCCTCAAGCAAAATTTTCATAGATTTAAAAATAAAAATAACAATATTAAAAATACATTGCATAGATGTAATACAAATATTTTTTATTTAAAGAAGAAGCTGAAGAGTGTGGAAATTCAATGGAGTTCTGCCTGCGACAAGAGTTGAGAGTTAATGTCTGAAATAAGAAAAATCACGAAGCATACAACATCAGAGATAGACAAGATTCCAGGAACTGAAAAGCTGAGGCAGAATTATCGCCATGAGTTGGAGGTAAGACTTGGCTACATAGCAAGACCCTGTTAATTTTCCTTTTTACCAAGTAAAGGTGACTACAAGGCAAACAAACCAAAGCAATAACTAAACAGCATTAAAAAAAAAAAAGTAATTCTAGAATACTCGAATTCCGAGGTAGGAGCCACGATTGCCCATTAAAAATATTGGCAGCATCATTTTATTTAGTTAAGATGCTGTGCATGGTTCAAGCAAGTTAATAATTTATGTACAAAAACAGAAGAACTGGGTAGACCAGTTGGTGATAGAGAAATGAAGGAGAGCCCCATAACTGCCTGGGCCATATCATGAGGCTGAATATACGTTCCCTAATGCCCTTGTTCACCCTGGCTCAGCACAAGGCTGGCAATGGTTAAATTGCTGGGGAGCACTGAAGTTCACAGTAAGACACTGGCTCAGCTTGCTACCTTCCCCACTCTTTTGGAAATCTGAATCTAGGCGTTTGAGCGGTACTGGAGGCAGATAATGAAATTCTAATGTTTCTGGAAGGAACTGTGAAACAGTGTCTCACAGGTATCCAGGTCACTTGGAATTTGTTATGAAGCTTGTTCTGATGGTTATTAATAGCAGAAAAGCCTGTGTTTTCTGATCAGTGCCTGTGTGGGTTGGCACTTGCACTCTCACAGAGACCTCGTTCTAATAACACTAGCCTGCAGGCCAGTGGTCATGCCAGGCCATTGACATAGATTGCAGCATCTATGTCTTGGAGCATCCTGGTACTTCCTCTGACTAGCTGTGTAACCTCTGCACATTACTTGCATTAAGCTTAGATTCCTTGACTGTTAAAGGGAGATCTGTCTCATTGTGACTTTTGAAAGAAAAAAATGGGTTAATTTATATAAAGTATTCATGCAATGATTCATCCCGGGCTAACTTTTCTGGATTTCAGTCTCTCAGTCCTTCTGGTGTATCACTTTGTTCGATGCTCACTCACTGGGCAGGGCATCCTTCCAGCATGCTCTCTCTGGTGCTGCTTGTTAAGATAGCCAGCCTTTAATCCCAGCACTTGGGAGGCAGAGGCAGGGGGATTCCTGAGCTCGAGGCCAGCCTGGTCTACAGAGTGAGTTCCAGGACAGCCAGGGCTACATAGAGAAACCCTGTCTCGAAAAAAAAAAAAAAAAAAAGGATAGCCAGCTGAGATGTAGCCACTGGCCTTTGCTCAGGTAGTGAGACAGCTTCGTGAACAATGCACAGGTGCATTTCTCTATCATTCTGCACAACATTTGTGCAGAGAAAGAGTACACCTCCATAACGGTCTAGAGTAAATGCTCTCCTATAAGGAAGAGGGATGCTGATTTCTCTGAAGTCGCTTGACACGTAGACACATGGTGTTTGCAGGTTGTTGAGGCTGAAATGCCTGCTTGGTGAGAAAGAAAAGCTCATATTGGCCTTGGGAGTGTTAATGACTCTATGCCCCATGTGCTTCCCAAAAGGAAAGAGCAGAGAGGACTCTTTGCCTTGGGAGTTGCAGAACGCCCAGTATATCTTGAGGAAAACCAGTCTCCTTTTACTCAGTTGCTGCATGCCTTACTTTTTCAGGATATCATGGCTATAAAATTGAACTCTATGTACATACATCTCAACAAAAAGACAATGGTTTTCCTTGAAAGCACAGAGCTCTTAAGCTTCCATTGTGTCTTATCTCCTCCCTGTTTCCCTGGCTCACACTCCTCAATACTTTCCCTGGTTCTACTAATTCAGCAGTTCTTGACCTAGGGGTCACAACCCCTATGGGGTTCGAACTACCTTCCACAGGGGTTGCCTAAGACCACTGAAAAACACAAATATTTACATCGTAGTCCATGACAGTATCAAAATTGGAGTTATGAAGTAGCAACAAAATAATTTTAAAGTTGGAGGTGAGGAACTATACGAAAGGGCCATAGCATTAGATAGGTTGAGAACCATTACACTTGATCTGAGCCTTTGTGGACACATACTCCTGGGGTGACCAATCAGCCTTCTCTGTTGCTGGAAGACTGACTTTCTGCTTCTCACCTCACATTCTTCTCAGGAAGGCGTAGGGGACAGAGCTCTTCCCCCATGCCCCAGGCCTTATCAGAATCAAAGCCTTTTGCTTTTCATTTTCCACATTCAAAACTTTTTGACAGCAACAATTACCCGTGTGTGGTGGGAGACATTACTCTGGGGTGGGGTACATCCTTTTGCCTTTTGTAAACCAACGTCCTTCTGTGGCCTACCTCCATATTCTCCAATGACATCCTTTTCTTTTATGTGCACCTGGAAATGGTCAAATCTTTATCCTGAAAGCCCAGGACATCCAACAAGCCTTCTTGTTATTCATGGTGGTTCAGGGGTAACCTGCTTTGCTCTTGACATGTTCTTATTTCTTGCTTCTGAAGAATTCTTGCTTCTTAATCTGACCTCACTCTTGAAGTTGCCGTATCTATTTTATACCACACTAGCCCATCCAGCAGTTCCTTCCTCTTTTCATTCCCTAAAGTCATCAAAAATTCAAGCTCTTGTGTCTTACCACCATCTTACCGAAAATCCAAGATATTCTCAGATTTCCGTGGCAAACATAAATAGGTCATTGCAGAAAATGCTTGGCTGTACTAAAACTATTTTTCTCCTTCACTCGGATCTATTCCTAGACAAGATATTCCAAAGACAGCTCATGGGCTGAATATAAACCACAGACATATTTTGTTTGGTCAGCGCAGTAAATAAAATTTTAATTAGTTTCAACATTTTTTAATGAGCTTCTTCCAGATTTTGACTCTTTTCAAAAGACTCGAAGATCTGACAGTGCTGGCATGCAAGGCAATGACTGGCTAGAAGATAGCCATCACCACTCTGGCCCAGGCTTGCCCTCTACAGTACCATCAGCTGCAGCCCAGAGCAAGGTGTGGCCCTCTGCCACACCATCAGGTTTCCCTGTAGGCACTACATCCAATAGTTGGATGTGCCTTGAACATCCCCACTCGGTCCCACACTACCCTCCCCCACCCCTTTTCACAGAGACCTACATCTTTCTTTAAGAACCAACAAAAACTTACAGCTCTTCTGTCTTGTATCCAGCAGAATATTTGTTTCTGCTATGTTTTGAATGCTTATGTTCTTCCCCAATTTACATTCTGAACCCCTCACCCCTGGTGATAGTGTTAAGAGGTTAATAACTTTGGGAAGCAATCAGTTCCTGTAGGGAGAGTTCTTTTTAGGAGAGGTACTCTGATAAAAAGACTGGAGAGGTAGCTAGATCCTTCTACCATGCGAAGGTACAGCAAGAAGACACCATCTGTGAACCCAGAGACAGATCCCTACCAGGGGCTTAATCAGCTGACCACTTCCTCATTGTTGTGGTTTGAATATGTTTGACCCAGGGAGGGTCACCATTACTAGGAGGCTTGATCCTATTGGAATAGGTGTGGCCTTGCTGGAGGAAGTGTGTCACTGTGGGGGTGGACTTTGAGACCCTCCTACTAGCTGCTTGGAAGACAGTCTTCTAGGTGCCTTCTGATCAAGAAACAGAACTCTCAGCTCCTTGTCTAGCTCCATGCCTGCCTGGATGCTGCCATGCTTCCTGCCTTGATGATAATGGACTGAATCTCTGAACCTGTAAGCAAGCCAGTCCCAATTAAATACTGTCCCTTATAAGAGTTGCTTTGGTCATGGTGTCTCTTCACAGCAATGGAAACCCTAACTGGGATATCATGAACTTTCAGTGTTAAGAACTGTGAAAAAATATTTTTAAATTGTTTTTGTAAGCTGTCCAATTTATAGTACTAGGATAGTCATTTTGAGGCAACCCTGTTATATCTGCTTTTATTTTTGAGATGGCCTCTCTACCAGCACAGGCCACTCTCCTTTCATGACCAAACATGTCTGCTTAAAGCTTTAGAATGCTTCTGTCTACAGCATTTATTTATCTTGATAGAATTATGCTCCTCCTATAGAGGGTGGAAGTAGATTTTAGCTTAAAAACTGTTCCCAAATCAAATAGCTAGTAAGTGGCAAAGCCAAGATTCCAACCCAGACCAACTAATCTACCCAGCAAATGTATCCAATGCCATCAATCAGCTGGGAGTATTGTTTGGGAGGAGGGTGCTGGAGGAAAGAATCTGGCCAGCTGGAGCTCATGAGCATTTGTCAGCCTGAACGTCCTTACCCATCATTCAAGGCAGTGGACAATCTCTTCTCCTTCCCACACAGACTGGTTTCTGGGCTGACATACAACCCAGAACATTCTAGCTGCCAAGCAGTGCTAGAGATTATCTAGCCCAACAGCTTTGTCTTATAAATGAGGAAATTGGTCACTTGTCCTTGCAAGCTGCTTTAGACACTCCTTTAGAGCAGAACATGTTCATTTTGCCAACATACAAATTTCTGGCCAGGGTACCACAGGTGATTGATAAATCTTTAAGTAGAGAAATTTCTAGATGGTTTTGAATTATGGTAGAAGAAACAGCAAAAAAGTTTAGGTTACAAGGGTCACTAGGTTGAAGACCCAGAAATGAACCCACACACCTACGATCACTTGATTTTCGACAAAGAAGCCAAAACCATCCAGTGGAAAAAAGACAGCATTTTCAACAAATGGTGCTGGGTCAACTGGCGGTCTACATGCAGAAGAATGCAAATTGATCCATTCCTATCTCCCTATACAAAGCTCAAGTCCAAGTGGATCAAGGACCTCCACATAAAACCAGATACACTGAATCTAATAGAAGAGAAAGTGGGGAAAAGTCTCGAACACCTGGTTTCAGGGGAAAAGTTCCTGAACAGAACACCAATGGCTTATGCTCTAAGATCAAGAATCGACAAATGGGAGCTCTTGAAATTGCAAAGCTTCTGTAAGGCAAAGGACACTGTCAATACGACAAAACGTCAACCAACAGATTGGGAAAAGATCTTTACCAATACTACGTCCGATAGAGGGCTAATATCCAACATATACAAAGAACTCAAGAAGTTAGACTTCAGAAAACCAAATAACCCTATCAAAAAATGGGGGACAGAGCTAAACAGAGAATTCTCAACTGAGGAAATTCGCAGGGCTGAGAAGCACCTAAAGAAATGCTCAACATCCTTAGTCATCAGGGAAATGCAAATCAAAACAAGTCAGAGATTCCACCTCAAACCAGTCAGAATGGCTAAGATCAAAAACTCAGGTGACAGCAGATGCTGGCAAGGATGTGGAGAAAGAGGAATACTCCTCCATTGTTGGTGGGATTGCAAGCTGGTACAACCACTCTGGAAATCAGTTTGGCGGACCCTCAGAAAAATGGACATAATACTACCTGAGGACCCAGCTTTACCTCTCCTAGGCATATACCCTGAAGATGCTCCAACATGTAATAAAGACACATGCTCCACTATGTTCATAGTAGCCATATTTATAATAGCCAGAAACTGGAAACAACCCAGATGTCCTTCATCAGAGGAATGGATACAGAAAATGTGGTACATTTACACAATGGAGTACTACTCAGCTATTAAAAACAATGACTTAATGAAATTTGCAGGCAAATGGATGGAACTTGAAAATATCATCCTGAGCGAGGTAACTCAGTCACAAAAGAACGAATATGGTATGTACTCACTGATAAGCGTATATTAGCTCAAAAGTTGAGAATGTCCAAGTTTCACTTAACAGTAACCGCTGGACTGAGAGTGAGGTCCCAGATGGAGGAGTTGGAGAAGGGACTGAAGGAGCTGAGGGAGTCTGCAGCCCCATAGAGGGAGCAACAATGTCAACGGGCCTGACTCCCCTGTTCCTCCTGGAGGCTGGACCATCAACCAAAGGATACACATGGAGGGACCCATGGTTCGGACCGTGGCAGAGGAGGGCCTTGTTGGCCATCAGGGGTAGAAGAGGCCCCAGTAAAGGGGAATGTCAAGGTGGGAATATGGGAGTGGGCAGGCGGGTGGGTGGGAGGTGGAATTCCCTCATAGAAGCGGGGGAGGGGGAGGGGATAGATAGGTGGTCTCCAAAGAGGAAACCTAGAAAGGGGGAAACACTGGAAATGTAAATAAAGTATCAAAAAATAAAAATAAACAAAGGAAAAAAAAAAAAGAAATGATGACTCTTTCAAAGCCAGTAAAGAGAAAGAAGTGATTTTAATTCAGAAGATTACCAAATACATAAGCAAAAGAAAGCAAGGATGTATTTAACCCCTGGGCAGGACAGTAGTGAATCAAACAAGAAGAGAGCAAGGACCTAAAGCTCCTGCTACCTACTAGATAGGAACCTACAAGTAGCAGATTCAGCCACTTGTTAATTTTTAAAAACTAATTTTCAGATTTAGCAAATAAAAAGAAAGGAATTCTACTTAAATGTGAATTTCAGGTCAGTCCCAAATAATGTTTAATAGAATAAGTCTCAAATTATTTGGAGCATAGTTTCATCAAATATTATTCATTGTTAGCAGCAGCTCAATTATAATCAGCACGTTATACGTTATAGTATGTCACATACCAATCCCATTCTCTGCCCTAGCTCCTCAAAGGACAGTGCCAGAGATGACAATTGAACATGAGCAAGAGCAGCTTATGCTGTGGGGGACTCCTGACAATTGTCTGCATCCTCTTTATTGGCTCTACTAGTCACATGCTTGAGTAACAGAACAAGGTCAGTTTGAAAAAAACAAATGTTTCTAGACAGCCTCAGCTTCTAAATATCATTGGCAACCAGAATCAAACACTTGGTCAACTGACATCAACATAAGGAGCCCATGTTGAGCAACAAACAGAGGAACAGAGGGATATCCCAGGACATCAATTTGTAGAGCTCATGTCAAGCATCAAAAGAAGATCAGATTTCATCTCCATGTCTTGCTAGCTAATGATCTCGTCCTTTTACATGTTTAAGCCCCTCAAAATAGTGACAGAAATTGTGCCTGATATGAGGTCACCTCGTATACAGACTCAAGTTTCTTTTGTACTTGAGATGATAGTAAACAAGATTGCCATCCAACTCACTAGAGAAATGAAAGTGTAAATATTTGGTTTTGCCAAACAGAGAAACATCAGTACAGTAACTAAGGTAAGACCCGACTCTGTACTCATTCACATACCTGCCATAGTATTTAGAAGACTTACAAACAATCTCATGAAGATGGGAAGTCAATGCCTTCATCTTGGAGAAGGGGGTGTGCTTGCAGCCCTTCAACTGACTTTAATTGCATTTTTACTGACTTTCTATGATCGATTTTTCTTTTAATATGTGAAATGTTAAATGAGGTATTAGAGTCCTTCTTTAAGGCAAAATGTCGACACAGTTTGGTTTTTTAAAGACAAAGGTAAATTTCAACTTTATATACATATACACACAATTTGGGGATCCGGTGAGCTCCTGGACACGTGTGTACCCCTGTGTTCTCATCTGCAGAAGGAAGCACTGATTATGAATGTGGTTTCTGAGCCAGGCATGATAGTGCATGCCTATAACACTAGTACTTGGGAGGCTGATTCAGGAGGAGCACTGCGAGTTCAAGACCAGCCTGGGCTACTTTGTGAGTCTGAAGTCAGCCCAGACTAAACAACAAGACCAATGCTCAACAAATAAATGGGACTCAGAGAAAACTCTTGGTCTGATGGGTTTCATTGTTTGCTGGGTGCATGATCTTCAACAGCTTTCTGAAGGTTTCTCCATCTGTGAAACAGAGCTAGCTCCGTTACAGCATTAACGTGAACAATAACTGAAGCAGTCTACAGTAATCATTTGGAAGATTCCTGGCTCCTAGTTAAGTTCTAAAAAAAAGAGAGAGAGAAACGAAAAAAAGAAAAAGAAAACCTACCACCAATAGCTTTTATATCACAAGTAATGAATATAATTACTTGATCCAGAGTAATAAAGAAGCACATGACTGAACCACCAAAATGACCACACAAACAACTGGCTGTGAGGAAGACCATATTACCTTTTATTATAACAACTGAGAAGAATTTAAATGGCTGGTGTTTTCTTCTACTAAGTCATAGACAGACAAACAGACCAACGACAGACAGACAGATGAACACACACACACACACACACACACACACTTAAAATCTAAAACAATGTACATGAAAATAGAATCTTTGCCTTACTTTGTTCTCTTTGGAGAACTGCTCTTTTGCTCTGCTCTTTCGCTTTATAGCTTTTCAATAGTGATTGTGTGTGACTAGGTTGACAATAACATTTCTTTCAAGGGCTAAATTTATGACTCCTTTTCTCCTCCTCTACTCCTCCTCTTCTCTCTTTCTTAGGAACAGCCCACCATTTCCATGCCAGAGAAGATTTCCCATATTCTTAGGTAACACTTCTTTCCCACTCTCCAACATCTGTTTCTGAAAAGGATCCTTTGGTCCTTGGGTTCAAGACTCATCAAGCGAGTTAAGTGGGAATGAAAGATCTGACCCCTTATGAGGAAGGTTAGGCCCTTAGCAAACTTAGAGCCGAGACATGCCTGGGCAAAGACCCCTAGCAAACTTAGAGCCGAGACGTGCTCGGGCAAAAATCCCACCCAGCTACATTCCTACAGGTGACTTTGACCTGACCTCAGGGCCAGAGGCACAATGTTTCAGGATGCAACTGACTTGTGACTAACATTCTGTACTTCCCCATAACGCAAATTCCTTCCGTTCCCCACCCCTTTGTGGTTTTTTTCCTTTAAATACCCCTGACTTCAGCTGCTCGGGGCCGAACC
>CM052713.1:21156914-21221312 GCA_028551405.1 Uromys caudimaculatus
CATTCCTACAGGTGACTTTGACCTGACCTCAGGGCCAGAGGCACAATGTTTCAGGATGCAACTGACTTGTGACTAACATTCTGTACTTCCCCATAACGCAAATTCCTTCCGTTCCCCACCCCTTTGTGGTTTTTTTCCTTTAAATACCCCTGACTTCAGCTGCTCGGGGCCGAACCCCTCTGCCTCTGCGTAGGTTACGTGTTCGACCCCAGTGCACTGGTCCTTCCGAATTAAACCTCGTGTGATTGCAGCAAGGACGGTCTTTCATGAGTTCTTGGGGGGTCGCACCATCCCGAGATTTGAGCGAAGGTCTCCCCAGTTTGGGGGTCTTTCAGGAACACTTGAGTAGTTTTGTTCAAGCAGTGCACCATGCAAGGACCTTATGGTATATAGAAATTGATAGCGTTATAAGTAAAAAAACCATGAATAATAATCCCACATAATGTGGGGGGATGAGTGTAATTCAAAGAAGAAAACGAAGGATATATGTGAGAAGAACCGGCAGAAGTGGGGTCACATAGGGTGCGGGTAGCACATGAATGGAGCGCAGGTGACAGGAACCCTCTTCTCCATGGTTTCATGCAGACTCCGGAGACATATACTGCAACTAAAGGAACATGTAAGCTGGGTACAGCTCAGACCATATTGAGATCGTTTAAAATTAAGCAAGCGGCTCTCTTTTTTCTTTAGCATTGCCTCAATAAAGACTTTCTTCTGTTCGTCCAGAGGCATTGGGGCTGGAGGAAGATTGATATAATTGTAAGAGAAATGTCAGGAGAGTTAGCTTTCAGATTTTGAGTTCTAAGAATGTTCTCGACACTCACTTCAGAAGCAAAATTATGAAAGCAGAAGCTTGAAGTTTTTATTTTAAAGAGAAAAAAAAGAGGATTTTGTGAATCAAAAGGCAGAGCCCTAAAGGAGCTAAGCATGAAATACATCTACCAACAAAAGGCTGGGAAGAGAATACAGCTGGTATCAGTTTCCTGCAAGGAGAATAGGCTTACTGAAGATGCCTAGTCTTCTCAAAAGTGATTTTAAAAGTTAGACAATTTCAGTGTTTTCAAAATATCATATAGGACAATTAAAGAAAAAGATAAATTATACTATCCAGCATTTATAAAACAAACCAACAAAAAGAGAATTAAAAACACATGGAGTCAAGGGGAAAACCTGTAAGACACTTGAGAAGAGGGCTTTATTAGGGTGATGCATAGAACATACTGACAAAGAAAGAACATCTCAGGGGAACAGGAGGAGGCCTGGGCCTTTGCTGAGCAAGTAATACTTATTCCTGAGTACTGTCATCTGTTTTGTCCTACTTCATCAGAACACTGGGGACTAGCCCATCTATAAAGAACTTAAATGTATTGCTTCATGACTCTGGTGCCTCACAGACCCAAGTTCAAATGTCAACTGTAGTGTGGGCTTTCTGGTTACACTCTCAAACAATGAGAAGTGAAAGGATAAGTGGGCATGAATGCTTGGTCTGAGACACAGAGAGAGAGAGAGAGAGACAGACAGACAGACAGACAGACAGACACAGAGAGACAGTCGGAGACAGAGAGAGACAGAGAGAGACAAAGACAGAGAGATACAGAAAAAGGCAGAGAGATAGAGAGACAGATAGTCAGTGACAGAGAGACAGAGACAGAAACAAAAAGGCTCACTTAGTTTGGTGTGGGCTTTTGAACTCTTAAAGCCCACCTCCAATGAGACACCACCTCCCACAAGGCCACACCCACTCCAACAAGGCTACACCTCTTAATTCTTCCCAGAGAGTTCCACTAACTCTCCCAAGCACTCAGACTTATGAGCCTATAAAAGCCATTCCCTGTCAAATCACCACACCATGTAAATGTGGAAAGAGAGGGCTACCATGTCGTTGTCAGACCTCCACATTCATGCCATGACATAAATAGTTTCCCTGAAAACATCACGCACACATACATGTGTTAATAATAATATAAAAAAATAAAACATTTTTAAAGTATCTAGTTATAGTCAATATCATTATTAAGCATGAGAGTCTAAACAAGGCCCATTTAATGTCTTCTATTATAGCTGTAACAGTGAGGGGGGATTCCTATAGATGTGTCCACATACCTGTATTGCCATGATAGGGGAAAACTTGGAAAGAGTTTCCAAATTCTGGAGAGATCAAGCAGAAAGGAAACTATCATTTACAGATGTTTGTTTTTCATTTACAAAAATGCAATTGCCTTCTTTGGTATGAAGTGGAGCTAGCTTAAGAGAAATGTCAAAGGCTTCCTTGTGTATCCAGAAGACAGACATTAAATCATGAGCAATTTTCCAAATTAAACCCTTGACCATCTCATACTGAATGACAGTGCAGCTCAACCCTGCTTGACCTTGACGTTCTTCTCATTGAGTGGTGTGAACCCTATAATTCTGTCCACTTGTGTTTTCAGACTGTATATGTGGTACCACAGAGCATGCATCATCTTTTTGTAAAGGGCTCAGACACAGTCTTTCTTTGCCGAAGACAAAGTACTCGCATCTGAACTGTTTCAAAGAGCTTCCAGCGAAGCATCAGAGTAAAGCAGAAATCCCTACAGATACAATGACTTCATGAAATTCGCAGGCAAATGGATGTACTCAATGATAGGCTGATATTAGCCCAAAAGTTTGGACTACCCATGATTCAATTCACAGCAACTGTTGGACTGAGCATGGGGTCCCACACAGATGGAGGAGCTGGAGAAGGGACTGAAGGAGCTGAGAGAGTTTGTAGCCCCATGGAGGGAGCAACAGTGTCAACTGGTCAGGCTCCCCGGTGCTCCCAGAGACTGGACCATCAACCAAAGAATATATATGGAGGGACCCATGGTGCTGGCCACATATGTGGCAGAGGAAGGCCTTGTTGGCCATCAGTGGGAGGAGAGGCCCTTGGGCCTGAGGGTGTTAGATGCCCCAGTATAGAGGAATGCCAGGGAGGGAAAACAGGAGTGGGCAAGTGGGTGGGGAAATACCCTCATAGAAGCAGGGGAGGGGGGATAGGATAAGGGGTTTCCAAAGGGGAGACCTGGAAAGGGAGAAACATTTGAAATGTAAATAAAATATTAAAAATTAAAAAAAGATATATTTCATCCTTATCAGAAAAGTATGGTAGATTTTGTCAAAGGCTTTTTTTGTGTCTATTGAGGTGATCATATAATTTCTATGCTTGAGGTCAATAATTTGATGAACTACATTTATTGATTTACATATATTTAACTATCCCTGGATGTCTGAAATAATGCCATCTTGATCATTCTCAAAAAAAAAAAAAAGAAAGAAAGAAAGAAAGAAAGAAAGAAAGAAAGAAACAAACAAACAAACAAACAAACAAACAAACTTGGGGTGACTGTGGGAAGTTTCCATGAGTGAAAGATCTGGATGATGTTTATTACAAGCAAGGACATAAAATCAATCCAAAACTTAATGAGTATTTCCAAAGACAAGTACATCATTCTAATTTATGGTAATTGATGAAAACTATCATTACAGAGAATGCATCTTCAGGTGTAAAATATAATAGTTCTGGAACATAATATGCCATTAGTGGTCATTAATGAAATCCCAAAGGTAAGTATGAGAATCTCAAGTGAAAGTCACTGGCTTTCCTGTGGCATGGCTTAGTGGTAAAATGCTCAGTTAGCATCTGTGGGGCCCTGGGCTCAATCCTCAGTTCAGAAAATTAAAAAAGAGAAAGAAATAAGAAAAGCCTAGGAGATGTCATAATCACATTTAAAAAACGAAAGTGCAGTAAACATTGACATTTTTTAAAAGTAACTGGAATTAATGATATTATATTCTTGTGTGACATCCTGCAGAGATAGGCCATGGACTTTAAAGACACTGATGTCTTTCTAGGACCTTCACACACTGCATGAAACTTCTGACATACTTGAGTATAACAATTTCCTATAGAATGGAAAATATCAGGAGATTTTTAACTTGACTAGGACGGAGTCTCGGGAGACTGGGGAATGATAGGCATACAGGAAGATTATGTAAATAATCAAGGACAACCTTTTGACTTTTAGTAATAATAAACCAATACTCTAAAGAAAAATGACCACAAAACTGAGATTAGCAAGGACTAATGTTCTGTGATATAATAGCTGATGCTGGAGCTGATTTGGGAGAGCCCAGTTCTAACTACAGCCAAGTTCTATTTGCACAGGTCTACACTAATATATATTTCTTTCTTTTCTTTTTTTTTTTTATTTTTCTTTATTTTGGTTTTTTGAGACAGGGTTTCTCTGTGTAGCCCTGGCTGTCCTGGAACTCACTCTGTAGACCAGGCTGGCCTCGAACTCAGAAATCTGCCTGCCTCTGCATATCAAGTGCTGGGATTAAAGTCATGTGCCACCACTGCATGGCTAATATACATTTCTTAAAGAACAGCTCAGAGAGTCATACTACACACTTCCATAACAAACACAGTCACATTTAGCTACTCTGTACCATGTAAAAGTTAGAGAGAGGAAGCATGTTTAAAGTATGCTCAGGAACTATGGCTCCCGTCCTGTGGCTTATATATTCCAGGCTGCTAATGAATACCCATCAATTAACTCAATTTAATATCAGCCAAGTATTTTAAATTACCTAAGGATCTTGGAAAGGATCTTCAAGGTGTGTGCTATAAAATATAATTATTGTTAAAAGAGGTTTGTTAGAGCAATTATTCACTTGGGTAAAATGCAAACTCACATTTTATATAATACTATACGTGTAACAGAAGTGATGGGAGTTTATTTAAACAATAAGCTTATATAAGGTTCGGAAGAACAAACTAATGTAAAGCGAAATCTGTGCATACTACATACCTAACACTGAGCAATAAGCAAAGGCAAGCTTTTATATAAAGTTAACCCAAAAAGTCATTAACTAGCTTTCTACAGCAAACTTTTCTAAACTCGATATCTTAAGACATTTCTAAAAATTGATTTTAGATGTTTAAATTGTTTTATTTAATTTGAATATTGTTACAAATAAAATGTACCATTACATTTGTTATAACATAAGTAAACAGAATTGTGAAATAGGCTTTTAAAATGTACTAAAATACAATTAAATTATTCCCCCTTCTCTCTGTTCCCTCCAACCCCTTCCATACTCCCAATCCCTCTCAAATTCATGAGCTCTTTTTCTTTAATTATTATTGTCACATGTATATGCAATAAACATATACATGTAACCTGCTGAGTTATTTAGTTTAATTCAATGTATATGTTTTTAGGGTTGACCACTTGGTACTAGATATCCATTTCGGGGCTCATCCCTGGAAAGACTAATTTTCTCTTTCAGTAGTCATCTACTGCCTGTGACTCTTCATCTTAAAAATGTAGGGAAAGTGATACTCATTCACTGTTGGTGAGATTGAAAACTTGTGCAGCTATCTGGAATCAGTGTAGAGAACTCTCAAAAAGATGAAAAATATCTACCACATGACCTAGTTTGACCACATCTTAGGATACACCCAAAGGACTCAACACCCTACTCCAGAGATACTTGCTCAGTCATCTTCATTGCCCGTCTATTCATAATTTCTAGGAAAGGGAAAGCACCCAAATGACAGATCATGAAAGTGTGGTACACATATACATAACAGAATGCTACTCAGCTGTAAAGAAAAATGAAATCATGAAATTTGCAAGTAAACAGATGGAACCAGAAAGTAGTATATTGAACAAGAAATCAGACTCAGAAAGACAAATGCAGCCTGCTTTTAGTCATGTGTTGTTCCTAGCTCCAAATCTTCAGCTGTAAGTATACAACATGGAGTAAGCACAGAAACCAGAGAGGTAAAAAGGGGCCATAGGGGTGGGGAAGGAGCCCTAGAAAGGGGAGTAGCAAGATGTGGTGATATGAACAGGAAAATGAGAAAAGTGCAAATCCTGCTCATGCCACTGATAGGATGATTTAGACACCCATCTGGGATCCCCATATGGGGAAGGAGCCCACAGGGATCTGAAAGGGAAATCCACCTCACCCTTATCATAGAACTAAAGTCACAAAGAGAAAATGCCATCGACAGTTAAGGAGATGCCTTCATTGGGGCTGTGGGACTAGAAGAATAGTCATTAAGAGAATCCATGTAAAAGAAATAGAAAGAAGACCAAGGAAGAGGTAGGTTAACACGAGGGTTGCCTGTGAGTTTTATGAGGTTAGTGAGAGAGGATACAAAGATGGGTGGATCTCACCATCCATCACTGGGAGAAGGTGATGATGGTCCATGTCAGCACATGGAGAGCTCTGGATGTGAGATTTCCAATATGAGGTACACAGACATGCGTATCACTTAGCCATTGCGACTTTCCTGAGGGTTCAGTGAAGTTGAACAGCTTGTTAGGCTACATTGGAAGTTGGGCCTTGAACTAAGTAAGCTACGTTTATTTGGCTTTGGCTAGTTATTATATCACAGAGATCGAAAAAAGACTTGAAGCTACAAGTGGGACTCACTTGAAGGGTTATTAGAAGTGGTATCCCTCCTCCCTGAGGCCTAGCTCTCCTAAGTATCCAAAGGTTCTATGCAAGCTCTAAGAGAGAAAAGCGATCAATAGTTCTACCAGCTTGCAAGAAGGAGGAAGCTACTGTTGCTGGCTTGTGACACACTGGTCAACCATTTAGAAATGCTCATATTTGGATCACACTGTGAGCCTCACTCAGAGGAAGGCTTCACCAAGTCTCCTAGGACTGAAGCATTGGAGTCCTTGATATGACTGTGTTCATGTCAATATCACACAAGCACTCAGAGCCTCCTCTGCTCCCTACAGTATGGCAAACATTTTGACTTCTGAGCCATCTCCCCCAGTCCTGCAATCAAAACAATGATAACAAAAATTAAAGGCAAAACATTGATAGACAGCTCCTGTACATAGAAAATGGAATTTTTGAGACGGGCCTTGAATGACCAACAGATATGAGAAAAGGTGTGTAGGTTGTTACTAATGAGGAAATTCAAATTAAAATAAAAATAAGATAGCATGTGGCAGCTATATGGTTGGGAAATTAAAGTATCATAGAACATAAAATTTTAGTGAGAATGTGGAAGAACCAGGAATTTAAACCAGCTTACTGACATGTATTGCAATGCAATGATTTGGTAAAATCCAAGTTAACACAGTTAGAGAGTAATAGTCATTTGGCAATTTGGTATTCAGCAGGTATTTGAAAGAAATGGTGGCACATACTTACAGATATTTGTTGTAGTATGTTTGAAATAGTAAAAAGAATCATAGTCCTTTTTAAATCTGTGTGAGGAGGATAAATCAATCATAGTATATTTCATTTCAATATTCATCTTACTTTATTGCTCATTCATCAATAATTTCCAGATCTCCACTTCCAGACAACCAGTTGAGACTACAACTTCAGCTTCAAAACCAATGTGATTATGGGACTTGCTTTTTCCCAAAGGAATAAGAACAGAAGCAATGTTTGTCACATCTAGCTTTAAGGTGAACACAGAATTTGCTACCTTCCTTTTGACTTGTAGGCCATATTTTCATAGCCTGAAATGAAAGATCCTCTAGCCCCTGGACATTGAGTAACTGTATTGAGCATGGCCGTTATACTAGCTTGTGATGGATGTATGCATATAGAAGGACTGAATCATGACCTGTTGTTGTTGTTGTTGTTGTTGTTGTTCTTTTCCTGGAGGGCATCATTGACTCCCAAAGAGTCACTTGAAAAGTAGGGCAAAGGTTTCAAAAGACTAGGGCTGTGGGCACAACACAGAAATTTAAAAGACCTGTGTCCTAGAATGCATGTTGGATTTCTCATGGACTACATTCCAGAGAAACTGAAATAGATCATGTTTCAGGAGGATTGAATCCCAATTATAAAATAAATGAACCTGTGATTCGACTAAATTGACCTAAGGTGGCTAGCATCCCCAGACACATACCACAAGCAATCTTCAGAGACTCTAGACCCTAGACAAAGAGTCTAGAGAGAGAGCATATTCTAAGCTTTCATGTATCTCTCCTAGTGCAAGACTGCAGCACCTGGCATTTAATCAAGGGCATCCAAGCATGAAGGGGATAATGCAAATGTCACAAGACTCAGTCTTGGCTCACTGGGGATCTGGAAAGCCCTGGGCCTTTCAGGACCATCCTGTGGTGTGCACATCCTACAATCCCTCTACAACCCTGATTCTGACCAGCACAGTGTTTGGGACCATATTACAGAGCTGAGCCCAGTAGAAGAATCTCCAAGTTCTTGTGTAGAACCGCATCTTAACAATCATGGTTCAGCCTTAGTTGCCACTTATGGTACTGGCATAAGAAGACAAGTACTGATGGGTACCCAGCATTATTCTGAATGCAGTATCTCTAAGAGACTACGTTGTGGTGGTCCAGCTAGCTCCCACAAAATAGGTACAGAGTTTACAAACACATGTCAGTTACCCACAGCAATAGATAGGAACCGCCTGGGTCTGCAGAAATGAAGGGTAAGAAAAGGCGAAGAGGTGAAAGTACCTTGAGAAAACTCTGACTGAATAGAAGAGTGTTCACATTGGCCAGAAAAATGCGCTACTCAAAGAGTTTCTCCATGAGCACCTGCAGCACAGGCGGTCCCAGCATCAGGGAAGAATGCATCGTTCCATGGTGTGTCTACAGTCCCCTTCTATGCCCTCCTCTGATGACAGCCACATGATATAATTCATACACTGAAATGCCTGTGTTCTTACAATGGAACCGATTCTGCCTCTGTCTGGGAGGGAAGCACCTTGGGCTGTCAGCTTTTCATGTAAAACACCTGTTAAATGTATTTCACTCCTCATCACTCTGGATTGCTGAACCTAAATCTTCTCCTCTGCACTTTTGTTTGCTTTTTAAAATCCACTTTATTTGCCCTAAATCTCTGTCTGTCTTAAAAGACTAAAAGCAGGGAAAAATAAGTCTTTGACAAATCCACCATAAATAAGTTGAAAGATTCAAGAGTCGGTAGCAACAAAGTGGGAGAAATTAGAAACTGGATTTGTCAGATAACATGAACTTACTTGGATAAACTCTTCAATCATACAATAAAAGACTCAGCGGACATTGTAAACCTTGAAAAAATGGACATCCTGGAACTGAAATATATAATAATTAACATTAACATTCTGAGAATGAAGTTAGTAAATTAGAAACCATTAAGTTAACTTAGAAATAAATTCAAACGAAATATCAACATGAAAGGGCAGAGTCAAAACACATAGAAAACAACATAAAGAATTTATGAGAAATTTGGTGTGCCTAATTTAGATTATTGAAATTATGGAAGGAAAAGAATAAGAACTGAATTGAAGAGATGGTGGATGAGAATTTTTGAAAACTTTTGTTAACATCGGGTAACAGATTGAAAAGCATGAAGAAATACAGTCAGGCTAAAGGTATAAAATAGGCTGCAATAAACCCAGTCTGAAGTTCTCAACAGTAATAGTGGATGCCAGAAAAACACGGTGTTTGGAGTGGATATACGTGTCAACCAGGGCTTTAAACAAGTGTCCTGCTTTCATTTCTGTTGTGATAATAACAGCACTGAGCAAAAGCAACTTGGAAAAGAAAGAGTTTATTGTATTAGAAGTTTTAGTTCATTATCAAGGAAGCCAAAGCAGGAACCTGAAGACAGGAACTGAAGCAAAGACCAAGGAGAAAGGCTGCTTAAGGACTTCCCAGGGCTTCTTCAGCTCTCTTCCATAAATAATCTAGTAGCACTTGCCCAGGGATAGCGGCAACCACCATGGGCTTGGCCCTCCCATATCAACTGTGAATCTAGAAAATGGCCTCTAGTCATTCCCAAGCTATTTTGCTGACACCATTTTCTCAACTGAGATTGTGGTTTATCCAGATGACTCTAGTTTGCGTTAATAGAAAAACAAACATCACAGAGAGCCACCAAGACTGGTGTCCCCAATAAAATGGCCATAGACAACTTGTCCTAGATCATTATGACATAAGGAAATGTTTGATTTCTGTGGTATTCTTCCTCCAAACTTATGTCTCCAGGCATTGTAAGTGAAACACCAAACAAACCCAAATTAAGGAATATTTTATAAAATATCTACAAATATTCATCAAAGCTGCTGGCATGCTTGAAACCAAGGAAATACTGAGATAATGTTACAAATAAGACCTAGTAAACACGGCAATGAACTTTGCTCTCCTGGACTTACCTTAGAACAGAAATATAGCCTAAATTTAAAATAGGAAGCTCAATGTACCAATTTTAATTTCTTAGCTCTGAAAACATGTCAAGAGAAATATAAAATGAAGAATATATAAGACCTGCTATGACTCTCTCCTACACTTTTCTATGCACCTAATGCATTTTCAGTATAAAGAAAAATGCAATGAGAAGTCACTATACATTAATATTGATGTCTAAAACTGAAAGTGGTGAGACTTATTCCAAAGTTTGAAGAAGATATAATGAAATAGAAGTCATCAAATATTGCTTGTCAAACTATAAATTAAAAATTGTACTAATATCATAAAAACATTGCAATAATTGCTTAAACTTGAAAATTCACATGCCATTGGTCCCAGAAATTCTAGTAAATGTGAATATGAATGTTTTTTAAAAAGTCATATGGCTAAAATAGTACCTCACCCATTGCCATTTAATTCTAATGGCTGGAGGAAAAACTGCAAACAAGCCAAAAGTCCATTTGCAATGGCGTGAACTTAAAATTGTACAAATTTAATTTATGCAATATATATTGGTCATGGATAAATGAACTACAAGCACATACAATGACAATATGAATAAGTCTCTCCTGATCTAAGAAGCCAGATATGAGTAAAGACATGTGCTAGAAGTGTCTTTATAGACAATTTAAAAGCAAGATTAGTATATAGATTGCATATCCAATGCAATCTCCATCAAATTTCCAATGCCACTCTTTATAGAGCTAGAAAAAGCAGTCCTAGGCTGCATATAGAAGCGCAAAAAACTGCGAAATAGTCAAAGCAACCCTATGCAGAAAGCAATGCTGGGAATACACAGTACCCGTTTGCAAACCACGGGACAGATACACAAACCAATGGAAGAGTAGAGGGCCCAGGAACAAACCCACACAGGTACAGCCACCTGATTTTTGACAAAGGTTTCAAAAGCAAATGTTTGCAGAATGACACCTTCCTCAAAAAGTGGTAGAAGGAATGCAGATGAATGAAACTAGATCCATCTCTCATTCTGCACAATAAGCCCTTTACTGTGGATCAAAGATCTTAATGTAAATCTTGAAATTTAGGAAATATTTAAAGAAAAAAATGGATAAAACTCTGCAAGATGCAGATATGGGCAAGGACCTTTCTGAAGAGGGCTCTGTCTTAGTTAGGGTTTTCCATTGCTGTGAAGAGACACTATGACCAAGGCAACTCTTAAAAAGGACAACATTTCATCTAAGAAAACAGGAATGCCTTTGTGAACAGTGCCATAAAAACATAGTGATGTCAATTTCACTACCACTGACCTTGCACTGGCTATTAATAGCACATGTCTGAGACACATCATCTATGCAGAATACAGACAAGAGGTTAAAGTCTACTTGAATTGTTGAAGAGAGTATAGTATGTCATCGTGAGGTCACAATTTTTAACTCCCTGACCAAGCTACTTGGTAATTTTTGTTCAAATTGTTTAAATAGGCCTACAGTTGATTTTTTTCAATTCAAATCTTTGTATGTCTATTTCCAAACCATGACTGAAATATCATCCATTATTAAATGACACTGCTCCTCTAATATCACAGTATACATGCATCTTCATTGTAACTTTTTAAATAATATTGTTTATATATAAATGTTCCACAGGGCTATGGAATAGTTCATAGGTAAAGTGTTGCGGCTCTAGTTGGCAGCATGAACCATGGAGAGCCAGGCATAAAAATCGAGGTGGACTAAAGTTTCATGCCATAGCTAGCTTTATTCAGAGCATCAGACAGTTTATACTATAAGAGTTAAGGAAGGTCACCCGAGTTAAGTCCTCATGAGTTCAAGAGGCATACAATCACAAGGACAAGCTGCACAGGGCAAAAACATGTTTCCCATGCAGGCATATGAATAACCACCATTGACGTCAATTCACTCCTATCTGCTATACCTGGGAGGGGTACAAAAATTACATTCCAAGACCAATTCTGTGTTGTTTTGAAGAAACTGAGGCCCAAGACTCTAATCCGTTCTCTTGGCATTTTTGCACAAGCACTCAGAGTTCCCCTCACAAGACTCCATTCTTGGTCTGCTTTCCAACAATAAAGTGATGGTCATGCAAGTATGAGAACCTGAATATGGGTCCCTAGCACCAACATAAAAAGCTGAGCAAAGTGGCATGCTCTCAGAGATATACACAGGTCCCTGGAGCTTGATAGCCAAGCTCCCTGGAGACTGGCCATCCAGTATATCAGAGTGAGAGACACTGTCTCAAAGGTAAGGAAGAGAGCCATTGAGGAAAACTGCTGGCTTCCATACACACACACACACACACACACACACACACACACACACACACACACACGGAGTTAGCTAATATCTATTAAAGTCAATCCTGTGTCCAGTTAAGTCAGAAATACAATGAAAATAAGTAAAATAAATCTCAGTCTATCTTCACCAACTGTACAGGAGAGTTTTTGACCTGCCTCAGTGTGCTCAGCAAACAGGCTTCCTTGGAGAGTATTTCTTGATACTCACCCCCACTTTTCTTCTTTCATCTTTCTTCTTTCTTCTCCTCCTTCTCCTTCTCCTTCTCCTTCTCCTTCTCCTTCTCCTTCTCCTTCTCCTCCTCCTCCTCCTCCTCCTCCTCCTCCTCCTCCTCCTCCTCCACCTCCTCCTCCTCCTTCCTCTCCTCTTTCTCCTTCTTCTTCTTCTTCTCCTTCTCCTTCTCCTTCTCCTTCTCCTTCTCCTTCTCCTTCTCCTTCTCCTTCTCCTTCTCCTTCTCCTTCTCCTTCTCCTTCTTCTTCTTCTTCTTCTCCTTCTCCTTCTTCTCCTTCTCCTTCTTTTATCCACCCAAAGTAAATATTTGGTTAGTAACCTGTGACTATAAAATGTTCTCTTCCAAGTGGAATATTTTAACAAGATGAGAATGCAGGAGGCTCTAGACATTGAAGGACTCTGGCTCTGATTCTGTGATTTTTTTTTTCTCCCAGGGAATATTAGCATCCCTGGTTCATACAATGGCAACAACAATAATAAACATAAATGAGCACACAGATCTGCGTCATGTCAAGGCCTCATGGGTAGGCACTGTGCCCACTGATGTTCTTATTATGACGGTGATTGTTTAGGACATAGCTGGAGCACTCCAGAGCAAGTCATGAGTGACAGATCTGAACCCAGGGTTCTGGTACCCAGGGACATCTGAAGGCAGTAGAGAACACGTACCACAGCGCTGGCTCTGAGGATCAAACATCTGGGGTAGGGATGAGGGCAGAGCTGGCAACATGAAGGCAGGAAAAGGGAAGGAAAAGAAGCTGAAGCAGAACCTGAAGCGGCATAACTGGAGACACAGAAGGCAGAAAATCAAATCTACATCAAAGATTGAAGGGGGTCAGGCACTGGGCAACTGAGAACGACATTAAAGAGAACATTTTCTTTAGCAGAATCAGAAGCTAGGGAATACAGAGGGGAAATGGAAGTCAACAGTAAGGCTAACCTCTTACATGAGAACTTTACGTGCTACAAAGCACAAAAATCCATGAGTTCATGGGGAGGTAAACCCATTACCAGGACTGTGTACAGATCTTCAGTCCCACTATTTAGAAAATTGAAAATCTTGACCCCTCCACCAATACATAAATTTATAACTTCCATATTTTAGAAATCATCTCACTGTGGTCCTGTGTATTAGAAAACAGTACCTAAACAGCAATTATGAAATAATTGCTTAGATCTCTTTTCTGCAATAAACAACTCTTATGGCTTCTTCTAGAGGACTGGGGATCCATAGGTCCCTTCCCTAAGCCTGCCTGCACAATCAGCAAGCCACTCATCAGACCTGACACCCATAATGCCTAATGTTGGCTGGACAGCTGCTGGCCCAAGGCCACCAGGCAGTGCCAGGAAGTTTAATATAGTGTACTGAGATGCATTTCCCCTATAGCCTCCAATGCTGACTCTTCACTGGTTGCTAAAGAGGAGAAATAGCCTCTCCCCTGCCAAGCTGACTTCGTCTTGGGAAATTGAGCTCTTGGTCATCCAGGCATTTTAATGGACTCCGTGAATCACTGATCAGCCAAGGAAGAATGTGAAAAAGCCCAAGGTCCTCAGCGTACTGATTGGCTCTTTCAACAAAGAAAAATGGGGTGCTGGTCATTGTCAATGAAGCAGCCACTCTGGCCTCTCCCATCTCAGCCCCTGGAGAATGAGGACATAAAAGCTGCTATAAACCACATTTCCTTTGAGATGGCAGAAGAGACTAGATGGATTCTACTATCCTATGACCTTCAAAAAAGTCTCAGCCTTGGCTCGTGGAGGAAAAGAGAACAGAGGTGGCTGGAGCCCTCACTTTAAGCTGTAGGAAGGGACTGAGACATAGCGTAAATCAGAAGCGAAGTCTCTTGGAAGGGAAATTATAGTTTCTTACTTTACCTACCCCAACCCATTTTATTTGTGGAAAATTGGAGGCTAAACTGGACAAAGACATGTGTATGAGATCAGACTGTTTCTCAAAGACAGGTGTCAAGCAAGGCCATGTGACTGGATGGATCCTGACCAGGTCCAGGGTTGTTTGAGTATATCACTCAGGGTCCCAGTGTTGACCTTAGGTGTAGTAAGATTTAAAAGACGGCTCTACCAATTTATCACCTTCAGCAGTGGCTTGCTATTTGTGAAATGAGAAGAACAAAATTTCAGAGTCTTCAGGTGAGAACCATCACACTATTTAGGCAAAACGAAGAGAGCAGTTTCTTTCTAATCCTGACACAAATCGTGTAGCTGGGGGACTGCATCATGCTCGACACCTGGCGTATGCCAGCTCATAAAGGCTGATTGTTAACATTTAGGAAATTATGCTAGACCATGGGATGAACCTGTAGTTGGTAGGCCAGTCTGTGGAAGACTTACACCCCAGTGGACCCAAGGCCCAGAAACCATTCTAGTTCTACCACATAATAATTTTGCTAGCCATGTATTTTACCAAAAGTATGTTAAAAATTAAACTAAGTCTGGGAAGACATCAGAACATACAATATTATAGAAGGAAAAGCCTTATAGGGCATCTATCCAAGTTGTTCCTGTAAGCCTGGAGAGTTTAGGTAAGTTCCTTGTGGTCATATCGCCAACTAATGGCAGGCCCAGGGCTGTGTGTGCATAAGAATCGGTTCTGTATGCTTTTCTTCTTTTTTTCTTTTCCGTTACTAGGGATTAAACTTGGGCCTCATCCCTGCTAGTTGAATGTTCTACCACTCAGCCATATATCCCCCAGCTGATATTTTACTTCCGTTGTACCCTTTTATTTCAAACTGTGGTCTTCTCGCCAACAACATTGACATCATTTGGGAACTTGTTTGAAATGTGGGATTTCAGAGAGTGTAGGCCAGAAATCATTGAAGACAGAGAGACTGGCTGGGCTGCGGGCAAGAGATTGCCTGATGACATCACAGAGCAGGGAATCGCTGCAATTCTAGGTTATTAGCTCTGAGGAAACATGCCCGCCACTCTTATAGCTTTGTTTTTCGTTATGTCTACTAGAGGCTTAGAGTTATTATGCTATGATGGAACACCATGACCAAAAGCAAGTTGGAGAGAAAGGGTTCATTCGGTCTACACTTCCATACTGGAGTCCATCATTGAAGAAAGTCAGGACAGGAATTCAAACAGGATAGAACCTGGAAGCAGGGGCTGATGAAGAGCCCATGGAGGGCTTACTAAGCAAGCTTACTGCTTGCTCCCCATGGCTTGCTCAGCCTGCTTTCTTATAGAACCCAGAGCCACCAGCGCAGGGATGGCCTCACATACAATAGGCTAGACCCTCCCCATCAATAACTAATTAAGCAAATGTCCTACAGCCAGATCTTAAAACTTCATTTTCTCCATTGGATTCCTTCCTTTCTCCTCTGCTACTGCCCAGGTAGTATCTGCAGACTGAATAGAGTAGGTACGCCTGCTTCTTGGCACACAAAGAAAAGGGAAAACTGGGCTCTCATGTTGGCTTTGAATGGAACAAACAAGCAGCCCACAGAACCTCTCGTGACTCCTTCGTTCTACTCGGCAAGTGATTTTCCAGTGACCTCCTGTCTTAGTTAGGGTCTTACTGCTGTGAACAGACACTGTAACCTTTGCAACTCTTACAAAGGACAACATTTAATCAGGGCTGGCTTACAGGTTCAGAGGTTCATCAGTCCATTATCATCAAGGCAGGAGCATGGCAGTGTCCAGACAGGCCTAGTGCACGAGGAGCTGAGAGTTCTACATCTTCATCTGAAGCCTGCTAGAAGAAGACTGGCTTCCAGACAGCTAGGACAGTCTTAAAGCCCACGCCTACAGTGATACACTGCATCCAATAAGGCCACACCTACTGCGACAAGGCCACACCTCCAAATAGTGCCACTCCCTGTGCCAAGCATATTCAAACCACCACACCTCCCATGACTTTCCCCACTGCCGGCTTGATTTCTCGACATACATTCCTTTCATCCTTGCAAACAGATGGGAGTCCCAATAATTTTTACATGGATAAAGGTGGATTCCCTTAAATATGTAAGTTAACAAAAACCACTTAGCCATAGTCATAACTCTATGGATCAAGAGTGACCTGCCCATACCAGCCCTGACACGGACTTACACGTGCTTATTTATGGCAACATGGTTCTCAGTAGTCAGAAGGTGAAACGTCCCAAACATCCATCAACAAACAGAGTGATCAACAAGTATGGCAGACCCATGGATATTACCCAGCAACGGACAGAGACGCACCTCACAGAAGTTACACTAAGTGAGAAGCCAGACATAGTTGCATGTGCCACATGACTTCATTTTAATGAACTGTCAACAAAAACCAAATAGAATGAGAATGTTAAGCTTGCAGTTTCTGAGGCTGAGGGGAGGAGTAGAGGGTAACACTTTGTCAGTGGTCAGAAGGTTTCTCTGGGGCATATTAGAAAGGGCTTAATATTAGACTTGAAAGATCATCTCACAACTCTAAAAACATATTACAGCTCACTAAAATGTATACTTTAACATGTGTGAATTTATGGCACGTTAATAATTATACCTCAATAAGCTATTTTATTGAAAATATCAGCTTCCCTAAACAGCTCATGATATCATTCAATATGGATAGAAAGCAGCCTTGTGTGCCCTTACCCTCTGCCCTGCCTCTGTAGCTGTGCTCGGATATCTCCCAGCACTCAGTTCACAGATTTAAAACTCTCCTTCTCTAATGACAGATGGTGGTGTCACTCTCTGTGGCACTTTATGATATCTTTAAAAATATAATCCACCCCATCGACTTTGCGAGTTTGCTAGAGTCAGCCATCTCTCCCTGCAGGAGAGAAAAAGGAAGGTTTGTACAGCTTCGTGTCAGCGGGTGAACTAAAGAAGCAACGTGCAAATGTATAGCCATCACTGTGTTAGGTCACTTTGTAGTACTTTCCTCACTGGGAGGAAAAATTAGTAATCGCAAAGCTTTCTGGTCACGAGAAGCTATTTACATTAAAGGGTTTTTTATGTGTGTGAAATGGGACTATAAAGGGGATACTTCTACTAATACATGGTATAAGTCATACAGGATTGCAATGACCGGCAAATTGACAATTTAAAAAAAAAAGAATTCCATTACTATAGTCATATCGGGAAGGTTATAAGATAAACATACATTAATAAAGACTTTTTAAAAAGATTTATTTTTAGTGTTTTTAGTGATAAGTATGTGTTTTGATATGTGCATTCAGTTGCAGGTTCTCACAGACTCTCCAGGCATCAGATCACCTGGAGCTAGTGTAACAACAAACAGTTGTGAGCCACTTGACACATCTGCTAGCGTCTAAACTCAGGTCCCCTTAGGGACAGCATACATGTTTAACCACTGAGCCATCTCTTCAGTCCCTAAAACAACTTTTAAAGTAGTATCATACTATGAAACAAAGTTTAATATATTTGAATTCTCCTTAGTTCACATACCTGACCATAACATCTTTTCAAGTCTAGGATATGAAAGTTGGGGATTAAAGAGATGGTTCTATTGATAAAGAGCCGGGCAAACAGGGGGATCCTAGCTTGGATCCCCAGCATCCAAGGAAACAACTGAGAACAACAACTTGTGCCTGTATTTCTGGTACTGGGAAGGTGGAGGCAGAAGAACTCACACTAGCCAGCCAATCTGACAGAAGTAGTGAGCTCCAGGTTCAGTGGGACATCCAGCAGAGTGATTGAACAAGATACCCAACATCAACTTCCAACATGCAGAGACACACAGACACACAGACACACAGACACACAGACACACACAGACACAGACACACACACACACACACACACACACACACACACACACACACACACACTACCAATTTGGTTTTGGTCCAGTTGACACCAGCTAGAGTCATTTGGGAAGGACTCTCAACTGAGAAAATGCCTCTATAAGATTTGCCTGTAGTACATTTTCTTGACTAACGATTAATGGGGAAGATCCCAGCTCATTGAGGGTAATTCCATCCCTGGCCAGGTCATCAGAGATGGTATAAAAAAGGTAGATGAGCAAACCATGGGGAGCAAGCCAGTAGGCTATGTTATTCCACAGTCTCTGAATTAGTTCCTGCCTTCACATTCCTGCACTGAGTCGCTTTCCCTGATTTTCCTCAATGATGGAGTGTGAACTGAGAGTTATAAGTTGAAATGAGCCCTTTCCTCCCCAAATGATTTTCTGTAGTGGTCTTTAATCACAACAGTAAAAACCCTAAGTAAAACACACATATACATACATACACACACACACACAAATATGTTATACACATACACTACACAGGCAAAAATATACACACACAAAAATATATAAAAGTTAGAAAGTGACTAAAATTTCCACTAAATACCTTTAGCTGAAGAGAAGAGCTATTTGCTAAGAGCAGCTTGCTCAAAATACCACAGAACAGCAAAAGCAATTTGGGACTTCGCTTAAATCCCCTGACTTGCAATTATAAGTTTTTTCCTTGGACCTCTAGTTCATAGACTACCCAGGAAAAGATTACACGAGACTAACAAAAATGGAAGGAGAAGGCCACCTCTTAAGAAATATGTGTTAAGCTGGGCAGTGGTGGTGCACACCTTTAATCCCAGCACTTGGGAGGCAGAGGCAGGAGGATTTCTGAGTTCGAGGCCAGGCTGGTCTACAGAGTGAGTTCCAGGACAGCCAGGCCTACACAGAAATACCCTGTCTCGAAAAACCAAAAAAAAAAAAAAAAAAAGAAAAAAGAAAAAAGAAAAAAAGAAATATGTGTTAATCACAAGTCCTCCAGAGACACAGAACCCAATACATACGTGATCTGCACACACACACACACACACACACACACACACACACACATACACACACACACACACACACACTCACACACACGATTTCTTGAGGAACATAACTCCTGTGAATATGGAATTTGAGAAGCCCTCTGTCTCATCTGTAAGCTGGGGACTCAGAAAAGTCAGGGCATGGCTACAAGCTAAGTCTGAAGAGCAGAGAAGCAGGGGAACCAATGGTGTAGAACCCTGACCAAAGGGACTGACACCTCAACTCAAACAGGCAGGCAGACACCTCATACGGACTCATCTGACAAACAACTCATATAATAGGCAGGCAGAAAGGAGAACACAGTGAATTTCTCTGTGCTCGTCAGATCTTGTCACCTAACAAAAAAGAAACATATCTGGTACCTTAGTCGGAATTTCTATTGATGTGATTCAAAACACCATGACCAAAAGCAGGTTGGGAAGGAAAGGATTTACTCAGCTCACAGTCGGTTCATACACACTCCATCACTGAAGAAAGTCATGCCAGGAACTGAAGCGGAAGCCATGGAGGATGCTGCTTCCTGGCTTGTCCCTCATATTTTTCTCACACTTTCTTATACCACTTAGGACCGCTTGTCCAGGGATGTCACTGTCCACTGTAAGCTGAAGCCTTCCACATCAATCATTAATCAAAATAACTTTCCCACAGATTTACCCCAAAAGCCAATCTAATGGCAGCATTTTCTCAATTAAGATTCTCTCCAAGCTATGTCTAGGTTTGTGTTAACTTCATGAAAATTAACCAACAAACCTGGAAAAGGGGAACCCAGTTGGGGAATTGCTTTCATCAGATTGGCCTGTGGGCATATCTGGAAAGTCTTTTATTGCTTGTTAAGTGATAGAGGAGGGCACAGCCCACCGTAGATGGTGCCACCGCTGAGCAGGTGGTCCTCAGTCATATAAGAGAGGCAGCTGAATGAGCCTGGGTGTGTGTGCCTCTTGCCTTGGCTTCTCTCAGTGATGCTATACAGCCTGTAAGGCAAATACATCTTTTTCTCTTCCAGGTTACTTTTGGCTATGGTTTTATTATAGCAGCAGAAACCTGGTTAGAATATTCTGCTCTCTCAGCTTTTCTTCCAGGCAGATCCAAAACTATTAGGAACATGTGTCCACAACGCATTTACTAGGGACACTCAGGGCAGGGAACTGCTGGAATTCTGAGAGGAAGGCTACTGGATAACCTAAGATAGGTTTGCTCTCAATATTTCTGGAGTACAGAGTAAAAGTATGAATAAAGTCCATGTGCTACCTGCTTAAGCTTTTAAATGTGTAAACTTAAAACTAAATCATTAAGCAAAATAATGCCATTTTGTATTACATTGAACAAGTACCTGTATATCTAAAAACATCTTTAAACATCCTCAAGACCCTTAGAGTTGCAGGTAAAGAAACAGTACCACAAAGAGAATTGGCCTCATCATCCACTGTGACAGCTCTCCTTGTCTTTTTTCTGACCAGCCATGGGCCTCCATAGTGGCTTTGGCACTAAAAATGTTGGCATCATAATACCACCCCCATGCAAACCCCACCTCTTAATACTCCTGAGCTATTCCTTGACCCATACTTGGGAGGAAGGACCTGATGATGAGTCTAGTGCAGAGAGTAGCCATGATTCATTGAGGATAAAACTTTCTACATCACACATGGAAATTCGAGAAGCCAGTATGGAATATTGGGATGATGCAGTCTCTTGACTTTAAGAATTGCTGGTGATATAGTTCATATGCGCCATAGATGGTCACACAGTGGTGGTTACACACAGCAAAGATCACTGAACTAAAGTGCAGGTCAAGTCCAATCCCGTGATCTGTTTTGATGTGGCCTTTAAACTAAGAATTACTTTTTTTTCATTTTTAAAGAGCTATAGAGAAAAAATATGACAGATAAAAAGAGTAGACTACAGAGACATACAAAGCCCACCATACAAACTCATCACTTAGGGTTTTCTAAGGGAGAAGAAACAATAGATTATGCACATCTACTAAAAGATTTGCTGGTAACATGAATTAATTATTTAAATAAACTCTGGTAGTGCGTTCCTACTGCTGGCCCCAGTGGTTTACATTCCCGAATGAAGGACACACGCTCAGCCTTATATTTTAATAATGTCTTAATCGGCTCAATGGTTCACTTTCTAACCTCCATGCGATTCAACTACCTCCTAGAGATAATCCGGAGTTCTTACTTACTAAATCCTGTATTCTATCTTGGTTGCCCTGGACTGCCTCACTGGAACGCATTCTCCCAGCTCCTGCGCACGGCTAAGCTCCCTGCCCTTCCCTCTCCTCAGGCAAGGCATCTCTCTTCTCCTTTTCCCAGCATGGCGGATCTCCTTCTCCCCCTCCCTCTTTGATTTCTTTTGTGATAGGGTTTCTTTCTCCCTATCTCGGACCTTTGTTCCTACATTTGAGATCAAAGGCCTGAATTTCTTTAGTTCCTCCCTTCTATGGAGATTAGGATCTGTGGATATATTTATATCCTCTTTCTCTTTAGATAACTTGGATTAATATCCTTTCCTATGTATTTAACCTCAATTAAATCCCCTTTATATCTTCTGGATGAGCCCATTTTCAGGCTGATTTATGACTGAATGCCTCACTAAGCTATCCCAGAATTCCTGCGTTCCAAGAATCCGGTTGCTTGCAAAGCCTTGATTTTTTAAAATTTTGAACATCTCCATTCCCATCTTTTCCTGATCTCTGCGGCCTGCCTTATCTTAGCAGGGTAAGCCTGCTCTCTGCTGCCTCTCTTCTCCCAGCAGGAGCTGCCAGCATCTGTAGCTAAGTACTCCCAGGAGCTCAGAACCTGACTGTCCCGAGGAATCACTAGCTCATGGCCCAAGTCCCTGGGCCGGCCTGGGTGGGTTCCAGCATGAAGCCACGAAATCCAGAACTACGCAATGCCAAACTAGCCGAATTCCTATCTCAGTTCCGAACCTGACCGTCTTGGGGACAGTCTTTAATCTTAAAGAGAAGGCATGTGGAAATCTCCAATTAATTTTTTAAAGTGAGTTCTTGCCCCAGGTTGGAATGCCATCTGTAGTATTAAATTATTTAAATAAATCCCGGCTATGGGTTTCACACTACCCTCCCTAATGCTCTGGGTTCCCTAATGAAAGATACACAGCCACCTTTATATTTTGATATGCCTTAAACAGTGCAACAGCTGGGCCACTTCCTAACCTCCAAGTTGCTAATGCACCTCCTGCCGATAATAACAAGTTATTACTTACTAATTCCTATATTCTAACTTGGCTGCCCTGGACCCAGTCGGGCTGCCCAACTGGGCCACACTCTCCCAGCTCCTTCACATGCTGGCTAAGCCTCCCTGTCCTCCACTCTTCTCAGGCATGGCATCTCCTCTCCTCCACCTCTCCCAGCACGGTGGATCTCCTTCTCCTCCCTCTCTACCGGAAATTCTCAAGTCTTGCTTCTGTCTGCCCTGACCAGCCACTGGCTGCCAGTATTTTTATTTACCAATCAGAACCAACTGGGGACAGGGTCCCTCAGTATCTTACATGCAGATACTCGTGAGCAGTCTTGGGGAACATAATTAGCTTTCCGTAATAAAAGCAGCTACAGTGGCCATTTGCATTCTGGGATGGAAGAGAATCCGGTGGCTACCTAGTTTGAAAAGCTAGAAACCTCAACGGTCCCAGTTCAATGCTGAAAATATGAAGACTTCTTGGAGAGCTGATGGTATTGAGTTCACGGGAAAGGCCAATGAAGCTGGGGTCCAACACACGCAGGCGATATTAGCAATGATAGGCTCGTTCACTGAAGAGTGGAGCTTGCACTTGCTGGCTTTTCTCGTTAGGCTTTTCAGTCATAGGATGGTGGTACCCATATTCAGGATGGGTTTTTCCTGCACCCCCATTACAATCCCACATGTCAGTTCTCCCTTGTATATCCCTATGACGCACTCAGTATTAAATTTTACTGGACCTAGCCTTTGCTTGATCCAGTCAAGTTGACAATCGAGACCATCACCACATGCACTATCTCGGTCTTTACAGAATGGTCTGTCTACCCCTACCCTAAAACTCAGAGAAGCGTCCATTCCACAGGAGCCTGAGAGCAGTATACCCTAGGCTTGCTGGTGATGGGTGTTGTTTGTTTATTGTTTCTGTCAGTTTGACACAATCTAGAGTCAACTGAGAAAGAGGAACCACAATTGGGGGATCTCCTCCATCAAATTGGCCTTGGCCATTGTCTGTAGGACATTTTCATGATCGCCAGCTCGTGGAGAAAGGCCTAGACGACTGTAGAGAGCGCAACCCTGAGCAGGTGGTTGTGGATTATGTAAGAAATATAGCTGAACACGCCAGGAGAGGCAAGACTATAAGCAACATTCCTCCTTGCGTGTGGTTCAGTTCCTGCCTTGAGTTTCTGCCTTAGCTTCCCTGAAAGATGAATTGTAACCTGTAAACCAAAGAAGCACATTATTCATCAAGTTGTTTTTGGTAAGCGTTTAATCAAGCAACAGAAAGCAAAGCGGGCACTGGGATAATGTAATCTTTTAAAACTATCATCCAGCCAACTGAGAGCCTATCAGCCTCTCCCAAGACCCCTCCAAGGCCCTAGAAGCTGTCATTTAAGTCCATGTTTTATGGTCTCTAAATCAAGAGAGATTTGTGTGGGGTTAAGGCCGCACCTATAAGTCAGTGAGTGAATTATGGCGCATCTACTCAGAGTCAGCCCTTGTGCCAAGTTGTTTCCACGTTCTTTTAATTTCATTCTCCAACGTTCTCAGACCAGCTCCAGCCAAGAACAGAAATCTAAATTATACAGATGGATCTAGAAAGTCCAAGATACAGAACCACACAAACACTCCTGGGGTTTGCTGAAATTAGAATTAACACCAGCAGTGCCATTTTAGCTTGGTTTGATGATGCGAAGAGGTGAGTGAGGGGTTGGATGGCTGGATGATGGATGGCTGGTTAAGACAATCGATAATTTAAAAATTAGTTTAGTTTTAGTTAAATAAAAAGAAATGACTCACTGCTTCCCGAAGTAGAGCTCTGAGCATGTATCTAAATCTCAGAATCAGGAGTTCCAAAACCTTGAGAGCCGGCTACGACTCTGGGATGTGTCTCTCCAAGGAGGCAGACCCCATTTCAGGTGAAAGAAGATGGTGTGGACATGTTATCTCTGACAGCGACTCAGGGGCAGTTTTACATGAGGCCAGTGGCCTGGAGTGAAATCAAAACAGTCGTATTAGAAGAGAACCCAGGAAGCACCCTGAAGTTTCTGCAGTGTGTTCCCTCGCAGCCTGACCCAGGTGCTGTGATCTGCGCTTGCTCACAACACAAAGCAGCTTTTCCAGGAGAACCATGAACAGACTCTTCTTACAGAAAGAAAGTTGTCATTTCAAATCCCAGGACTGAGCCAAGAACAAAGAAACCTCAGAGAAGCTCACTCCTGACCTTTGAGGCTGATCTGATTTTCTTATTCCCAGCAACACTGATGGCTCTTTTTTTTTTTTTTTTTCTGTAAGCGAAGGCAAAAGCTCTACTGTAATTGAATGAATCCAGAGTAAGAAGCTGATTTCTTCAGACTTCATCGACAAGAGACAGCTTTATTTATTGATAATGCAGGAACTCTAGCCTGCTATTTCACAGACAATAGGCTGTAAAATTCTGAAGCCAAAATGTCCGGAGAGTTATATAAGGGCCTGACTATTCCTCCATATTCAGATGGGGTGGGATTTTGTCGAAACTGCCCAGTCTTCTGAGAGTAAAATAAATTAAATATTATTTCTAAAGCTCGTCTCCATTTTGCCCGCCTTTCCCACACCCTGTTGAAACTGGCAGTCTAATAGATTATACTAGTGGATTCTTAATGCTGAATTATTACTCCCGTTTAGAAACAATCTTACCCTTATAAGTGTCGCGCTATCCAGAGTCTACTGATATTACAATGTCTAGGAAGTGTCTATTAGTATTAACACACTTTAATAGTAGCTTTTAAAGTTAACTATGTTACTTTCTTCTCTTTTCCCCTATTTTCTGAATTAATTTGCATGTTAAAAGAAGAATCTTTTCCATTTAGGACTGGGGAATTTTACCTACAAAACTGCCATATGTTAGAGAGATACAATTAGTTTTTTTTTTTTTTTTTTTTTAGTTTTTCAATATGATCGTTTTAAAAGATCTTCCTTAGCTTTATAATTGATATTATTTACATTTTCCACTTTATTCATTTGTTATTTATCTTATTTAATTGAATGCAAAAGTAGCTTGTGAACACCTCCTATGTTTTTGTTTTTGCTTTTGTTTTTGTTTTTGTTTAGTTTTTTGAGACAGGGTTTCTCTGTGTAGCCCTGGCTGTCCTGGAACTCACTCTGTAGACCAGGCTGGCCTCGAACTCAGAAATTCGCCTGCTTCTGCCTCCCAAGTGCTGGGATTAAAGGCGTGCGCCACCACGGCCCGGCCACATCCTATGTTTTTAAGACCAGACACATTTATATTTTCTTCTTGTATTTCATTTGATATTTATATGTATTTCTTTTCTCAAATTTCTCTTATTGTCACTCAAAAAAGTCTTTGCACGTGTGATCATTTTTTATCCCTTTTCATGTAATTACTTTCTCATTTGATCTTTTTTCTATATTCTATTTGCTCTGATTTTTTCCTCTTATTAGTTTTAAATAAATGCATCATGAAATTTTACATGGAGTTCCTTTGTTTACATTTTTATTTGTAATTAACCTTTTGGCTTGATAATTGTCAAGTATTGTCTTTCTTTCAAATAACTTTGTTTTTTATGTTTTAATTCCTTATGGAGTAGTAGCAGCAGCAGCAGCAGCAGTTGAATATTTTCTGTGTGACATTCCACAGAATTCTTTTGAGTCTCTTGGTAATCTCATTATACCTCTATAGAAATTCAATTTGAAGGAATGGAGTTTGTGGGATGTGTTGATACCAGAAATAGCGTAGGCCTTCTATTGTTTGGTGGTAAGTTCTGCACACCTCCTGTATTGAGACAGTGAGGTGAGGTATACATATTATTACCATAATCATTTTACGATCTTTTTAATACCTGTAGGACTCATAGTCATATCACACCTTTATCTCTAATAGATGCGATGTGGGTTTTCTCTGTTGTCCTTGTCCGGTGGGGAGTTTATCAATTGCACTGATCTTCAGCTTCGTTGTTTGCTACTGAGCATCTCTTTTTCTGATTGATCACCGCTGTCCCCTCTCTCATTTCATTCCTTCTATTTTCTTTGAATATTACTTGCTATTTTTTTGCCTGGCTTAATAGTTAGAACACTGATTTTTTTTCAGTCCCTTCTCAAACACAAACATAAAGAACCACAAACTCCTCTCTATGCACTGTTTATAGAAATTTTGAACTTTTGTGTTTCTGGGGTTTTTTCTAATTTCCATTGGGTTTTTGTTTGTTTGTTTGCTTGCTTGCTTGCTTTTGTCCTTAAAAGTATGAGAGTTGAAACTAGGTAAGCTAATTTTCAAATAATTAGAAAATCTTTTTGCTGTTTATAGTTTACCTACACTGCTGTCCAATAAGAGACTCTCCATATTTTTAATCCTTTGAAATTTTCTGAGACTTGCCCTATGGAATATCGCTGGCATGCTTTTGGTAAATGTTTCATGTTAGCAGGAGAAAAATGTGTATTCTACAGTGCATGTGTGGTTTGGAAAACTGTCGACTTGGCCAAGTTGAATAAGCATGCATTTAAACATTTGTGTGTCTTTTTTCTACTTTTAAAAAGTTCTTCTGCTTGTCCTGAGAGCCGCCGTGTTAAAACAGTGTAAATATGCTTTAGTGCAGCAATCCTGTTACTACTGCAAAGTTTTCCTTTACGTATTTTAAAGTTATAGTCTCAGGTGTTTGCTGAGAATTTTTCTGTGTTTTTTTACTGTTCCCTGGGGGACATTCTGATGCCGTGCTATATCAAAGTAGATGACCCCAATCCTTATGTTCTCCTATGTTTCGGGGTGGGGCGATTAAATTTTAAATCTGCTATTTGCTTGAGACATTTTATAAATTATTACTTGCCTAAATAGTAAGTTTCTTTTTGTTCATAGTTTCCTGAGCTTTATTAAAATCATTTATTTAAGAATCAATTTTATTAAATTACTTTCCATATGAACTAAGATCATATTTTTTGTTTTTTATTACTGTAATGAATATATTAATTGATTAATTAATGCAACATTATTCTTAATAACTAGGATAATAGAATTCAAATTCATTATGCTGCTTGTGTCTTTACAGACAGGTTGATTTCACTTACAATTCTTTAGGTATTTTGTCTATGTGGTAGAGGAGGAAAGGGAGAAGGAGAAGAAACTGTCTCCTTCTACACTGTGAATTTTTCATAACAATGAGCTATCCAGGTCTTTTCAGTTCAGCAACTGGAAAATCTGTAGGTTTAATGCTCTCGTTCCCTTGAGTTTGGAGTTTCACGTCTTGTATCTCAGCGCATTTGTTTGCTTTTAAAAAATTTTTATTTATACAAATGCTAAGTATGATATATGGAGATGTAGAACCTGAGTCTCAAGTGGTTTTACTTTTCTTCAGGGCTCTTCGTTTTCCTCTGACACCAGATACGCACACTTCTTACAGAACTATAACAGACTGAGAAACGTCTTCTGGAAGAAAATGTGCGTGGATCCTGAATCTCTAGCCTAGGAAGTTCAAGGGCTGACTGTCAGCATCAGGTAAATGTCATGCAGGCAGGTAAGAGAATTGAAAGCAGAAAAGCAAGAGGGATTCAGCTCACTTGTGTAACCAACCTACTGCCTCAGTGCAGATCCAGAGGCAAGAAGACCAGGGGAGCTCTGCTGGCGTGAGCATGCTGACTCTTTTCAGCTGCTCGTGGGGCCTCTCAGAGGGCAGCCATGCTAGGCTGTCTCATGCTTTCTTAACAGCTCATCTGTCCTTTGCCTTTGTATAGAGAACATAATTCTTCATTTATCACAGCTTGAAGCACTGAGCATATTTCAGCTCATCTCTTCCATGGAAGGCTTTTAACATCCATTTTTATATCTTAGTCCCTCTTGGCTTTGAGAATGAAATCTCACAAACTGGGGAAGCTTAAACAATAGAATTTCATATCCTTATTCTGCAGTCTGGAGATCTGATAGCTACCGTCGTTCCAGTCTGGTCTGGGTCTGGAGACGGTTCTTTTCTGGGCTTTCAGGTGGTTCCCTTCTTGTTGTGTCAGCATGAGGCGTTGTGTGAAGCATCCATGTGGATAAACAGATTAATCTCTATTCCTCTTCTCACAAGGTTCTAAATCCACCATAACGACCCCACCTTTATAAATGAGTCTAACCCTAATTACTTCTCACAGGCTTCATCATCCCCAGCTACATCGTACGGAAGGGTTAGAGTTTCAATGTGTGAATTAAAAAGAAGACCATAAACATCTAAACCATAATATTCCCAACCCAGGGGGACTACTGAAGCTTCTGCCCTTTGTTGACCATGCAATTTAGGAATATCCAATGCTTTGCAGAATGATGGGCTTCTTAGAGTACCCCTTTACTCCCCGATTGTGACCTCTCTTACCAGACCATCTTTGCCTGCTCACTGGTGATTTTAACATCTGTGTGACGTGTGTTATGCGTCTCTTGGAGCAGTTTTTAGCAGGAATGTAGCCTGAGAAAAACCACTCTCCTTATTGTAAAGTAGTAGTATACTTCTTTGTCTAAACTGCATAGGTGAGAAAGAACACACAAATACAAGACAGGTATGTCTAGTAATGAGATTATATAATTAAGAGAACCTCTTTTGTGCTCTCTGGGAATTCATAATACAGACGGTATTGATTTCTCTCCCATTACCCTCTTTATTAACTTCTAATACTGAAATTAATTTCATTTGGGATCTACTTTGGACTGACTGACAAAATTCTACTGGTCCAAACTGTACATTCGAATCTATTTTATTGAACATGATATAAATCAGAAACAGGTTGAAAAGGAAGTTGAAATCAACATGACAAAGAATGACCTCTGATACAGTCACCTTATATAGATTCTTGAAGCAAGAAAAATGTGAAGACAAACCACCTGTGAACAGCAAGACCACAATGCGGAGAAGCTTGAGTGTCATAACAGTTCAGTTATCTACAACTGTCAGGATTCCATGCTGAGAGGTCAGTAAATGGGAGAAAGATATACAGACAGATAGATTAGAGGCAGATAGATGGATGACGGGATGATATCAATTGAAACATTACCAAAAGCAGGGATCAAATTTTTATCCATCACCTTGGGAACAAGAAATTATAGAAGTTTTAAGACAATGTCTCTGTCATCAAATTAATACACCCGTTATTGCTAAGTCACTTCAATGTATAATCAGAGAGTTTCAACGTATGCATACAGTTCTAATATGGACTCTATGGACAATGCGCTATGATACTCTATTTGTGTTCTCGTCACTTACTTGCATTTCATGCTAGTTTTTGCCAGACTCAATCAAATGACTGTCACCTACACAGTGTGGAAATAATTTCTTATTGAAGATAAGTAGAAGAACAAAACTGCCTAGCAACTGACTAGTGCTTTGCATAGATCAATCCACAGTCAGCAAGTATCATCTTGTTCTAATTTAATAACTGGGAAGTTTAGACAAAGTTTACCTCTGTGTTATGAATAAATTACAATAACTTTAAGAAGAACTGTATCTGCACTACTAGATTGCATTTTCTAATCCCAGTCTAAATGAAATCATCAAACCAAAGCAACTAATGGGGCAAATAAATGATGTGATTTATCTTCACAGGGAAAAGTGAGAATAAAATGTTATTTGCATTATGCAGCCTATTTCTGTCTTCTAGGAGATAAAGGCTTAAGCTTACTTTGATCTCTGTGATTGGGTGTGTATGTGGGAAATTTATTACTAGCCAGATCAATATCCATTGTGATTGGGGAAGCCAGCCTTGCTGCAGACTGGAGAATTAGACAGCTTAGTCAGGTAAATATGACTAACTTAGTAAGTAACTGACCTGTGCTTATTGGCTATTGCTGGATTTAGGGTGGATGCTCACACTGTTAGTCTAACTGTGGCACACAGTTGCCATCCAGATAAGATGCCAACACTGTGTAGCTTAATGTGACTGAAATATCAGAGGCTTACAAGTAGTAGTATTTAAGATCAAGTGAGGCTAGAAGCTGCTAAGATGGCTCTGTAAGCATAGGCGCTGCGGAGCCTGACTACCTGACTGAGTTCACTCCCTAGGACCCACATGGAGAAAGCAGGAATATTCCCCCTTCAGGGAATATTTCACATAATGATCAATTTATATATATATATATTTTTTTTTAAAGATTTTATTTTCTGTATGAGTGCTCTATCTGCATGTACACCTGCATGCCTGAAGAAGGCATCAGATCCCATTATAGACGGCCATGAGTTTCCATGTGGTTGCTGGGAATTGAACTCGGGACTTCTGAAAGAGCAACAAAGGCTCTTATCCCCTGAGCCATCTCTCTAGCCCCTTGATTTGTATTTTACATTGAGTGATGTTTTCAAATTTATACTCCATCTGATTACCCTATTATTTCACACCAAATGTCTATTTCAATGTGAGAACTTAAAGATAACTCTTTTTCTTGGAAATGATGGAAATTTCACTGATTTGAATATTTACCATTCGCTTTACTATTCACCATGATGAGGAATGGTTATAATAGATGATAAAAGTTCTTGTCCTTTGCTCATACTTGTTTTTAATACACACAGCCTTTTATTGTGGGGTTGAAGCTCAGCCTCAGGGTCTTACCCACGCTAAATAACTGCTCTGCCACCGAGCTATACTCCAGTCCCCAGATTTATAGCTTTGACTAAAATGTTTTCATGTTTATTTAAACAATTTTTTAATTCAGAGAACATAGAATTATATCATTCTCACATACAGGACATGTGGAGAAGAGATTCTGGGGTCATAGAATAGAAGGTCTAGCCTAAGGCTCATGAAGCCATGTTTCAATATGCTTCTTGGTGTTTACTGCATCACTGTTTGACAATAACTGCAGAAGCTTCTCCATATGTTAGATGTTTATAACTTCAAATGTTCACAGCTTTTCCCTCACTGTCAATACTCAGAATGAAAACACTAGAGGGTTTAAAAAAAAAAAAACACATAAATTTAAAATTAAAAATTGAGAAAATGCCAAAAGAAATGGAGTTTTTTTCAAGTCAATAAAAACATTTATTGCTACTTGTTTCTATTTAAATTAATTTTAATTGATACAAAGCCATTAAAAATATGCATATGCATGAGTCTGATGCAGGGTTTCAGCACATGTACATTGTGTAACATTTAAATCCTGATAAATCTACCTACCTCCTCACTCTTAGGATTTATTCAAGATTTATTTTTGTTATTTTTCAATTACGTATGGGGTGTGTGCATCTACATTTGGGTATGCACTGTGAGTGCAGTGTCTCTGGAGGCCAAAAGACGGCATCGTCTTGAGGTGAAGTTACAGACAGTTATGAGCAGCTGGATATGCCCACTGGGAAACAAATCTGGGTTCTCTGGAAGAGCAGCAAGAGCTCCTACCGGTGAGCAGCCTCTCTAGCCATGTCCCTAACTCTTCTTTTTGGCGAATGCTTTAGCCTCTCTAGCTTAGCCTCTGTGAGTAGCTAAGCTAAGTAATAGCTAAGAAATCGGTTGTGTGGTAGCATGCTGGGCCTTCTTCTTCTGCCCTCCATCACCTGTCCAGCTCATTGCCAGTCCCCCACCTCCTGCTCGCTCTTGTTCTCATGGTTTCCTGTTAACATTTGAATTAACCCGGAACCACTGGTCCCTGTGAAGTGCCAGCCTCGCTTCTTAGCATTACCTTGTCTCTCCGGAAAGTCTTAAGGAACCTCTGTCAGTCCCTGTGATCCTATCACAGCGACCTTTGCAGTCTCTCCTGAAGAGGTGGATCTGGGAAGCTTCCACCTCATGCAAAACCTGGAAGTTGACGCTTCCTTATCTCTCCTTGTTTGCTGATCTTGGACCCCAGTAGATGTACTCACATCACAGGATGACTGACAGCTTTGTCACACCAAGAATTTCCAGGTAGTTAATGGCACTCTTAGTTGTCATTCATTTTATTGTGTGGCTGGATTCACACCTTTGATCACAGTGGATTCACACAATCACTCTGAATTTTCCTAAATATCCAGGATACTCCAAAATCTTTCTGATAATGGCTGTTACATCTACTCCTTGGTATGTGCGAATATGTGTGTTTGTATGTGTAGATATGACAACGTGCACACATACATACATGTGTACACGCATCACATATGCATATGGAGATGCCAGGGAAAACCTTTGGGTGTCTCTCCTCAGGTACAGTTCACCTTGTTTTTTGAGACAAGGTGTCTCATTAGCCTTAAATTCAGAAAATAGACTAGGTGGCTGGCCAGTGACCCCAGTGACCAGTGTGTCTTTACTTCCCCATTTCTGGGGTCATAAGTGTACTTTCATGTGCCTTTTCTTCTTTTAACATAGGTTCTAGGGCTCAAACTTGGGTGTTCATGCTTGCAAGGTGAGCACTTCATTGGATGAGTAATGTCCCCAGTCCCACATGATCCCAGTTACTTATTTATCTTTTCCTACTTTCTCTCTTTTCTCTTTTTCTTCTCTCCCTCCATTCATTCCTCCTAACTCTTCCTTTCTGCCTTAATTTCCTTTCTGTTTGCCTGGAAATGCACATTCAGGACCAATACAACCTGGGATTATACTTCAAAGCATTAACCCCTGGCACGTGTGCTTTATGCTTATGCAGGCCATAAGCATGGAAAGTGAGAAGCCTGCTAGGATGTGTCTGTGAATCTGTACAGAATCACTGTCATAACTAGAATGGGATACAGGGGAAGCTGAGAGACTTTAAAATGGTAAAGGAGATGCCTGATGAAGGTAGCTTTGAAAAGATATATAGGATTTTCCACATAGACAGACTGCAGCAAGTCAGGGTGTTGCAGGATATTTGATCACACTATGAACCCCGAGATTATGTTATTTTTCCTGAAAAAGGCTGTTTCTAGTTGTGGTGTGGCTCAGCCTTAGCACATACCTTTAATCCCCCTGGCTGGAATAGAGACACACACCCTTAGTCCCTAACAATGAAGGTAAAGTTAGTTTGTAGAGGGAAGCACCCATATTTGAATGAGACACCTAAATGAGCGGCAAAGTGACAAATCAGAGAAGATTTGACAGAATAGGATATGCCCAACTCTCACAAGAACAGAGAAGAAAGGGAAGCTACTTAAGAGACAGTGCAGAGAGAGGAAAAAGAAAAGGGGCAGTTTTACTGGGAGAGTTTTACAGAGACAGGTTGAAGAGAGAACAAGCTGGATACAGGTAAGGACAGAAGGAGCCAGAAGATTGGTACAGATTGCTAGAGTTAGTTTGATGTTAAGCAGAGCAATTCTGAAGCTGAGAGAAGCCAGATTGAATCAGTCAGCATGGAGAGGAGTTTCGAGCCATAATAGCTGAATTGAACCAGTCAGTGAGAGTTCAGAAACAACTAGATATTGTGAACTTACTCAGCAGTAAGTCTCAGAGACTGAAAATATTCTATGCCTAGATAAGATTGTACAGAGGCTACAAGCTTCAAGAACAAGGCCTAGCAGACAGAGGCAGTACGTTTTCAAGATAAGAATTAGCAATAGGAGTACAAAAGATAAACTTGTACATCAGGATCCCAAGCAGAGACTGACATGTGGAAAGATACAAAGCCATGAAACAATTTATTGCTTTCTGAGACTCATAAATAGTCCTGTTTTGCAGAATAGAACAAGTAAGGATATAATGACTTCAGATGAACCTAAAGAGTTGACAACCAAGCTCCCATAAATTCCGGACTTTCTTTATAGCTCTCTGGAGAACTGAAAACTGCTCTGCCATTTACTTCATTTTATGTATGCCACAGAGTATCTTATTATTTGTCCAAGTTTATGAGACATTTTATGTCCTATAAAGGCAAGGGTATGATGTCATCTTCTCCTTCCTATTCAAGCACAGCATGGGCATTTTGGACAAAGAAGGGAGGTAATTATAAATGATCGTCAAGGGCTCTACATTTCATTCCGACAAGCATCCAGGTGTTTGAGAACAAGTCTCACATCTAATCCATTCCCCTCAGTGCCCAGCACAGAACTGCCAATGGAGGAGAAGCCCAAACATACTTTATTGAAATAATGTGAATTACCTGATGACTGAGTTCTGTGGATTTAATAAAAAGTTATAGAAAGTGTGGATAATCTGTGAGAGGCCGCTGCACTGTGGGAGAGCCATCAGGGAAGCCTGACTTGAATAATTTGAAGGAAAGGCAAAGATGTTTTTGACATCTATCTACTTTCAAAATGACTAGCTAAATCATCTGTAACAATCCAACTAATTTAATACCATTAAGTCTGGCCTTCAAGTTTCTTTTCTACATGCTGACACATAAACTTCCCAAGACATCATAGAAGGAGTTTGCTGGTTCACATTTATCAAAATGGTAAGGAATTGGGTGTGACTTTAAAAATGAACTACATTTAGGAGCAGTAATTGCTTGTTGGCATCTGTTCATAGATACAATATTCTCAATATAAGTATGGGGAAGTGTGTCACTGATCCAGTATATGAATGATTCACAGACTACAGCAGAGAGACATCGGTAGCTGCACACCTGTAGTTCTGACATCTCTGCCAAAACAAAACAAAACAACAACAATGAGATATAAAGCCTAAATAATATCAGGGACTCCAATTCTGTTTTTGTTCTCCTCAAAATGTCATTTAACATTCCAAATAAATTGAGCTACCTCCAAAAGATAAAAAAGGCTAACACTTAAATTACTCTTACTCCACAGAGATACTTAAGATTGACAGTTTTAAATGGCTGAGTCTTGTTCTCTACAGAAATCTTGTTTTACACATAAAAAAAATCTTAGGATGTATGGTTTGTAAAGTGATTTGATAATTTTAATAAGAGTGAAATAGACAACATCTGGTAGAAAATATGGAAGAATTCCTACTAATTAAATTAAATAATATAATTATATGCTAGGCTACAGAGTCAAGATCTCAGGGTCAAAAGGTTATACAGTTATAAGGATCTTACAGTTCAACTGTGAGATAATGGCCTGGGGCACTAAATCTGACCTACAAGCATATTTTGAGGGGGCTTTATAAATTTTATCAATATGATTTTTATGAAAGGGTAAAAAATTGATGACATTTATATCTCAACATGTTTCCTACAAATGTCTATGCTTGCAAGTTCTTTCCTTTGAGCCAACATATGAGCCTTGTTTTCCTCTGTCAGCTCAATCTGGAGTTGTCAACAGCTATGGCCTTCAGAGAAGCAACCCTACCTGTCTGTGTTGAGTTTTAGCCACCACTCTGAACACAAGACTTCTGGAGGCATGTGACTTTCTGATCCCTGTACTTACAGAGTGCTAAGTGTAACTTAACTTCCACATCATGAATCTGTGAAATTAAGTCATGCAAGCTCTATTTTTTACCAGGTGAATATGGATGATATTTCTGTAAGATGATATTATCTGACAATACAAACATACTTTGTTTCACATGTTACAGTGTAAAACCTAATTAGGGATTGATTTCTACTTAATGAGATATGCTTATAACAATTTAACATTATCTAGTTAGCATAGATTGCAAATACCAAATTTATTTTAAAACTTTTCTGTTTAAAGTCAGTTAGAACCTACAAGCATCAAATCAGAATAAGCACTACTCAAAGGTGTAGGTCTAGAGCTATTCAGATCTCTCCTACTCTCTCTCAAATTCATAACCTCTTCTTTAAGAATTATTGTGGTGTGTGGGTGTGTGTGTGTGTATATGTTGTGTGTATGTGTGTGTATGTGAATGTGTCTGGGGTGTATGTTCTTGTATGTATGAGTGTGTGTGTATGTGCATGTACACTCGCATATGCACTAAGCCCCTTTACTGTTGTTTGTACATATACATGTTTAAAGTTGATCACATGGAATTTGATAACCTATCAGTGGCTGGTCTCTGGAGAAGAATGATTCTCCATTAATTCACCATAGGTCTTCCTCTCAGCATAGAGTCCTGTGAGATTTTTTCCCTCTTTTCATCAGCATATCAAATGGTGTTGTCTTTATCCAGGTCTTGTTTAGATGATTGTATCTTATAGATTTCAAGATAAAGCTTCCCAGGCATAACTAGAAGACTTCCTGATCCTTTAGCTTTTGCCATCTTTCTGCTTCTCTTCTTCCATTTCCCTGAGCCTTCGATGTTGAAGCATCACTGTAGAGGAATCATTTTGGATTGGGCCCCCCAGTGGTCAGTTCTCTGCATTTTGAACAGTTGTGGATTTCTGTAACAATAACCTGAGACAGAAAGAAGCTTCCATGAGGAGGGTGAGAGCTGTCCTTATTTATGGGCATAAAAAATAGATGTTAGATGGAGTTAGAAATTACACTGGCTCAGGAAAGTAGCAGAGGTAGGTTCTCCTCCAGGGTCCCTCACCAGGTGCTGGTGGTTGCTAAGTTTAGAGTACTGGGCATGAATTCCCTTCTACTGAGTGGACCTTAAGTCCAAGTAAACAGCTGTTGAAGTCTCAATTAAAGATTTTCCTTTATAAAAGTTGATGTGATTATGGTGTCTTTTCACAGCAGCTGGACACTGACTAAGGACAGAAGTTGGTAGCGGGGAGCAGGATATTTTGTCAGGCCTTGATGGCAGAGTGTGAACTTTGAGCCTTTGATTAGGAAAGCACTTGAACACTCTAAGTGGAGCTTAATGGACAGTGCATTCCCTTCCCTCCCTCCATCCCTCCCTTCTCTTCCTCCTTCTCCTCCTCCTCAGTGAAAGTCTCCTCCCCTCCTTTTTCCCACTTCTCTCTACTTAGCAGATATGTCCTACCGTGGCCCTCGGTAGAGCACCCCACACACTATGCGTCTTTTTAACTTTCAGGGCTTCTACAGTTACTCTAGGTCATATACTCACATCCAAAGATCTTAATCCTGATTCCACAAATATCAGAAAAGATGTGGCATTTGTCTTTCTGGGTCTGGGTTACCTTGCTCAGTGAAATAATTCCTGGTTCCATTCATTTATCTGAAAATGTCATCATTTCATCTTCTGTTGCAGCTGAATCGTATTCCAATCTGTATGTACTACGTTTTCATTATCCATTTGTCAGTTGAAGGGCATTCAGGTTTTCCTCCCATTTCCTAGCTATTATGAGTAAAGAGGAATGTATATGGCTGAGCAAGTATCTGTGGAGTAGGAGCCGAGTTCATTGGGTGTAAGTCAAGGAGTGGTTTCACTGGGTCATATGGTAGGTCTGTTTTTAGGTTTTAAGGAAACGCCATACTAGTCTCTACAGTGGCAGTATGAAAGAATTTATAAGCAATATCAAAAATAGCTAAATACCTTTTCAGCATGACAATATATCAGCAAATTTAAACAACTCATGATAAATACTCTCTCTTCTAGGGGAGGCAGCCTAACTGCTCTCTGCTTCCAGTCCTGAGTTGAACCTCTGAATCCCTTCCATAAATTGCTTTTCTCGTGTTCCCTTTCCTTCCCCATGGAGGAATAATAAGTAGTGGTACTTAAGGTTGAGCAAGAATCAGCCATGGTCCACTAGCATCCCAGTTTTCCAGACATCTAGCTGACTGCTTCAAAAGACAAGAGATGAAGCAATACAGTTTCCATAACTTGGAAACTATTTTTTTTTCCAGAAATTCTCTGACAGAGTTTAAATTGAGCCCCTAAACTTTACACAATTCACTCCAGCAACTAAGTTTATTGTTCCTTTTAATTAACAGGATGCAGCTTGCCTAAAATAAAGTATTTAAGGACTGAGGATGTAACTCAATGCTAGAACACATACTTTCTATATATAATTCCTTGATTCAACTGTCAGCTCTGTGCTGTGTGTGTGCATCTGCCTGTGTGTTCGTCTGTCTTTGTGTGTGTGAGAGAGAATAATTCCCATCATTTACATGCTATTCATTAATAAAACTAACAGTTCAATTACCCCTATGTTGCATTGTGTCTGTCTGTCTGTCTATGTCTGTCTGTCTGTCTCTGTGTGTGTGAGAAAGAGAGAGAATAATTCCCATCATATATAAAGTAACAGTTCATTTACCCCTACTATGTTGCATTGCATTCTCACCTCAACACAGTGGAACATAAAAATATTATAACCATCAAACCATCATTTTTAAAAATCCAAATATAAGCCTAATTAATCTAAAGGTGTGACAATTTTGCAAGAGCTTTTGGGAAAAAGAAACACAGAGAGGATTAATAGCAAATATTTTAAAACCAGACGTTAAGGACCAGAGTTGCATTTGCTTCCTGCTCCCAGTTTTGCTGCCTATAAAACTGTCATTTAAGGGCATAAAACAATGAGCGAGTCCCATTATTCTAAAATGTAAAGCATCCTCATCTCTGAAAAACCACCTTTTTAGTGAAAGCAAAATATTATTTTAATAGATAAGCCGTTTATTATTAAAGTAAAATAAGTGATTTTTATCCTTCATGAATCTACACCATTCCACATATTTTTTTAAAAGCATAAAAGGTGTAAAAAAATATAAAGTATAAATCACTCTACTTCCGGAAAGTGTATAAAATCAAGGCAAGCTCAATAATACTGCTTAGAAACAACCTCGTGAAGGTGGAACCGTGTAGACATTGATAGCACCCGCTGGGCTGGAGCATCACGTCCAACAGTCAGTTCAGTGGGAGCTTCACTGCTTTACTCAGTGAAGTAAGCTCATTCTTGCATGGCGTATATCAGCTCTTATTAAGTCATACTTTAAATAGGGAGAAGAACCCAACAACTTGTTCTTGCCTATCTCTGAAAACTTACACCACAGGAGAGGTTTCCCATTTAGACAACCCCTGAGCCAGGAGGCAGATGATAGGTGGTGGCCTACGGAGGTCAGAACACACGATTCACCCTGAGTGCAGCAAGGGAGATTTAACCCTAAATGACAAAAAAAAAAAAGAGCCTGCTTCATGATGTCAGGCCATGTATGGTTTATGCAGAGAGAACAGGCAGCTGCCGCCAGCATAGCTTCTAATCTTGACTCAGTGTTGTTGAGTCTTGACTCAGGGAAGTTAAGAAGCCTGGGGCTATGGTTGAATTGTCCACCTCGAGTGTGTATCTTTTCAGCCTCCTGTTCAGAGAAACAGACAGCAACTGGGAGCCTCTCAATGTGTACGACAGCCAACTGTTGAGGAGGAGGATGTTTATAGTGAACAGTTAAATACAGGGTGAAAATTAAACCTGCTTTTTCATAACAGCATGAAAACAGCATTAAAAACAGCAAAGATCACTTCTATAATCTCAAGTGCTCAAATGGAAGGTTTCGATATTATAGTGATTACTGAATAGCTTGGATCTACCATCGTAAAGATAAAAATTTATTCAGTGTTTAAGGAAACATTAGAATAGAGTAAGAAGATAGAACAGCGGTGGTTCCAACTTTGTCTGAAGAATCTGAATCTCTTCCAGGATTCCATGATTTATATTCTATGATTTATTCCTTTTATTGGAAGACTCAGTAATATGCAATGAAGTATCTTTTAGAAATACACCCAAATACCAAGGCAGAATATAAATACTTTAAGAACTAAAGCAACTGAAAAGTAGATAATTAATCCAATTCTCTTATTTTTTTTTTTTTATGTGAATGGGTGTTCTGTCTACATATGTGCCTGTCCAACGTGTGTGTACTGGATCCCCTGGGACTGGAGCTGCAGACAGTTGTGAGCTGCCATGTGGATGCTGGGAATTGAACCAGGTCCTCCAGAAGAATAACTAGTGCTTTTAACCCCTGAGTCATCTCTCCAGTCCCAATTAATCCAATTCTTGCTGTACCCCAAGTTAAAATACCCACTCTTCCAGCTTCAGATATGATGTTCCAAGCTGACATGGGACAGAATGTTGAAACAACCTCCTCTGTGAAATCTTGTGTCTCTCTTCTGGCTCCTCGCTATTCTAAATATCTATGGTAGTTGGACAGTTACCAAGCGCTTGCTTTCATTTCTAAGGATCTACAACTGTGCATTAGGATTTTCTATTTCCATTCTGCAATACATCAAGACAATTAACCAAGTGGGTGTGAAATATGAGCAACAGCTGTGGTTAATTCATCAGAGTCAGGTATGCAGGAATCATAATTTTAGTAAATAGCGTGGAATAGTATTGTCCATGGAGCCCATGAAACAATATTCATTACCTGCGGAATATGTGTTGCACTTGCCTTACACAAAAGATGTTCTTGAGACCTACTTCTGAATTAACATAAAAGATTGTTGGTGCAAAATTATTAAAAAAAAAAGAAGAAATGACTTCATTATGCTTCAAGAATTGAGACAAATCACACAGCATTATATAGAGGTTTAAAATAAAACAGGTGACCTTGTCTTCTGCCTTCAGGCCGCCATGGGACCTCATCAGACGACAGAAAGCAGATGCCTGAAGAAGACCAGGATAAAGGACCCTAGGTCTCTGATCATCTTCGCTTCCTCTACACAATTTATTGGAAGGATTTAAGATTTTTGGATACAGAAAAGCTGCTATGTAATGGAAGATCTTTGTAGCAACGATGCTAATGACATTGGCACCTTTTCCTCTCATCTTTCAATCAATAACGATTTTTATTGCGATTTAAACAATGGTAATGTTTCCTATTCTCATTTTTATGTTAAAAGTTGATGCTTCGTAATCACACAGCTAAATTCTCAGAATGACAATAATTGTGCATCTGTATGCTTCCACACAAAGCAGCTTGGATGCACAGGCCTTCCTTCCTGTATTGCAGGGGGAAGCATTTGTCTCCACTCCAATCACATTCTGCTCTTCATGTAAACACCAGCATTCCATCAGTCTCCCAAATCCACATGCACCAGCACTTCAGAAAGCGTCGGCATTTTTATCTCTATTCCTCCAGGGAATTCATTTTCACATTGGCAATTTGGTCTATATTTTTAGAATTAAATGTACACTTCTCTCACACTGGAGTGAGAAGGAGTTTGCTCGTTCATCATTAAGCAGGCTGTCTGTCTCTTCAGACTTAAAAAAAGAAAAAGGCTGCTGTCCAACTCAACTTCTTTATAAAAGTCTTCCAAAATTTAGACCAAAGAATAATTATTTTGTTTCTGTCCATGATAGTGTATGTCCGCCTGTGGGGGGGGTTGTTTTAGAGGATGGAACAAGTAAAGAATTATATAGTTCCTGCTGTCAAGTGGCCAGTCTAATGCTCTTGCTCTTGGTTTTATTGAGACTTTAGTGTCTATGGTCAACAGTAAGATGTGGATTTCTGGCACAGGGTGAGCCATCAATGATCGGAATGAGTAGCAACAGAGGAAACAGTGGGGACCACTTACCTCTTTCCTTCTTTTAGTTCTGTTTTGAACATTTGAGCCTAAAGCTCTTTGTCAACAAACCATGTCACCCAGACCATGACCTCTACTAGAAATTAATATATGATTATATAAGTGTATGGTGTCTAAAAGTAAGTATGTTAACTACTTTAGATGTATACCTTCATATTAAACAGTTCAAACTCCTAAGGTGGTTGATGGTCTCTCCAACAGACCACTGAAGTTCATAGAGTTAATTTGTTTGACCAAAATAATGAAGGCAATTAAATACAACATAGCTCTTTGAGGTTCAACACTTTCCCTAATACAATATTATGGATTCATTTCTAATCATTTGTATTCTTTTCTACCAAAAAAAAAAAAAAGTTTGAGTGTGATTGAGACTTCAGCCCACCTCTTATTGGAATGGCAACAATGAAAGAGACAATAAAATAACAAGTGACCCATAGAGAGGGGAACTCGTTATTTCTGTAAAGAACGTTTTATTGGGACAGAGTCACACGTATTAACATATATATTTCAAATAAGTTGTATTTATTCTTTGAAAATGTCATACATTTATGTAATGTATTCTCTCATCCTTATCCATGCTGTTTTTGAGACAAGGCCTCATTATTACCCCTGACTGGACTCGAAATGTAGATCAGGCTGGCCTCAAATTCACAGAGGCCTGCTCGCCTCCACATCCTGAGCGCTGAGAACGATGCCTTTCTTTTTAAAATGAATATCCCACTCGGTTCACTTAGTGCTGCCTCTGTGTGTGTGTGTGTGTGTGTGTGTGTGTGTGTGTGTGTGTGTGTGTGTGTGTGACTGTGACACCACTCACTGGAGCATTAGCAACTGACTGACAGCTGTGCTTCCCAAGAGAGTGACTCTCCTCTCCTTTAACAGTTGCCAATCGACAGTAGCTTCTCACACATGGAGGGCCTTGGAGGTGCCGCCCTGATCCATGCTGGAATTTTGACTGGGTGGATCGTGTGCAGATCTTGTACAGGTAACCATAGCTTCAGTAAGGTTCATATGAGCAATGGCCGTGGCGTCCCCAAAAGACAACATTGTGTGGCTCTCCTTCCCATCCCTCAGCTTTTAAATTACTCCCCTCCTCCTTCTGCAATTGTCCCTGAGACTCGGGTAGGGAAAGGTTGATACAGACAACCAAACTATGGATGAGCACTCTGAGTCACTTATTCTCAGCACGTGGTCTACTTGTGACTCTCTACATTAACCAATATCCTGTGCAAAAAGAAAAATAATTAAAGCTTCTCTAACCAGAGTTGAAACCATCACAGACCTATTATTGCCTTAAACATAATAAAAGGCAACTGGACAACATGACTGTTTAGCAAAACAACAGTGTACCTCTCTAGAGCCTACAATTTCCTCAGGCATAGGAACATACATGCATACATCATACATACATACACATGCATGCCCCCACACACACTTACATTGAATGTAGGTACTGTGTTTATAATAACAGGCATGGAATCCCTCTTATTAAATTAGCCTCAAATCCACTAAGAAAGCAGTAGGTTACCCCCATCACCATCATATCACAATTATACCAAAGGTCATATCTTGCCTGGAAGATCAATGTTACATTACATAGGGTCCAGCACTGGATAAGACCATTGATGTCTTTCCCCCACAGTAGCCTAGATAGCACCTTCCAGCACTATGAGAGCTAGCTAGAAGGGAGAGGGTTTCCTCATCAGGTTGGCAGTGACTTATCTACATCCGGTCACCAAAGTTTATGGTGTCTTCAATAATAGGGAATTACCATCTAGTTTTGGTTGGCAACCAAAGATGATGACAATACCCTGTGTTGTTCTGAGTACCTCTGACTCATAACTCATGAGGAGGCATCCAAAGCACAACACAGAGATTTTCACTTGATAACCCAATACTCCTAGAAGCAGGCACTGTTCACCCATACAGAATACCTCTGCTCTTCCTCCATTTTTATTACATTTTTGATTAGCTTATAAAATAGTGGGTTTCCATAGGCTTCTTCATATATACTTAATTTTGATTAACTTACCATTCCTTTATCCTGTCCTCTTGCTCCTATCCCAGCTTAGAATTTTAGCGCTCTGGGGACTGCTTTATATGTTTTCTAACTTTCTTAAACACCTAGAAATGGAACTTCCATGCAGTCAAACTAAACTGCTACTGGGTTCCCCCAAGGTGATGCAGTCAATATGTCAAAAAGACACTAAGATGAATGCCTTGATTGTCACAGCACCAGTCATATAGCCAACATACAGAATCAGGTACAAGGTCCATAAAGGGATGACTGCATCAAGACACCTAGTGCTTATGCATTAAGGATAATTCTCTAGCTATAAATAAAGAATAGAATCTTAGAGGACATTATGTTACATGAAATAAGCTAGGCACAAAACCAAATACCTCGTGTTCTCACTCATATGTGGAAACTGGAGACGTTGGTGTCGTGAAGGGCGGGGGTTAAAGCTCAGTTGTCAAAGCTCTTGCTGTACTAACAGAGGGACCTGAGTCCCGTCAACAGAACCCACGTAAAGAAGCCAGGCATGGTTGAATATGTTTGAAATCCTAGCACTGGAGGAGGTGGGAGCAGAGACAGACTGATCCATGGAGAGCTTTAGCCAATCCACAATTTAGGCCAATGAGAGACCCTGTCTCAAAATCAAGGTATCTTCGGAAGAATGATACCTGAGGTTGACCATTGTCTCTACATGCATACACACACACATATACACACATACATACTTACACATACATGCACACATTCACACACACATACATACACACATACACACAGAGAGACACACAGACATACACACAAAACCATACATACAAAACCATACATACACACACAGAGATACACACACAGACACATACACACACAGAGATAGACATACATACACACACACAGACACACACACACAGACAGACACATACACAGACAATACATACATACACACACAGACACATACCCACACAGACACACATACATACACACAGACACACATTCACACATACATATATACACATACACACACAGAGACACACACATACAAATATACACAGAGACACACACACAGACATGTACACACAATACATACAAACACACACAGATACAGACATATACACACAGACACACACAAACACATACACATACGTACAAATACACACAGAGACACACACTCAGACATGTACACACACATACATACACACAGACACATACACACACACACACGCCATATGTATGAAGTAAAGAATAGAATAGTGGCCATCTATAATATAAGAAACAGAAGAATAAGACAATGCAAACTGGTTGCATAACTTGTACCAGAATATAATTACATAGGAGAAAAAGTCCTCATATTCTACAGTACTAGATAGGGTGAGCACAGTTCACAGCAATTTAGGACGTCTTTTAAAACGACCTACAAGAGAGGAGCTCAAAGTCTCTAACAAAGAAATGATAAAGGAGAAGAAAATACTAAGTGCCTGATTCAATCATTACACCTTATATATGCGGAGAGTTATACTCTACCTCGTAACTATGCACAATTATTATGTTAATTAAATATTTTAATGAGAATACAACTTAAAATACTAATGCAATTTAAAACGGAAAAGTTTATGAGCCCCTTGAGTAAAGAAAGCTACATATTTTTCTACAACTATTTTATTTTTAATTTTTTTTAGTTTATTTATTTTACGTCTATGAGTGTTTTGACCCGTGTATTTCTGTGAACCATGTGCGTACTTGGTACGTACAAAAGCCAGAAAAGGACATCCGATGTGGAGCTGGAGTCACAGGTGCCTGTGTAATGCATGTAGGTACTGGGAATTGAACCCAGGTTCTTTGGAAGAGTAGTCAGTGCTCTTGATCACTGAGCACCTCTCTACCCCTAACACCTATTACTATAATTAAGCCATTTAGAACAGCTGTTCTCAACTTGTGGGTCTTTACTCCTTTTTTTTGGGTCAAATGATCCTTTCACAGGAGTTACCTAAAACCATCAGAAAATACAGATATTTACATTACGATTCATAACAGTAGCAAAATTACAGTTATGAAGTAACAAGGAAAATAATTTTATGGTTGTGGGTTACCACAACATGAGGAGCTGTACTAAAGGGTCACAGCATTAGGAAGGTTGAGAACCACTGTTTCAGAAAATGCTTATGTGACCTGGGTGTGGTTGTGCACATGCTTAATCCTGGCACTGAGGAGGCAGAGGTTCTGTGAGTTTAAAGCCAAGGCTACATAATGAGATCTTGTCTCCAAAGGGAGGAAATAGAAGGAAGGGGGCGAGGGAAGGAGGGAAGGAGGGAGGGAGGGAGGGAGGGAGGGAGGGAGGAAGGGAGGGAGGGAAGGGCATATGAAGTAAGACATAGATCCTTTTCCCCCAAGGAACTTAGGATCTAGGGCTGAAGATTATATAAATGAAAAATAGTCACATTACAAAAGTCCAGATGGATTTCTGTGGTAAGGAACTGACTTCCAGCTGGAAGAACAGAGAATAGCTCCGAGCGCAGGCCTCATTCTACCTGATCTAGAAATGTGAAACTGAAGCTATATGCCAACAAGCAAGTACGGACACCCACATTCAGCCATACACTCTGGGAGAGTTCCCAAACCCCCGTCGCTCAAGGATGGGTGGGAACCATGTGTCCTTAACAGACTACATCATATCTCTGACCTTGTCTCCTATAAACTAAAGGGAATGGATTGTAGGATTTGCCAACGGACTTGTCAGCCACTGGTCACCCCCTTGCTTTCAGCTCTGGTTTACTTTATAGGCAAAAAGTTGGTGTATAATTTCCAAAGAAAACTGTTTTGCAGAGCAGACATTGAACCTATGAACAATTAAGCATCCGCTAATAAAAATACGTCAATTATATTCTCGGGCAACTACGAATGGAGTAACATTAAGTGAAACTGTCAGCTAAAAATTATTACGTGCACACTGTAATTCTCATCGTGGTTAGATGTGGAGAGACTCAAATGAAACAAAGAGCTGTTTAAACGCAATGGATAAAGGTGTAATTCCTTGTGAAGTCAATTTAACGATAAATTCTTTTTCTAATGGAAACCCCATTGTATTTTCATCTCATTTATAGTAGCATCCAAACTGTGCAGCGTATAAAGACTCCCCCATATGATCTCATCTCCCCCTGTGGGGGAAGGGGTGGCCAGTTCGAGCAGATTGTTAGAATATGTTCAGATTTTTAATGCATATGCTGTTGGTGCATAGTTACACCTATTTCTCCTGAAATGGGGCCATGTTCTTTATCCTGTTCTATAGTCATAGTTTTGTATTTAATATAACTAGTTTGTTACAGTCAAATAAGCAACACATTCTTACAAAATCTTCAGACAAGGAGTAACAATTTCAGAGACAATGTTAAGGTTGAAATGCAGATGCAACGGAGAATTTTCTTAATCGCCATCAAGATTCCAAGCAGGTGGTGCCCTGTGCAGCTGCCTGGCCACAAGGACTTGTCCTCCAAGCTTGGGAGGGAGGTCAGTGAAGGAACTCTGACTGGGTGGGGAAGGGAACCATTCCTTTCAGCCCCATCTGTCATTTTGCGCCTAACCTGTCAAGACAAGGCCCAATGGATTTCTCTATAATGAGAGAGGAGGGAAGCTGCTGCTTTTTAAATTAATCAGATGTGGCACCCCCGGAGTCTATAAGTGAGGCACACAAAGGTGACAGGTGGAAACTGCCAGAGCCATGGCAGCCCTCACAGGCTTGCCTTTGATGCTCTGGGTTAACACCCTGCTTTCTCAGGCCCACTGCAATCCCAATCCAGTACTCTCCAGGTCTCCAGCCTGTGTGCCTTCCCTCCCGAGGGAAGCATCTCAGGGAAAGGAAGTTATTGTCTCATTATCCTTGTGTTGTTTTAGCCAACAGGACTGTGGTTTTCCTGAAGTCACATGGCAATGCTGATCCATCTTAGAGCTAGGCAGCCTGGGGAGGGAAAAAAAAAAAAACCCTCGCTCTGCTCTCCAACTGCTCAATTAATGAAGTAACCTGAGATGATATGGGGCAACAAGTGATGTTCCCTTAGAGATCAGAGCCTGAGGGATAGATGGAGGACGTGAGCTTTGAGTCACAGCATCTCACAAAGGCTCTACAGAATACCAGAAATGCTTCCTGGCACAAGTCCCTCGGTTTGGAAGCCTGTGTACCCTGTTTGCCGTAGGTGTGTCCCGGTGAGGCTCCATGAGGCTGATGTGATGTGATAATGGAAAACTAAGCAGAGTCCCTTACGTGAGAGAGCCTGACCGTCTTCAGCAGGTGGTGTTGTGAGCTGACAAGATTCTCTTTCACAATTCCATCATATTTTTTCCTTGACTCTAGCAGACTTTTGCCTCTCAATGGATGGTTCTCGACCTGTAGGTGGTGACCCCTTTACAATTCATAACAGTACCAAAATTACAGTTGTAAGTTGCAACCAAATGATTTTATGGTTGGGGCTGGGGGTCACAACAACATGAAGAACTGTGTTGAAGGGTTAAACATTAGGAAGGTTGAGAACCGCTGCTGTAAATGCTATCTGTGGCTCTTTTCAGACAAGCGTTGCTTCCCTGTGGAGATGGCTGCATATGCAGAGTTTATGTCCTTCTGGGGATGGTGTTTGTCCAGTGAGAGACTGATCAAGCCTTATGAAACCCCAGGGACTCCACCTCAAGGAGGAACAATTTAATATTTATTTTATACTCCTAAATACCCTGTGGAATCAGACTGAAGTTGGTATCTCCCCAGAATATCTTGGCTTCTTTCTTCCTTGTCCTCTGCCCTGTTTCTCTCGACTCCATTCATTTTTCTTTTGGAGCACTTCAATAACTCACACACATGCTGGTCTCCGCTTCTAATTCTAGGAAACCTTCCCCAGAACAACGTCACACAGAATGGCAGAGGTATAAGCAGCAGTCTCTGCCAGAGAACCTCTGTGAAACGCACATGATCACAGTCTAGGAGTGAGCAAGATGGTCCCTAACAAGCTGGAGGCTCAGTTAGAGTCAAAAGGACAAATGTGAAGCAGGTGAACGAATATGGGACATGGAAGGAGGAAAGGGAAAAAGGTTTGATAAGAAAGGGAAGAAAGCCATTCTCTGTGCAGCCCTGACTGCCCTGGAGCTAGCTCTGTAGACCAGGCTGGCCTTGAACTGAGAGATCCACCTGCCTCCCCCTCCACCTCTGCCTCTGCCTCCTTCTCCAGCGCACTTGCATTTCAACTTCTAACATCCTCTCTGAATTTAAAGGCACGTGCCACCACCTCTCAGCCCTGGAAGACGGTTTAAGCAAGAATGAAAGCCACTAGTTTCCTACTCAAACTCTATAAAAGCTTGGAGATACTGAAGAGTTGCATTATAAATATCACAATCTGCTGGACCTTTGCCCACTGAGGAGACACTGAAGGTTTTGCAGCAAAGTAACATGGTGGGGACAGTGCCACTGGAAGGCCTGTATGGCAGCAGCCTGTAGAATATTCTCTAGAATGGGCAGCAGGGACACAGCGGGGTAAAGGAGCTGACACATTAATGAATGAATGAAAGAGCTGGCACAGCACAGGGGCAAACAGCTGTATTAAAGAGTACTTTCTGGAGTTAATCAATTGTTACCATGGCCACCAACCTTGTTCCACCTTCCTCTTTATAATGTAACCAGAAATTAAACTCTCATGTTTAAGGAGATCCAACATCAGTTCTTCACTATTTGACAACAAAGTGCTCAATAATGCATTTGTAGAAAACTAAAAGGTAAAATCCACTCATCTAATACATTTATCTGCAGGTTTCCTCCTGGGTAGCATTTGGCCTTTAGTTTTGATGAATCCACATGTGTCGTCTCTGAAACCTGTGATTTCCTCTCCTCAAATATCTTGGTGTCACTGTGGCTGCGCTGTCCTGCTGATGCTGATTATGCCACGCTGTGCCAGAGGCACTACATGAGCCAAGCCACTAACTACTGAGACCCGACACAAAGGTCCGCAGACATCACTAAACTACAGGCAGAGCAAATAGGTCTCACACTGCTAATTCTGGTCAATTACTGTGCAGACTTCTAAGGCTGCATGAGGGTTGGGAGGAAATGCTGTAAGCAATTAATTATATTTGCTATAGGTACAAGAATGAAGAATGATGGTATGTCAGGGATTTACCATCTATTCCAGACGCCCTTTTCTCTTTTTGGCTACACATACTGCTTTCCAGATGAGAATATGGAAATCCGGGGACAGCCTTTCCCAGATTTACACAAATACTACAGAGACAGGGCTTCTTCCAGGCAGATGTTCAGTGGAAGGAAAACTAGCCAAGGTGTAGGGTTTGAGATATATTTTCTCCCTCTCCCTTCTCACCTCTCCCTTCCCCTCCCCCACCACTTCCCTTTTTTCTCCCTCCTTCCCTCCCTTTCTCTGTGGCTGTGTGTATGTGTGTGTCTCTGTGTGTGTGTGTGTTCAAGGACAACACCTTTTGAACATGATTTATGTAGGCTTTCCAGATATTTGTCTTCCTTTTTCTGAGTTTAAAAGTATAAGATTCACCCAGGCAGCTTTATCTCAGGACAGCTACAGACTGCCTTTCCTAATAGTGCTGCTTCCCCTTTGTTAAAGGGTCAGCTATAAAATAATGCTTCCTCTGCAGATAGCTTGTTCTCCAGACAGATTAGATTAACTCAGGAGATGCGCAGTGGATGTGGGGCCTTTAACCCTAGGTCAGTGTTTCATCTCTCACCCAGATTAGCCCTGACAGCTACTCAGGAGCCTCCTTGAGAGGGAATGCCCAGCTGTTTACCTCAAGACAATCAGCATCCAGAAATAAAACTTTCTGGCAGCCTTGAGATATGTTTGGTGCTCATCTGTGGCAGTTGCCTGTCACTCTTCAAAGAAAATGGGCTCTGCACCAGTCTGGGTGGAGTTTGCTCTGCATGGAAAAAGATACTTACTACTAAATGAAAATCAGTGTCTATTACCAACGCTCCATCCATAACCGCAGGGATAAGAGACTCTTACCATGTGTGATCCTGGGTGCCCAAGAGGTGCTAAGCAAATGGAGCCGTTGAGCTGAGGAGAAGCATCTCTGACACAGTCCACAAAGCTCCTTCTCCTCCTCCAGCTACAGTTCCCTAGAGTGTTGTGGAATGCAGAGGCAACACATCTTGCAAGTAAACCCTGTTGTGTCCTACTTAAGCATAACTCAATCATATAGATAAAATAGAATTCTCCTAAAAATCATCCTTTCATATCATGAGGAGTGTGATAAGACTGCAGAAGATTTTGTGAATGAGATATTTTGATAGTATATTTTTGATATTTGATAGACCAAGAACCAGCATGCTCTACCTCCCATCTCCATCCCACTCCAACATGACAGACAGCCCAACACACACACGCGTACACACATACACACACACACACACACACCTATGGCCATATATTTTGCATTATAGAACTACAAAATATTTTTACACTTGCATATGTTCTGTAGAACTCTTACTGTAATTCCAACTCTCCCCAATTCTCCCTATACCCCTGGACATAAGGAAGCCTTGGCTAAATTATTATCTCATACACTCATCACTGTAAATTCATGTCCATTTTAATGCTCAGTGGAGTATGCTTTATCTTCACAATGTCTGTAAGAGTTAAAAACGTGATGTGGAATACCAACGCAAGTTCATAATAAGCTTCCTCCCTGTCTTAGTTAGGGTTTCATTGCTGTGAAGAGACACCATAACCATGGCAAGTCCTATACAAGAAAACATTTCACTGGGGCTGGCTTACAGTTTCAGAAGTTCAGTCCATCATCAGCATGGCAGGACACATGGCAGCATGCAGGCAGATGTGGTGCTAGAGGGGCAGACAGTTCTACATGTTGGTCTGAAGGCAGCCAAGAGGAGACTCTCTTCTATACTGAGCAGAGCCTGTGCATAGGAGACCTCAAAGCCTACCTACACAGTGACACGCATCTTCCAACAAGGCCACGCCTCCTAATAGTGCCACACTCTATGGGCCAAGCATTCAAACACATGAGTCTATGTGTGCCATTCCTATTCAAACCATCACACCACACTACCAAATCACTATTTACTTACTTGTCTCCCAAACACTTTTATGATCTCTCAACACCAGTACCAACTAGAGAGAGAGAGAGAGAGAGAGAGAGAGAGAGAGAGAGAGAGAGAGGTGTATGTGTGCATTTTTAAACCAAATTATACTATCAGCATGGTTTTATACTTTTTTCAACGTAGGATATCTTGGGTTGTAGCCTTAGATTTTTCACAACCTACTTTAAGGTTTAACAAGGGTTCTTAAACACTTCAACCTCCCTTCTAGTTCACCACCCAGCAAAGGAAGTGGAAAAGAAAAGTTAATAGGACACAGGGGGTTGTGGACCTTTTTAGAAACAGTTCTTTGGGGCTGTACCAATCTTCAATGTCAGCTCCAATCCTCTAGCAAAACACTCACACAAATCAGCAGTGGCAGTGCAGTCCACTCTGCAACCACCACTCATGAATCAGCAACAGCAGTTTGATGCAGAAGAAACCATGATGCTCTGCCAATTGGCCCGAGTCCAGAGAAGCAGCAAGGAGCTGCTAGAACACACCGAGGAGGTCTTTGGGGACTTACTCTCTATGAAGAAACGACAAGTGAAGATCCTCAACACGATGCAATATGAACCAATACAAGAGCGTAGTCAGCGAAGACTAGCAAGGTGGAGCAAGGTGAACCAATGCAGGAGCCTCTTCCCACTGTCTGTGGGGTCATATTTATATCCTTTCTAACCATCATGCATCCTCTCACCTGTGTCTGCTTCAACAAAACATCGTATGACATGACTGAGTTTCCAAAGAAACCAGAAATTCCCACTTCATTGGGTTTTACAGGGTGAATTATATTACCTACAAAATCCAGTGTTGAAATCCTAACTACGAATGAAACTATCCTTAAAGACAAGCCTTCTAAAGGCAGGGTTGTAGAGACTGCTCATTGACTGGCTACTCTTACAGAGGTCCCAGGTCCAAACCCCAGCCCCAAATGGCAACTCATCACCTGTAGCTCGAGTTCCAGGAGGATCTGATACCCACTCCTGTCTTCCACAGACACATGGTACACAGACACGCATGTAGACAAAACACCCACAAACATAAAATTAAAATATATTTTCTTTTTTTCTTTTCACTTTTTTATTCTTTGTGAGTTTCACATTATGCACCCCAATCCCGTTCATCTCTCCATCCCTTCATATATGCACCTCTACCCTTGCAACCACCCCCCCCCAAAAGAAAATACAAAATAAATTGAAAAATCTTGCCATGGAAGCTGCACTATGTCACAGTGTGTCACACAGTGTACCCTTTGGTCCAAACATCTTTTCTTGTAAATGTTCATTTCAATGAGTCATTGTTCTGGTTCAAGGTCTCTGGCTTCCCCTACACTATCAATCCTGGAACCTCACTGGGACTCTTCCTAGATATCCTGTTGTTGCCCTGTGTCATAGAGACCCTGCATCTTTGAATCTGCAGGACCAACCCCTTCAGGAGCACCAGTAGTCCATAGACTGGACAGATGTTGGGGTGGGCCAGCTCAAAACCCTGGATCTGGGCCTGGAAGATAAATAGCTGGTCAGACCATCAGCTGTCCTGCACCTACACCACCACCAGGACAAGCTCTCCAGCGCTGCTAGGGCGAGCTCACCCAGTGATAGAGCCAGCAAGGGGCAGAGCCAGCTCTCTTACTCTCGGGCCCTCACAGCCCAGTAGCTGCCACCTGGGACAATATTGATGCCCAAGGACTGTGAAGAGTTGTCCCTACCCTTCCCCAGAGCAACACCAGGGAGAGTAGGCCCTGTACAGCCCAGACCACAGACATCCACATAGCCTTTGGTGGAAGTATGAGTCACAGACATCAACACAGAACTTGCTGGTGCATGGCCATGGATCCAGACATGGTCCTCAGGGGTACTGGCCAAGACATCACCACGGCCTCAGGTGGCATAAAGCTACTTACACTAGGCTATCCTTCTCGACCTTCTTGTCTCCAGTTCCCACCTCTCTTCATATTGCTCAAACAGGTCTGCTTCTTTCCCCACCTCCATCTCTCTGTCACATAGTTACACTGTAGTGGTTCCCACCACAGGCAGGCGGGCCTCTCTAAAATCTTTTTTTTTTTTTAATGTGGATAAGGTTAACAGGATTAATAACAGTAGAGCCCTAACTCATCATATCTGTTGTCCTTGAGGAAAAGATAGACTCAGAGATGGACAGGGACAGACAGAATGAATGCGAGACAGGCCTCAGGTTAGAGAAATTCTTCTGATACCTTGACCTTGGGTTCAATATCTAGAACTATGAAAAAAAGTTTGTCACTCAAGTCATCCCATCTGTGGCACTTTATTACAGCAGCCCCAGAAAATTAATACACAGAATATTTCTCTTTAAATTTTTTTTAAATGATGCTTAGTGGTCACAGAATCAATCATTTTCCAATTATTTTTAACTAATTGTTTTCTTGAAATATTTAGATCAAAGTAACAAATGATGCTTTTAATATCTTTGTATTATGTAACTCACTTTAAGATGAAAAAGTCCCACCTAAAATATCATAGCGAAAATTGGTGGGAATACATTATGGGTAGGATTGGTGCTGTTTTTTTGCAATTCGGGAGGGCTTAAAGTTATTTCAAAATAAAAAAGGAGAGAAAGAGGGGGAGGGAAGAGAGAGACAGATGGGCATACACACACAGAAGGGGCGAAGGAGGGAGAGACGTGAGAGAGAGAACAAAGGTTAAATAAATAGGGATGAAGGCATTTCACGAGGTTCTAACTGAGTTAAAGTTAACCCACAAACTAAGTCATCTGCAAGAAAATGGGTAGAAATGGGGATTATCATGTCAAGGAAAATAAACCAGGCATGTAAGACAAATATCATGTATTTTCTCCCACCCCTAAAATCTAAACTTTAAAACAATAATCAGATTTAAAAGCAGAGGGAAGTAGTATCTGGGAAGAGGAAGGAGGTCAGTGGGAAAGGTAATGAGGTTGACTAAGATTAAAGCACATGGCGTGCATGCGTGGGGATGTCCTAATAAAACACATCATTTCTTACAATAAATAGACCTTAATAAACATAACTTTAAAACGACAAAATTAAATTTCAGAAAGGAATGGTGCTAGAATATTAACATGATTGTTACTCTGCAGCCAATATTGTTTAGGCATAAGACCAAGAAAGACTTCTTAGAGACAGATGAATAGCCTAGTCAAGCAGAGAATCTTAATGTGAATATGCTGTCTTTCCTTTCTGTTCGGAGGCCTTGAGTTCACAGTTAAAGATGAGAAAGGACCATACGAGAAATGCTCTTTGGAAAGCACTGTTCCTGGGGAGAAGAGAGCAAGGGTTGGAGTGATGGAGACACTGAATCCAGGGAAGGTGTTTCCACGCTCATGGCCTCTTATCCAAAGAACCAAAAGCACAGACTCTCATAGCTTTGCAAAGTAGCAAAGTAGCCCAAAATAAATAGTATAGATCAGAAACTAATTCATCTCGCATGAGCAGCAACCACATGAGAACAGGTCACAGCAGGTCTCTCTTTATGGGACTCAAGGAAGCAGAGTGGGGGTGGGGTTAGTTACTAGAGGATATAGCTAGATAGTTTTTCTATTTTGCTAGATAAATTAGATCACATACCTCCTTTTCCTATTGTACATGTCCCTTCCCACAGTGCATCTGGTTTTAATGGATGCATGCCTAATTACGCAGGCATAAGACCATAAATGGGGGATTTTTCTTAAATTTCACTTGAAAGACACAATTTTTCCTTGTTGCTCATGCATCTAAACTAGTTCCAGCTGGATTAGTCTTTCTATTCTTCATGTTGGATACACTGGAAATATATTTTAATATTAACTGTCTAAAGTTTACTACTACTAGGAGTGGAAAACTCCTAATTTTATATATATTCTTTTTGTTTTAAACTATGGGGAAGTTGCCAAAAAAATTTACAAGAAGCAAGAATTTAGGAGCTCACTTAAGCCACTTACCTTCTGGCCCTATCTCTGCAGGGCATTCAGTCTCTTGCTTCACCTTTGCAAGGAAGAGGATCTTCACAGTCTTTAAGCTAAGACATTAAAAGTTGTTTTATATTTTGTTTTGTTTTATTCAATATGCATTTTTCAAACTCCGAGAGAATTGTAAGGGTAAAAAACATAGAAGAAAAAATTTTTCCTGCTGTAAATGGTTTGCCTCTTACCCTTCAAGTTCAGGGACACCCTGCCAAACCATGCAGAACCAGGACACTTTCACACTAAAGACTGCATGTGTTGTTGTGAGTCCAAGATGCTTAACACCTCTCAATGTGTAGACTACTAGCTTGTTCTTGCAGCCAAGTTCTTCACTGGGCAGTGCTGTATAACCCTCTGGGCATGGCGTATCTTTTCTGAATCTCCGTCATATTTGTCTAATTGGTAATAAAAGCTACTTCACCAGATAAAAATACCTCATCAATAAAAGCTACTACATCTTGTGAATGTTAATTGAGGTACTATCTGTGAAAACTTTGTCATCTATAAATGCAGATTCTATTCTCAGGATGGTTTGTACAGACAGAGAGAGGAAGGGAGGGAAGGAGAAGGAGAGATGGGGGAGGGGAAAAGAGGAAAGGGGGGGACAGGAAAAGAGAGGGGAACGTATGAAGTAGAGAGAAGGGAGGGAAGAGAGAACATGGGGAAAAAATAGGGAGGTGTGGGGCTGCATTCTGCCTTGCAGCTCTCGGGTGTGCGAACCCCCACTAGGACAGACAAAATGAGGAGGCAGTAGGCTACATTGCATCCTCTTCTCCGTGGTGGTGCCAGGCTCTCGGAATACCAACACCCACTCAAGGTTGGCAGAACGTAGCCTAAGATGGGGGCCCCAGCCCAGCTAAAAAATGACACAGGTTGAGGCTGAAATTGGGGTTCCCATACTCCCTGACACCCAGATGTTGAAAACAAGGAGGCCCACAGGCAAGCCTGGGGCCAGGGGAAGGGGGAATCTTGCTTAGCTCAGGAATGAGCATCCTGGGCACAGAGGAGTCTTCTGCAGGAGTCTTAAGGAGACTCTGTATGACAAAGGCTTCCTGCCACTGTGGTTCTTGATGAGAGAGCTAGTCTTTACTTATCCAAACTGTTTATTCATAGTGGAAAATGAAGGCATACCACTTACTCAGGGTAGACCTGAGATTAAATACCTTTTGCAGGAAGAAATGTCTGGGAAGGGAAGCTTATTGGCTAAACCCTCAGGGCCCATCTAGATATCTCATTAGCATGGAGAAGTCTCTGCTCTGGGCTACAGGATCCTCATGTGGGGTGTCGTGTTCACATGCTCCATAACAGAAACTGGGTCAGGAGTAGATGAAACGCCTACCCATTCTCAGATATGAGAATTATTGGGGTTTCTGAATCTGTTCAACCTTCCTAGTTTTTGTCTAGTGACAAGGTTCCACTTGGCCCACAGGGAGGACAGAAGAGGTAAAGACAGTCTAGGGGCAGGAAGAGAAAGGGAGCATGAGGTGGAGAGGAACCACTTTGTCAGAAGGTAGCAGCATTCTTTGAGTTACCCCTATCTTTATTACCTCTAGTGGGTACTGTCTGGAGACTTCCCTCAAGCCAGGGACTCTCAAGGAAAGTATTATGTATCAAAGACTTGTACTCGTGCATGTGTGCGTGCGTGCATGCGTGTGTGTGTGTGTGTGTGTGTGTGTGTATGTGTGTGTGTGTCTGTCTGTCTGTCTGTCTCAAACTATGGGGAGATTATGAAACACACATAAGAGTTCCAGGGAGCAAAGTATTAAGAAGTTCAAAGACATCATCTGCCCTCTGGCCCCATCCCTGCTCAGCTTCCTGCTCCACATTGGCAAGTGATTTGGGGGGTTTGGTTTGGTTTGGTTATTTGTTTCTTTCTTTCTTAACAGTCTTTATTGTTGCCTGGCAGGGTAGCCATGTATCCAATTAATGTGTTTATTTCTATTTCTCTGGCATCTGTTTGTTAATCTACATTACAACACTCAACCCATGATTTATCCTTCTTTGGGGGAAAACCAAGCATGAAAAGACTGGGAAATAATCACAAAACACATTTCACATAAGCAAAGGTAAGGCTGGAGCAGTATCAAACCTAGCACTAACTTAAACCCTTAAAAACTGCTTTCCAGAGCTGGAGAGATGGCTTAGCAGTTTGGAACACTCCTCTGGCTGCTGTGCAGGGGACTGCGGTTTAATTCCCAGCACTCACAGGTAGCTCACAACTGTTTGTGACAACAGTTCCAGTGGACCTAATGCCCTCTCCTGGCCTCCGTGTGTACCAGGCACACACGTAGTACACAGATATACATGCAGGCAAAATACCAACACATAAAATTAACTAATAATAATTTTAAAAGAAAATAAGTTACACAAGGATTTTCATTGAATGCGCGGGGGAAGAGTCAAGGAAAATCATTTTCAAAGAACCTTTGACAGCGCTTCTTTTCTTTCTGATCTGCAATAGACTGGAGCTTTTCTGTCCTCTGTTGAGAGGAGAAGGAAAACAAAGATTAAATGGGAATCTGTAAGACAAGCCCTCCCAAGGAGAAAAGCATTCCCCAGCTCAGAAGGTGATATTTTCCCATCTGGCTGCGGTGAGATTGAGGCCATCACATCATGTTTAATATTTTAACAAGGATGTGGCCATAAATAACACCACTGCAATATGTGACTCTATAAACCAGAGAGGTTATGTGCCTGTGAGCTTTTACACAATGAGGATTCAGGGCAACAAAGGAAAGGGGGATCGAAATGAAGTCAGAACTCGATTTTATCATCTCGGAATCGTTGGGAAGAGCAGTGAGCTAGTGGATGATAAGAATCAGTGTGTTGCACTTCTAGCAGTATTTTGTGACGGCCTGTGTTAGGTTCAGAGATGCTCATACGGATGGGTAATAAAGCATCAAATGTGGATGCTGAACAGAGCAATCAACTCTCTGAAACAAACAGAGGAGCCGCTGCTCCCAGGAACTCAGGCTAAGTTCCGAGTTAGCTTCACGAGAATATTTTTGCTACTATCATTTTCATATAATCTACAACATCCATTCCTCCGTAGGCAACACTCCTAAGTTACCATACCCCTCCCCCAGGGCTAGGGGACCACCTGAAGAGAAGAAGGCAGAGAGACTTTATGAGCCTGACATCAGGAAGAACCGGAGCAGACACTGCCTTCTGGATATGGCAGGACGGCTGCCCTTGAGAACTCACAGGTGCTGTGGTTGCCTACACAAGACATGTACAAAATTGAGCCAGCCAACACTACAGTATGGAGAGGGAAGGGCACAGGAGAACTTTCTTAGTTAGGGCTTCATTGCATGATCAAGACAACTCTTATAAAGGCAAACATTTAATTGGGGCTGGCTTATAGTATCAGAGGTTCAGTTCATTATCATCATCTCAGGAAGCATGGCCGTGGGCAGGCAGGCAGACATGGTGCTAAAGGAGCCTAGAGTTCTACATCTTGATCCACAGGCAACAAAAGTGGACTGTCTTCCACAGGCAGCCAGGAAGAGACTCTGATTCCATACTGGGCAGAGCTTGAGCATAGGAGACATCAAAGCCCACCTACCCAGTGACGCACTTCCTCTAACAAGGCCACACCTCTAATAGTGCAACTCCCTGTGGCCAAGCATTCAAACAAACACATGAATCTATGGAAGCCAAATCTATTCAAACTACCACAAGAACCCCACTCTTAGCTGTGGAGCTATGGACAGTTAATGGTTTCTCAAGAATGGTAAGTCAGTTTCATTTGAGGGTATGGGTCCCGGTAGGTCAGCCAGACTTTGATAGATGGCTCCATACCCAGAAGTATATGGAGAGCAAAAATTAGAGCTGATAAGTTATTGAATTACATAAAGGAAGACAGGAAGGTGGCAGAGTGTTATGGAGGTGAGGGTGGATCAGGAGGCAGCAAGGGGGGGTGACTGTGGGTGAATTTGATCAAAATATGTTATATAAAATTCTCAAAGAATTAATAAAATATTTTTGAAAAATTCAGTTATTAATGATTCTTTTGAATTTTAAAATCCCTTCTAAAAGGACAACCTAGCCTATCGTTAGATAAGTTGAGCAACTGTCAAATAGGTTAATAGAGAATATTAGATGAGAAACTTTTCTTCTCTGTTTCAAAGCCTTTCAAATATACTCAAGTTTGACCCAAAATGTTCTCCAATAAAAATCTCACATAAAGATCTTATGAAGAGTTGTTTTCATTATACATATTTGCATATATATATATACATATATATAATGAATATATAGAAGGTATACTTTATAACAAAACACATGTGTCTAATGCATTTCCCTGCCCTTTCTCCACAGCCCTGAAGCACTTTCTGTCAAGCCTGCTGCATTTACAAGCGAGGAGGTTCTTAAGAGCCTCTGGTCCTCGAGGGCAGCACAGTACAGCAGAGGCTGCAGAACTCCTGCCAGGTGCATCTCATTAGCATCCTGCCTCCCACTTCCCATCTTAAGGCCCTCTGTGAATTCCATGGTCAAAGCCCTAACAGCCCCTAGAGCAAAGGTGGCAATATACTTGACACTTAGGGACTAAATGCATCATCCTTTCAATAACAAACACAAGTTTCCCCCTACACACACACACACACACACACACACACACACACACACACACACACACACACACACAACACCTGCCAGACGTAATATAATACAGAGAGCTGGCCACCTCAGTCTGTATTTCAGCTTGGAAAGCTTTCCTGAAAGTATATGTCTTTAAAGGAACCACAGAGCTAATTGATACAGGTCTGACTATCGCAGCCATGACATATGTGATCAGTCCTAAATCAAGCATCATATGGGGAGGCTGATGTCAGACCTGTGGGCACGTAGACCTAATATGACTCAAGTCAGATATTTTCCCTGTGTTGAGCATCAAGCCCAGGATTCACACATGGTAGGCAAGTGCTTTTCCACTGAGTTCCACTCTCACCCAAAGGCAAATTTCACCCCTTGAGAGTGAGAAAATTCTGCACAGATTCAGCTACACAGTGAACCTGAGTTCAGCTGGTTGTTTATTGATACCTAGTCTTGTGTGTGATGGAGATAGCTTAGAGTATAAAAGAGACTTGGAACACCTGGCAATGCCATTATTGTGGACTAATATAATAGTTCACTAGTGTGGACTAACATCAGAGTGGACTAACGACGACATCCTAGTAGACTAATGATGACCAAGAAATGTGGATTGGAGGAAAGATTGAGCTTACTTTGATGACTATATACACCTATATAAATCTTTGGCAAAACTATGAATCACTATGACCTTTATTTACCTCAACTATGAAATGAAGAGAATGAAACCTATGTGCCTCACAAGGTTATAGGAAAGCTCAAATGTTGTCATTGTAGAAATTGAAAGGCCAGATCTCTTGGGTTTAGACTCCATCTTAAAGAACCTGACCTAAGGTTGAACTCTGAGTTAACTAACAAGCTGACACCTAGCACCAGTCTCCAGGTTATTCCCCAACAAATCTGCACCTCCAGGTTACAAGCCGGCTCCTGACATTTCACTTCTTAACAACCACCAACTGGGAAGAAAGCAGAAGTTAAGTGTATGGTTTGGCTCCCAGCACCAGCCACTTACGTTAAAAGACAATAAAATGGCCCCCAATCAGACGGATGCCAGGCTAGATACCCCTTTCTTGCCTCTATAAATACCTCTCGAAATTAGACTGAGGCTCCACCTTCCCGTCCTGCTGTGCCAGTGTTGGTGGGGAGCCCAGGTTTCCGCTTGAATAAAGACCCTAGTGCGATTGCATCGGAGTAGGCTCCTTGGTGGTCTTTTGGGGTTTGAGAACGGGCACAACAGAAATGGTAAGTAAATTAAAGAGTACGCACACATACAATTACAATGGCGTGTGCTACGCTATCAGCGTCACTTTTGGTGCTGATGAACTACTGGAACATCTCAAACCTCGCTGAATGCCACACTTCCGGTATTTTTTTTTTTTTACTCCTTTTGAAACAGGGTCTCCACTGTGTTGCCAGGCTTGCCCGGAAATTCTGGGCTAAGCAATCCTCCTGCCTCAGCAGGTAAGAATTACAGGCACAGTCGTGTACCATCACATGTAGCTCTCTGGATCTTCAGAAACTTTAATGGGTATGAGACCCAGATGGTTTCATTAATGTGATTCTGATTCAGCAGGCTTAGAATGGTAGCCAAGAGACTGTGTTGCTACTTTGCTCCCTGGTAATAACAATATTGGCTAGGCTGGGAGCACGCTTTCTATCATAGGACTCGATACAACTTAAGCCCTTAAAATGATGAATATAGAAAATGATCACTTATATGACTCCAAGAGTAGGAAACTGAAGTAGTTATGTTATTTATTTTGCACATAAAACAAGTTTTTACCTTGCATTGATTACATTTGAGGGCCCAGGAGTCTATGGCACAGGCTCTTTTACCATAAACAATAAGCACACTCAAGGATTATTGATGACCATCTTCTTCAGAGTTTTTTTTTTTTTTTTAATGCCAAAACACTCAGCTACCCTTTGGAGAAAATCCAATTTGGCAAATTGTTCCTGGCACTCCTGAGAAATCATTCCCAAGAATGAAGAGTCCTGACTAGACAACCTGAGAGGGGCCTTCACCTTCCATGTTAGCCAGGACTCACAGCCTCTCAGAAGCCACGCTCACTGCGCAATTCATCTCTGTCAAGAATAGCAAATCACATGCTGTACAATATCACAGTCTCATTATGGGATGTCATCTCACTGCACAAATACATTATTTTCCCCAGATTTACCGACCCTGCTGCCCACGTCACCGACAGCATGTGATGGATGGGCTCTATCAGAATGGATTTAGGTGTGTGATTTACACGTGGCAAACTCCTGACAGCCATGGACCACAGCCAGTGCCAGAAGCGCTGTGGAGAAGGTTTCTCCTTCATGGTCTCTTAAGCACAAAACTCAGTGGATGGAAAACGTTGTGACATCTACTGTAAGGGAAAAGAAATAAGACTAACTACAATACCCTTTCTGCAGTACACTTATTTGTTAGAATTTAGACACCACAGTGGGGGCTTTGAATTAACCCAAGACCCTACTGGTTGAGTCCACAAGATACTTAGTGCTAAATCCCATTTTACAGAATGATGCCCTTTAATCAGGCATTGTTCCTTACATAAGAAGAGACTGTTCCTGTCGTGTGATAGAGTTTGCATGGGGAGCAAATAATTTTACAGAGAAAATAAGAAGTAAGAGAATTACATGTACCTTTTTGCTCATGCCCGCTTCATCTCCCTAGAGGGAAATAATTAATTCTCTGGGAGAAACTGAACAGGAGTCTCATAATAGGGGTTGGAGCGATTGCTCAGTGATTGAGAACATTTGTTGCTCTTGCAGAGGAGCCTGGTAAAATCCCCAGCATCCACACAGTAGCTCTCAGTCATCTTTAACACAAGTTCCAGGACATACAGTCCCCTCTTCTGGCCTCTGCAGGTGTACATGGTGCACACACATGGAATAAAATGAATCTTTTGAAAAATAGAAAATATTACAATGGAGACCTTTAATTTTTTAAAGGATCTCAGAGAATCTCAAATTTTGTGTTCAGTGCTTCGTTCTTTTCTCTATATTCTGGTTACCTAATCTCTGCTGGATTCCTTGGAAATACTGGGAAGGTCATTATCTCTAGAAAACCCTGTCTAGTTACTTCTTAAAGACATGGGCTATGAAGGAATAGCACCATAAACTCATATTTTTTTCTAATATAATTGCATCTGCTTATCAGAGAGATGACGACAACAAACATGGAATGTAAGCAAGAGAAAATTATTATGTCCCAAGTAATGCTGATGACTCTGTCCATCATTCAACCACAAGTACTCACTCCAGAATAAATAATATCTGTTCCCTCTGTTGGCTCAGTTCCCAGGTAGCTTTTTCCATAAATGCCAATGGCTACATTGGCCATGTTAGAAATAGTTAATGTGACTTTTTTTTTATTCCACCCAGAACCTAAATCATGAGCTGACTGCTATTTTGAAATCCACTAGAGAATAAAAATCAGTTCCAAATTTGGAGAAACTTTGACTGTATTAGACTTTGAGAGGTTGGCTTCAACATGGCATCCCTAAAGAATCGTCACGAAGATGCTGGTGCAGCAGGTAAGATAGTTTACTACTCTTGCACAGGACTCAAGTGTGGCTCCCAGCACCTGTCAGCCAGTTCCCAATCCAGCATAACTCCAGCTCATAGGATCTGAACCTTCTTTTGGACACCAGTGGCAACTGCACTCACATGTGCCCAGACACATACATAAACAAACTCGAATACGCATAACTGAAAACAAAATTTAAACATCCTTTTAAAGAAAGATTTATCGAGGGAAGTTTGGGCTGTAGGTAAGTCATGTAGCACATCAAACTAAATGTGGAATCAGCATCTGTGCCTTATCTCATACACACAAGGACATCATTTCAGGGTGTCTAAAGCTAA
>CM052713.1:21221812-21283619 GCA_028551405.1 Uromys caudimaculatus
CAACCAAAAAAAAAAAAAAAAAAACAAAAAAAAAAAAAAAAAAAAAAAAAAAAAAAAAAAAAAAAAAAAAAAAAAAAAAAAAAAAGAAACAATTTTATCTGCCAAGTATTTGCAACTGGGAAGTATGGCTTTGCGATTAAGTGCATCTGTGGTAAGACCACGGAGCTGGTGCTCCTTTTTAGGTTAGGGCAGTACAGAAGGTACACCAAGGATCAATGATGTCTCTTGAGGAGAATGTCCTTCTTCATCTTCTCTTCTCAACATATACTGCATCTGCAACTCTGAGTTTCCTCACTTCTAATTCACTTCATTTGCTTAGGACACACCCTGGAGAACCTAGATTCAGCTGTGGTGGGGCCATCACACAGCCTGTGGCAGAAGAGTCTGTGAGTTCTCACATCTGAAAATCGCCTTTTTGCCTGCAATTGTATTACACAGAAGGTAGAATCTGCTCGTTCTCCTAAACAGAAAATCTTTAAGTGCCATTTTCAAATACTTACTATAGTTGACCTGTATACTCAGTATAATATAATCAGCCTTTTATATTTTATTGATTCTGGTCTTTCTAGCAGTTTTAAATAAATGTGCACTCAGTAATTTTGGCATTGAAATTTTGAATTGTTGTGAAATCTCAGAGCCTACAAACTATGTGTGATTATTTAATACACGAAATAGAATATGTCATGGCAGAATAAAGTTCAATATGAATGTTCTTCCTTGGCCAATGCAGTAACAAGACCCACCGACCACATCTATAAACTCCTATGAAACCCCAACCAAACACACTGTGGGAACTCCATACAATTGGATTCCACTACGACGACTCAACTTCCACTGTAGGCACTCCACAAAATAAGTTAGTCACTTTTTAACTCTATGACCTTAAGTTGAGGGACAGATAAGGAGAAAGGGGACGTTTTCCAAATTCAGGCAAAGCTTCCCCTGCAGATGTGATCTTCAGGAAATTTAGACTTCTATGGTTTCAATGGTTTCAATATGAACTATTTTCTCACCCCTGCCGAAGACGTACACATTGAATGATTGGTTGGTCGGTCCTCAAGTGGTGGCTTGCTTGTTCTCTCTCTCTCTCTCTCTCTCTCTCTCTCTCGCTCTCTCGCTCTCTCGCTCTCTCGCTCTCTCGCTCTTTCTCTCTCTTACTCTCGCTCTAGCTCTGTCTCTTGCTCTCTCTCACTCTCACTCTCTCCTCTCATCCTCTCTCTTCTCTCTCCTTCCCTCCCTCTCTTCTCTCTCCCCTCCCTTTCTGTCTCCCTTTTCTCTGTCTCCCGTCCTCTCTGCCCTCTGCTTGGCTCCAATCTCACAGTGAGATACACACCTGTTTTCATATAACCCTGTTTCTATGATATTCTTTTGCTCAAACACATGGGGTCAGATAGCCATAAACTGAACCCTCTGAAGTCAATACCCAAAATACATATTTTCTGTTGTTGATGTTGTCACACAGATCGATCAAAGGAATACTTGGTCCTCTTTGAAGAGCAGAAGAGTTGGAGCCATGATGCTTAGAAGGGGAAGGGGCAGAGCATGAGCTCAGCCTTGCTCCTATGCAGCCTGAAGTCCACTGAGTGCTCATGGAGGTTTGGAGTTTGGGACTTTGACTCTCATCCTGCCTGATGCTTCCCTGTGGGATTTGATGACAGAGGTGTTTCCAGGGCTTGATGCTCAGCACTGCCTATCCAGGCCTTTCACCCGTCCTCAGGTCTTCTTACTACTGATAACTGACTCCACCACCCAGCCTGAGCCAGGTGAGCCAACCAGCTAGGGATCCTGTGATCACCTGCACAGCGCTGACCCTAAACCTTCATTTATTTGCTCATACATATTAAACAGGTGATGATGGTTAAGAATAGTGAGTAGAGAGAGCACAGCAGAGCCCAGATCCCAGTTCTATCACGAATTAGCTCTGGGTCCTGAGCTAAACTGTAATGTCTCTGTCTCTCGGTTTCTTTGTTATGATTGCATTCATGAAAATGTATGCATCTGTTTACATACACAGGAAATAGTTCAAGTGAGCAACTCTTTCCCTTGTTCTCTAAGGGCTGTCCTGACTGTGAGAAGAGTTTTGTATCTAGGGACTAAAGACTGACTTGGACAGCAGCTCAGTGCTAGCAGCAGATCCTTCATTCTGAACCTCATCTCAGGAACTTCACGCTCTCAAGAAACGAGGGAGGAATCAAGGCGTCTGTCTGCTTGTGCAATATAGTAACACTTACTTTAGTCCTAACCAATATGGAGCCCTTCAACGTGTAACTGGTTAAAGGGAACAGTAATCTTTTCTCAAATATTAATTTATTGTAATTTATCAATCTAGGACATAGGACATGGAGAGTAATTTTGATTTTACGTGATTTTACCCAATCAGCACAGCCCACTGACATCACATCTCCCCACACGCCTCTGATGTCTGGCTCAACAGAAGCCAGCTGGATTTTCCCACTGGCTTCACATTCAGTCTGTTGTGAAAGTGGCTTGCAGCTTTTGGGAAGCACAGTCTAGTCATGAGAGAGACTTCATGTGAAAAAATGAAAATACCGGCTTAGAACTGATGTGAGAGGAATTTTGACCCTGAGCAGAGCTCTAAAAGGGCCTCTGGGAACTTGGGTCTGCAGATGACACTTTGAAAACCACTATGAGGGAGCGTTTAAGAGTTGAGCAAAGCTGGGCAGGAGAGAAGGCTCAGCAGTTGAGAGCAAAGCGGTCTAACAGGAGTCTTGAGTTCAGTTCCCAGCATTCACGTCGGGCAACTCACAACCTGGACTTCAATGAGCCCCTGTATTCAGAGGTACACTCCCCCATAGGACACATACATGCACACATTATTTAAAATTAAATCTAAAAAGTAAAAATGTGAGCAAAGTCGTCTTGGGCTGACTGGTTTCAGTCTGGTTTTCTCCTCTGCAGACTCAGCACTGCCATGTTTAGGGGTCTTTGCATAGAGGGCCCCCTCTCGGTCCTCAAGCATTAGCTAACAAACTCTTAGCAAAGGCAAGCAGGGTTCTTAGTAGCAGGGAACTTGTCCCTGTCTCTGTGATAGAAGATGATGCCATATTTCAGCTTCTTTCGGTACATTGTCATGTTTCCAGCAACCAGTCTCGTGCTTTACCATACAAGATGCTCAAAGCGTGCCGGATAAATTTGAGAATATGCTCACGAACTGCCAGTACCGAAACGGAAGTTTTAGAAAGTAATGTATGGGTTTGTGTGTCTGTAAGCTGGCATATCAAAAGGAAAGTATATTGCTTCCTGTCAAACCCATAGTGGGGGATAAATACAAAATGCAAATGAAAATGACACTACTATTTCAATTTAGAAAGATTAAGGTAGAAAAATACCCTTATCAATTTTAAGTTATTTAGGATTCAGTTACACAGGTGACTTGAGCTAGTATTGTTAAACTATGGGCAGCATAGTATAATATATACTTAGTTTTTACTTGTTATAAATAAACTCTTACTAATTAGAACACGCAACAAAATAGCTTGCTCTCACTCTGTCTTTAGTCAATTGAGAGGGTTACAGGATTTCCCATTACAGCCCATGCCAGCTGACTCTGAGAGCAAACTTGGCTGAGAACTATCAAATGGATCCAATATAGTTTATACTATCTTCCTGGGAGAGGTGGTGGAAGTTCCTTATCAACACTTCCTGGACTGTCACTGCCTAAGTCCATTTGAGGAAGACATTTGTCAGATTTCTTTAATTTCTATAAAAGTGCCATTGTTTTGGTCATAGGAAATCTACTATTACAGGGACAGTGCCCACACCCTGAGTGTGTCACTTAGTAGCCACATGGCCTATGTCAAATTACATATTCTCTCTCATTTTCATAGCTCTAATTCTATGTTCAAGAATAGGCTATGAGATCTGCGGAGCACACATGGGATTCTTCTCCAGCAGTCACGGTTTATGCTGAAGTGCTCATGTCCCGCCTGTGTTTTAGGTTCAAGCTGGCAGGCTGTCATGAGGAAAACTTTGTTGTGTTTGTGAGAGAGACCATAGCTCACCTGTCCCTTTCCCCAGTACCTGGGAAACTAGTACTCGATACATCTAAGCAATTGTTCAAAGAATTGTACAGATGTCAACAAACTGTGTTCCTCTCTCCCTCTCATTTTCATAGTCCCTAAGCCCGATGAGTGTTTATGTCAAACAAAATAATTTTAAATAGAAAAGAGATTACTATTCAATGAAAATGTTAAGCTAACACAAACTGTGTGTGTGAAATTTTAGAAGCACATAATTTAAGACGAATGAATAGCTATAAAAATTAATAATCAACAGTCTTCCCTCGAAAGGTTCCACCGTGTGAGTTTTGATTCATTGCCTTCATAAAAGGAGCTTTTCAGAGAGGACAGAACAAGGCAGCTCCAATCTGAAGACCTCAGGATACACTTCTCATCTCGGAAGCAGTGAGGAAGTGAGGCCCCGGGCCACTCATTGTTTCAGCAGTCAATAAGACAGTCAATGAGGAAATGTTCATACCAACCACGAGGGAAAAGATCGCACAATGATGTATTGTTTCCTCCAGGAGATGAGAAGCTCCTGTGGCCTTGGGAACTATGAGATCCTTCACTGGTCATCCCATCCAGAAGTTATTACAGCCCTGCAGGTGGACGGGCTTGGCAGGGAGCATTCTGACCAGAATCAGTAACAGGTAGTGGTTCTGGGAACTTCTCTGTTATGTGCTAGCCTCTTGATATGACATCTAACAGATCTGTTGTTAGTCTGTCTGTGTCAGGGAAACCCAGTTGCTCAAACAATAGCATTGCTAACCTGAACATATAAGTCATGTGGGCTCTGTGAGCCGCAGCTAAAATCCATCCAACTTGGAAAAAAAATTCTCTGTGCTTGGCCTGTGGGTGGAGTTTATCAGCTTCATAAAGTGATAACTCATTTGAAAACTCTATGTTCTAGGTAGCTTTATGCCAACTTGACACAAGCTAGAATCATTTGAGAGAAGGATGCCTCAACTGAGAAAAATGGCTCCATAGATAGGGCTGCAGACATGGCTGTAGAGCATTTTCTGAATTAGTGATTGATAGGGGTTGGGGAAGGGGGCTCAGCTAGGAGGAGTTGTGCCATCCCTGGGTTGGCAGACTTAGGTTCTAAAAGAAAGCATGCTGAGCAAGCCATGAGAAGCAAGGTAGTTAGCAGCAATCCTCCATGGCCACTACATCAGCTCCTGCCTCTAGGTTCTTGCCCAATCTACGTTTCTGTCCTCAATGAACTATGACTCTGAATATGTAAGCCAAATAAACCTGTTCCTTCTTAAGTTGCTTTTGGTTGTAGTATTTCATCATAGCAATAGTATCCCTAACTAAGACACTCCGTTTTTGTGTAACCAACTTCTACTTGACATTCACTGTCTTATGCTAGGGATGTCATAGGCTAGGGATGCCTCTTCCATGAACCTGTACTGCAAGAGAAATTTCTGCCCTTGTGATGGTTTGTACATGCTTGGCCAAGGGAGTGGCACTATTAGAAGGTGTGGTCCTGTTGGAGTAGGTGTGACCTCGTTGGAGTAGGTGTGTCACTGTGAGTGTGGGAAATAAGACCCTCATCCTAGCTGCCTAGAAGCCAGTATTCTCCTAGCAACCTCTAGATGAAGATGTAAAACTTTTACCTCTACTTGCACCATGTCTGCACGTGACACTGCCATGCTCCCACCTTGATGATAATGGACTGAACCTTTGAACATGTAAGCCAGCCCCAATTAAATGTTGTCCTTGTAAGAGTTGCCCTAGTCATGGTGTCTGTTCACAGCAATAAAACTCAAACTAAGACAGTCCTCTTAGGACTGTTTTTCTCTTGTGAACTTAGGAATGTCTCCTTCACTTATTGGAGCTTGTGCTATCATTCTCCCTCTAGAGCAGGACACTATTGTGACTATCATACTACCTTCAGAATTCTTCCTAGCTAAACAATGTTTGGAAAGTAAGAAAGTGTTTCTAGAAAGGGTTGATAGAACAAATGAATAAATGATACATTAATATGCAATTTCTTCCTTTCTAAAAATGTATTCTTCTCTCATATAATACATCCTAACTGAAGTTTCCCCTCCCTCCACTCCTCTCAGTCTTCCCCTTACCTCTTCTCTCCCCTAGATCCACTGCTCCTCTGTACCACTCCAGAAATGAACAGGTTTTCAATGCTGTTAACCAAACATTCCATAAGAAGATGCAAAAAGACTAGGCACAAATCCTCATATCAAGGCTAGTCAAGGCAATCCAGTAAGTGGAAAAGGGTCCCAAGACAAGCATAAGAGTTAGAAATACCTTCTCCTGCTCCTAGGAGTGTCACAAACACCCCAAGCTAAACAACTACAGTATGTATGCAGAGGACCTAGCTCAGACCTATGTAAGTGACTGCTGCTTCAGTCTCTGTGAGCCCCTCTGAGCCCTGCTTACTTGATTCCATGGGTTGATTTGTTGATTTGTTCTCCCAGTATCCTTGACCCCTCTGGCTCCTACAAGTCTTCCTCTCCATGTTCTGTAGGGTTCCTTGAGTGCCATCTAATATTTAGGTGTGAGTGTCTGCATCTGTCCCATTAGCTGCTGGAGGAAGGCTCTCTGATGTTCATTGGGCTAGGCACCTATCTATGAGCACAGCAGAATATTTCTAGGAATCATTTTATTGACTTATTTTTTGGTCAGTTGTGTTTGGTTCTACTCTAGTTCTCTGATCCACCCATCTTCTGGTTCCTAGACATCCAGGCATTGCTTAGACCTGGGATCCCTCTCATATCTTGGGCTTCAAGTTAGACCAGACATTGGAGGGCTACTCTCACAAACTCTGAGACACCATTTATAGTGACAATTTTGGAGTTTTGGTTTCTTTGAAAAACACAGAAATGTTCTAGGACTATGTTTTCGTTTTAATCCCAGATGTGGGATATGAGCTACTTCAGATTGTCCAAAGCAGCTGACTATGCTTTGCCTAGTGCTCTGGCAGGGGCGTGATTTGGAATTCTGGAGGCTTTTAAAGGGTATATAAACGTAAGCCTCCACCCCCCCACCCCCCGCCCTGCCCAAGAGGCAGGGTGAGTGCTGCTTGGAAATTGCTTGGATATTGGTTGGTGGTTGGTTGTTCTTCGTTGCTGTTGGTTGTGTTTTGTTACATAGTCATAAGCAAAGAAGAAAACAAAAGGAAGAAGTCAGAAATCCTCACAGTGAACATCAAACTTGCCCCAAGGAATTCAACTCCTATAATCAGCAGGAAGTAATCTAACAATCTAAGATCACCCCCTTTCTGACTGCTAACTTTACGCAGGGATCTCTTTACTATCCTCTCTCCCTGCTATCCTTTTTTCTCTCCTATCTAGTGTTAGGGGGTTGAAAGGGTAGAAAAAGAGTAGAATAAAGAAGAACCCACAAAGTAGCAAAGACTGGCTACAGTCATTGCCCCAGCACATCTTGCAGGCAGGGCAGGAAGGGAGTCAAAGTTTTTATGGATGGGTTGGTATCCTGGTCCAACCACTGGGAGTCTTGACAGGTTACCAAAGATGGCCAGTTTGGCTCTGAATTTCTTAATTAAATATACCTTCTAATTTAATAAACTCTAATTGCCTCAACTTTAGAAACTCATTTAAACAGAACCCCAATGGCTTAGTAGATGGAATTTGGTCGGGAAGCTAGGAGAGAATTCTTCCTGTTCATTTACTAATGATCTTGTGGGAAATATTTCCCTTGTCTTTTGTCTCCTAGAATAGCAAACTGGAGGAGGTTTACTATTTACAGGTCATTTCATCTCTTTCCTGAGACAAACTGATAAAATAGGATTTGTGTGAGTTAGCTAGCATTATACTTTCATGTTCAAGGAAGAGCTGAAACCTGCCCCTCTCACCCTAACCTGTGCCACATGAGTCAGATCAGGACTGTGTCTGTAAGAAAGGCTAGGAAGAGGTACAGGGACCTGTGCCATGTTGTGAAAATGTCAGCACCATCTAACAGCTGATGCTGAGCTGCATGCATAAATAAAAAAATCTCCCTAGTAACTTGTCCAAGATTTCATAATTTACAGAAAGCAGCACTATACCCAGTCAGGGATGGGGGGGGGCACAATATCCAAATAAAATTATCTGGTTCTTTATCCATAATTTTACTCTTCATACATTTATTTCACATTTATAATTTTCTATTGCTGCAAAATACATCATTAGTAAAAACTCCAACAAATCAGAAATGTAAAACCTGGAAAATCATGTCTTCAGAATGCCAACCCCCAAAGACAAAACACAGCCATATTTTTATGACGTGCATGTTGTGTCCTTATGTGGAAACAGTAACATCTTTGAAAGCAGAAAGTGCCAAGTGTTGCCGCCTTTCAGAACAGCGTGAACCTCTGTGGAGAAGATGCCAAGTGATCGTCCTCCGTTTCTTAAGCCATGAGATGGCTCAGGTATTCCTCTATCTTTCCCTTTTCCCCAGATGACAAAGATCGAGGCTTGCCACCTTTCCCACAATCCCCTCTACCTGTCTTCTGTTCCTCTGGTACCCACTCCCAGAGCTAACTGTAGAAAAGTCTTAAAATTTCACTACCTCTTCCATCTTCAAGATCTTGACACAGGTTTTTATTACAGCTCTGGTTAATAGGTCTGTTACTACACAGGACAAGGCGATAAAAAAGGGGGACACAGGAATAACCATCACAGGAAACCCACAAAGTCTCGGGTTGTTGGAGACACATTTACTGCAACTTCTCCTGGACAGCAATGGCGGAACAAACTTTCAGGTTCCTTCTTGCCACAGCCTACATTAGCATCAGCTGAGGGTCAGTATCTTATTTTGTTTCCTGTGAAGGCTGACACAGTGGTGGGAGAGCAAGGGCAGAGATCAAGGCTTAGAACTTTGTCAGCTTTGTTTCTTCCCTCTTTCCTTTCGGGCTGAAACCACTAGATGGGACTGGACAAGGTAGGTCACCGCCTTGAAGCACCTAATGCTATCAAGAAGGAAGTGGAGGTAGGGTTTGAAGAATGGTCACAAGCCATCAAAAAAGAATAGAATCAATCGATTAAACAGAATTATATGGAAAGCAACATGTGTGTGTAGTTTTGGAATCCAGCCCACAAATTCCTTTGACTAGAAAGGGGAAGTGTAGATGCGTGGAGAGATGATCGGGGATCAAGAGCACTGGTCTTTTCAGAAGTTCTGGGTTTGGTTCCTAGCACCCACATGGCAGCTCACAACCAACTGTAACTTCAGTTCCAGAAGATCTGAAGCCTTCTTCCGGTTACTGAAGGCACCAGGTGCACAGATATACAGGAAGATAGACCACCCATACATATAAAATAATAAAATGATTTTTAAAGGGAAACTATAACCTTACGATGTATAAGTGCAACAGATTTTAATCAAGCAATGGAGGTGGACATCAGGGGTAATGCAGCAGACTGAAAATACTGTGATGTCAGCTCAGATGTAGATGAGAGGTTTATTGCATAGCTCTGCAGGTATTTCTGTCAGAGATGAGTAACTCAAGTCTAATTGTAAGGAAACACAGGAATCTAGACAGAAGCATATTCTACAAAATGACTACACTGTAATCTTGAAAATAATTAAGGCCATGCATGCGCTCCAAATGAAATGATTAAAACAACATACGTCGTGAGGTTCTGAATGATGTGCTTTCACTCTGCAGGACACTACTGTGACAATGAGTGACGTTTCAGTGGGCCACCAGAATAAAACGTTAGCAGCTTGAGAATGTTAATTCCCTCCATTTTCATAGTTACATTATAGTCATTAATTTTCTTTTCCTTGTGCTTTTTTTGAAATATGATGTGTGAAATTATTTGAGGGTTAAAAAGATACCATTTCAGCAAGAGATTCTCAACGGTCCTGAATGCATGTAGGTTTTATTCTGCACACAACGACTTCTGTATGCTTGAGGATATTTCAAAGCTTAAATACCATATTCTAAGGCAATGATTTAAATAGTCCCCCAGTTAATGTTCTACTTTCAGGCAAAAATTGTTCTCCTTGACTCTCTCCCTTATGTTTCTTATGTCTTCTTAAGAGAGACTGAGTACTTGGGAGTGTGGAAGGCAACTGGGTTATGTAAAGCCACACCTCTGAAGAAGGCAGGGAGATTGCTAAATCCTTTTGCTTCCCAGCTTTGTCTTCGACAGTACTGCAGACCAGAGGCTGGCTTTGTCTGGTGCACAGTGCACCGTACACAGAAACCAGGTTTGCAAGAGAGAAAAGGCTTATTTGCAAAGCAGCCAAGAGTGGAGGTGGGCGACCCAAATCTCAAATCCACAGCCTCAAAGATAGTTCGGGGATATTTATGGAAAAAGGATGCAGGGTGCAAGGTGTCTGGGGGTGAAGAAATCAGTGTCCTGTGACAAATTCAGAAAATGTCAGCATTGGTAAGATGTGAGGGTGAAGTTTGTAGCCTTGGTTGTTACACCAAATAGTGGTACAGGCCCAGGGCAAGAGTCTCAGGTTGTAACATAAAGCAGCCTTTAAGGGCCCATGAAATAACATAGGACTGTTGGCAGCACACTCATCTGAGGAGTTATCAGCTACTAAACTATTGGAGAGTCAATAAAATTCTGTTCAGCCATGTTATCCCAAAGCCACACCCTCTCCTTTCCCACTGCTGGCACAGAGTCTGTGAGGCTTGGTTGCCAAGCCCTTAACAGGGCCTCAACGTCCTGTCCTGTGGCAACAAATGTGTTCTCTCTCAAAGGTGGAAGACTGCATGGACCTACTCCTCTGTTATCATGGTCATTGCATGACTTGCTTGTTCCTGGGTATAATTGTTTATTGGCCAAACTTAGAGAAATCAGTCATCTGCTTGAAGGACAGGCCTAGGCTGCCCTGGGGATGGAGTAAAGATTCCCATTGTGCTCTCCACAGTTATTGAAAACTTCCTTCTGCGAGACAGGATGTTGCCAAGGGTTGGATTTTCCAGTGCCTAAAATGTTCGAAGTAAAAATCTACCAAGTATTTTTTGGTAGTCTTTGACTAGAAGTTATAACTCGAATATGCTTTTTTTGCTACAACTTAATTCAGTAAAGAAAAAAAGAGACTGGGAAGATGGCTCAATGGGGAAAATGCTTGCCCTGCATCCATGGACCCCAGTTTGAATCTCCAGAACCCATGTGAAGAGTAAGTTGGATGTGGTTGCAAGCATCTGGAGTCCCAGTGCTCCTGTGAAAAGAGGAAAGGCAGAGAAGCTCAGAGGCCAGCAATGCTGATACACACAGCCCCAAACACCAGAGACTCTGTCTCAACAAGGCGGGTGAGGAACCACACTTGAGTCGGTTCTCTGACCCACATGTGCATCATGGCTCATGTACACATGTACACTCACACACAGAAATGTGCACATACATTATACATAAACAAATGGCATGTACACACACACACACAAACAGAGAGAGAGAGAGAGAGAGAGAGAGAGAGAGAGAGAGAGAGAGAGAGAGAAAACAAAATTGGCCAATGAAAGATGAGCACAGTTTCCTCATTTTCTCGAACTTTGTGACTACAGCCAGTCCTCTCTCTGAGCCTGAGCTGTATCATATCTTTAAAGACTATTTAGCAGGAGGCTGGAGAGATGGCTTAGGGGTTATGGACAGTGGCTGCTTTTCCAGAGGACCTGGGTTCAATTCCCAGCACCCACATGACAGCTCACAACTGTGTATAACTCCAGAAGACCTGACACCCTCATACAGATATATGCAGGCGAAACATCAATGCAAATAAAAATAAAAAATAAATCTTAAAATATAATAGCCATATAAATTTAATTTTAATAGATTTATCAGAATCTTCTATAAAATCAACCTTATAGTTTATACACAGGATCATTTTACCTGTGGATGACAATTAAAAGTAGATTCACTGGGCCTGGGGAGATGGCTCAATAAATTAAACAAAACAAAACAAAAAGCCCTTTCAATGCCAGCCTGATAACCTGAGTAAAAAAGGGATTGACTTCCAAAAGTCATCCTCTGACACCCACACCAGCACCGGAAATGTTCACACGCACACAATAATGATAATAAAAATTTTAAATATATTCATAGCAATGACTAAAGCCCCAGCGTAAACACAGTCCTGTAATGGAATCTGCTGCACAGCCAAGTGTAAAAGTGTTTTTCTCATTGCCTGTTTACTATCTGACTACCAGAGAAAGGATGGCCTCAGAAAGTAAGGAGGAGGAGTCCAGGCAGCAGTGCATCAAGAATCTTTAAAAAAAAAAAGTATGTGTGCGTACACAATGTGTGTGTGTGTGTGTGTGTGTGTGTGAGAGAGAGAGAGAGAGAAAGAGAGAGAGAGAGAGAGAGAGAGAGAGAGAGCGAGTGCACCACTTCTGTGAGTGCCTGCAGGGGCCAGGATTTCCTGTAGCTAGACTTACAGATGCTGTAAGCCACACCATAGGTGCTGGGAACTGAACTCAGGTTCTCTGGAAGAACAGCAAACACTGTTACCTGCTCATAACATAAGGATCATAAAATAATATTAAAAATCCCTGTGGGGGGCTCAGGTTTGTAATCCAGTCCTTGGAGGTAGAAGCAGGAAACATCAGGAATTCAAGGTTATCTTTAGTTTTCCAAGTTCAGGGTCAGCCTGGGATCACTAAGACCCCGTTGCAAACCAAACAAAATAAATCCCCAAAAGGGGGGAAAAAGATTGAAACAAGCCAGAAGCTGTCCTAATTTTATAAGTGCTCAGTGATTTTTAAACTGTGTTGGTGACAAGATGCGCGCCCCCCCCCACACACTTTAGGAGAGGCCTCAACCCAGCACCCTATCACCCTGCCCAATGTTGTGTGTCCCTGTATCTTAGAGCAGAGACTGGACATTCCTGCCAGGGCGCTCCACAGGCTATAGGACCTAATTCCACTTTATACCACATAGGCCCTTAAGCAATTCCCAATCTGTCTTTCCTGACTCAGCATCTGGAAATTCCTGCAAGATTTCCAAGGGAGGAGAGTGTTCAGAGGTTGGTTGTCATTCCTCTTTGCGGACATGTAGTGCAATGTGGGAAGACAAAATCAGGCCAGGAAAACGACTCCCATCAATGTGAAGTAACTATGAAACCCTGAGGCTCCTTGCCCAAGGGTGACCACACACACTGAGGGCTTACTTGGGCCTCACACTTTGATTTTGAAACATTTTCTTCCATTGCTTCTCACATCTGACTCCCTGGCTTTAAGCCAGATAATGGTTCCTTGGTAACTTGCCAACAAGAACTGCCCAGTTTTAATGTTTGTGTCTAGACATAGCCTTGGAGTCTTTTCTGTCACCCTGTATAGAACCTTCACTGTTCTGAGTTTCTCTTAAACCCTTCCTACCCGAAACACCAAAGTACAGAATTGACACATGAAACTTGAAGCTCTATCATGGAAAGTAATTAATAGCCAAATGTCTTGGAAGTATTTGGAGAACGAAAAAAATATTTGTATTTGTAGGCTTATTGGCACTGCTTGCTTTTTCCACGTAGGTACGGTCGGTACTTTTGAGTTTGAGACCTTTTCTCATTCTGTCCATCTTTTAGTTTAGATCTAAAAACATACACATAAGAACTATTTGAAGCTCCTGTGTGCTAATTCCTGCACCTTGATCATCTCAGGGTCTGCATCTATTGACTCCCACCTTTAGCTACCACTTTCTATTATGATTTCATATTTAAATATCATACAATTAAAAAAATCATATCCTGGCATTCAGCCATCTCTGGTTTTTTTAGGAACCAGATGTGCCCCTTGCTGAAAGGAGTGTTAAATTTGCCACAGCAAATTTCCTACTGGGTCCCTTTGGGGATTGATTTTCAGCTTCGTTAGGCAGAACCAAGTCAAGTCTTTGGTTCAGAGCTGGCATCTTCCTGGGCTCTGAGCAGAAAGTCTTCCGTGTTCAGGAAGTTCTTCTCCCCGTGGATGGTCAGGTGTAGTTTCTCTATAGCAGATCTCACTGAGTTTCTCCTATGATGAAATAAGACTGTTTTTGGCTGTTGGGCTTCCAAAGCTCATTTTTCTGTGCAATACCACCTTGCTGATTCTCTGACCCCCAGATTCAGGCTGCATGAACTTTGGGGACTTTTGCTCCTCTGTGTAGTCTGCTTTCATTGAACTTACACCCTCTGGCTCATTAGACGGGGCCTCACGCTAAAGGCCATTTATTCTGAACCAGACTTAATGGAATTTTTTTTACACTCTTGAAGTTGGACAGCAGTTATTTCATATTTTATGACTGTATTTGTATTTGCATGAGTTATTAGGCATTTTTCTGCATTAGGATCCAAAGATCCAGTTCCTTGTTTTTCACTCTATTGTTTTCAATTTACAATACCTATCTGTGTGATACATATGTGTTTTGTGGAAATGTGCATACGCATATGCCAGTGCTTGTACATGTGTGTTCCTATGTTTATGGAGGCCAGAGATTGATACCAGACATTTTTCTCAGTCATTCTTTACTTCTTTTTTTTGAGATAAGGGTTCTCGTTGAATCTGAGTTCATGGATTTATCTCGATCACCTAGGTAGGGATTTCCAGGGATATACCTGTCACTGCTGTGCCTGGCTTTTCCATAGGAACTGCGGATCCAAACCCAGGTCCTCGTGCTCGTGTGACAAGCTCTTAATTGGCTGAGCTGTCTCCACAGCCCCCAGCTTAATAAAAATTTAAAAATACTTATTGGTCTTTTAAAACGTAGTGTGCCCACCATTGTTTGGGGAAACGTAAAATAGATCTGTGATAAAATAACCTTGCATTTTTATTGACAGTAAGACACCTCAAAGGATGAAAACATGTGCAACATGGATTTCATACTTTCGAGAGACTATATTATCTGCTTCTTTCATATTCATTTGACCACAAAATCCACTTTTAGCAGCTGGTCTTGTGGGAGGTGTGGCTGGGGACTCTGGGAAGTGGTATTTGGTGGTTGTTGTATATTAATTGTATTAAAAATTTATGTGCCTAATTAAAAAGCAATCATGGTTACAACTATCTTTTAAATTAATTTTCAGATGGAAAGTAAGCCTAGACTCTCCCTCATCTCTCTAATGCCCCTCTACTGTAAGGGGGAAGTTTGCTGTTGGGCCCATTAAACACTTTATGTGTTGTAGAAAAAAAAGGTTTTAAAAGGAGACGTGCTATGAAAATGAATATTTCATTCTGACATTGTTTTCCAAAAGAAAAGGGCATTTTCAGACACAACAAAATAAAGTTAGGGTTTTCTCTTCTGTGCAGCAATCATCTCAGCATGATGTTTGATGAAAGATGTATCAATAAGGCTGTGAGAATGATGAGCGTCCAACAGCAGCAGCAGCAACAGCAGAAGCAGTTATAGTAGCAGCAACAGCAGCAGCAGGAGCAGCAGCAGCAGCAGGAGCAGCAGCAGCATCAGCAACAGCAGAAGCAGCTATAGTAGCAGCAGCAGCAGCAGCAACAGGAGCAGCAGCAGCAGCAACAGCAGAAGCAGTTATAGTAGCAGCAACAGCAGCTGCAACAGTAGCAGGAGCAGCAGGAGCAGCAGCAGAAGCAGCTATAGTAGCAGCAGCAGCAGCAACAGCAGAAGCAGCTATAGTAGCAACAGCAGCAGCAGCAGCAGCAGCAGGAACAGCAGCAGCAGCAGGAGTAGCAACAGCAGCAGCAGTTAATTGCAGCAGCAGCAGCAGGAGCAGTAGCCACAGGAATAGCCGCAACAGCAGCAGGAGCAGCAGCAACAGGAGCAGCAACTATAGCAGCAGCGGAATCTCTTCTTCACCATCAATATCTAAGTGTTTCCTGCAACACAATGCTTCTCCTAGAACTACAGCTGATTGGGGAGCATCTCCTCAGAGTCAAATGCTTGAGAATTCTCTACAAAGAGCAGGAGCATGGCAGACAGGGCATTTGACTGAACTTCAAGACCTAGGCACAATTTGGCTCCTCAGCTAACCTGGACCAGGCAGCAGCTCTCTCTAGACTTCTGTTCTCAAACAGGAGAAGAAGTTCATTGGTCTGGATGGTTTTAGGTTTCCTTCCAGCTCTTGCGTCACACACACACACACACACACACACACACACACACACACACGTCTTACATCCACTGATGGAGAAGTGGCAGGAACGCTAATCCTATGAAGCACTGCCTCACTGGCTGGATATAGGAGAGCATTATCTAAAACATGTGGGAAATATGGCTGCTAAACAATTGATAATTTCGTTTTTACCTGTAAGCAGAAAAGTCTCGACTCATCAAGTGTGGCCTCTAAGAGTTAATTTTTTCCCCCTAATCACAATCAATTTGTCCTCATCAATACCCTACAACTCTGTTCTTGCCATGTGACAAAGGTGACGCCCCACCACCTCCTGCAACTTCACTTTGACTTAGCTTCCTGCTGGTAGCAGATGGTTATAAAGCAAGAAAGAGATTTTTTTCTCTTTAAATATACAATGGCAATTTTTCTGAGAACAAGAACAAAAAGTTTCTCAATCTCTAAATGAATCCAGGAAGAAAAAATAAGTCTTCTGATTCTAGTTGCTAACGAAGTCAGAGAAAGAAAACCCAGTTGCTACTTATCTACAAGCAAACTCAGGACAAGGTGAGAAAGGTTTCCTGACAGAGATTTCCGTTACCTTCAGCTGCATTTTTGGTTCAGATTATGGCAGAGGGAAGAACCCAAGACTCAAGTTGCTGTATCCCCAGGAGGCTCAGATGCACCCCTGTTGGATCTATCTTACTCCAACACCCTAAGCGATGGTGTGTATCCTTGCCCTGCCCTGGGACGGGTGAATCTGGAGTGTTATCACTTGGGGCTGTGCTGTCTTAGAAAACACATTTGCCTAGTGCTATGCAGAACAGTAGTGGAAGGAGGGCCAGACCAGAAGCTTGCCTACAAAGGGATTAGGCAAGAGGGCAAAGCTTGAGGGGGAAGAAGACTTGAAGTCTAAAGCAAGGAAGGTGAAGAGCAGCTTGGGAACTGGGCCACCGGAAGTCTGGGAAAGGACTAAGGAGAGCACAAGGCAAAGAGATACAGCGGGGGAGAAGGAGATGCCCGGGCGGGGAGATGCCGGGGCGAAGTTAATGCCTGTTCATAAATTTCTTTTTCTTTCTTTTAATGCTCCATGCCCCACTAGTCCTGGAGCTTAGGTAGGACCCAACTACTACTACCTCCAGTTTATAGCCACTTAATGTTCAGATTTAGAAGTAACAACCATTATGTTTTTCCCTTGCCAGGCAATTGGCTTCCACTTTCTTGTTTTGGAAGTTTCAAGAGCATCCTTGTTATGCCTACGACACCAGCAAAGACTGCCTTTTACACTGTCTGGGGCAAGAGGCTTAAGTCCTGTAAGCTTCAGTTTCTTCTGTAGAGTGAAGAAAATAAATTTAATAAAAACAAACAGGTAAGGATGGGGGAGAGGGCTCACTGGATAAAGGTCTGGCCACGAGAGCATACGCGTAAGTTAAGATCCTTAGCTGATTATAAACGATTAGGCAGTGAGACAGACGGTCTGGTTGTAATCAGTGCTTAGGAGGCAGAGATGAAGTCCTTGGGCACAACACAGACTAGCTAGACTAGTCAAATCACTGATGCGCTCTGCGTTCAGTGAGAACCCCTGCCTTAGTAAAGAAACTCAAAATGATAGAAGACAACCAATGCCAACCTCTGGCCTACACACACACACACACACACACACACACACACACACACACGCATGTGAATGCACGCATATGCATACCCACATGTACATACACACTACACACACATTTATACACATGCCCATAAACATTTGAATACACAAATATGCATATATACTACACACATGCAATAAATAAAGATCCAGTAGATAATGCCCTTTGCACCTGCATGTCCATGTTGCAAGTACCATGACTATCCAGTGATCCCCTTTGCCTACTTCCCGCACCAGTCTTAGTAGCTACTGGTGTGCAAAATCTCTGGTGTTCCTGATCGTGTCCCTCAGATTCAACAGCCGTGGCTCATCCCAGCAGAGTCTGGCATCTGCAAGCACTTCAGAAATATCTGTGGCAGAAACAAGAGAAAGAGATACCAGCACCCCAGGATGGCTGCCCTGGGTTCCTGTGAGAGGGTGCTGTACAACACCCTAAGGCTCCTACCCTGTCTGATTTTCCTAGGGACTCTGGCTCACACTGCTCATTTTCATGGCTCTGGTTAGTCAGGCAAAAAGTGTTTGTTTTTTATTCGTATTTCTAGCACATTGGCTCACATCTCTTTTATATGTGTGTGGGAGTGTAACATGTGTCCCTTGTTCGTATTTTCACACAAACGTTTTTAATTTCATGGTGCTGGGCCAATAGTGTGGTAATATTATGTTGTCCTATCTCCTGGGTCATTCCCAAAGAGAGCAGTTATGGCAGGCATCTCTCTCCTCTTCTATAACAGATCGTATGTGTGTACAGAGAGCTCATTATCCCAACACAGATTTTACACACTAAGCTCAGCTGCACAAAATCCTGTTTAAACCTGAATTCCTGACAGATCTCCGGGGACTTCATTTCATGTGAAAGAAAAACACTAAGAAGCAAGGAGGGGATACTTGGATGGTGGTGGAGGCAGAGGCGCAGGAATGCAAGTGAGACAGACGGACAATCGACAGGAGGAGTCACGGATGAAGGAGGTGCAGAGGAAGCAAGCTGGGCACCACCACACTCCCACGGCAAGCTGTTTGCTCTCCTTATTATAGCCTGGCCTGGTCCATTTTCTGCGAATTCTTTTCTTAAGTTTCTTCTATCATTATAGTGTATACTTAATGACAGAAAGGACCTGCTCTATTCCAAGAGTCCAACATAGCCTTTGACACTTAGTAAATACTTCACAGTTTTCAATGAGGAATTGCATGGCTGGGTGGACGGTAAGAACAGAAAACAGAAAACCCCCAGTCATTAAGCAGGAGCTAGCAAAGTATTGAACTTCCACTACCTCCCAGAGTCAAGCCCAAGAAAGTCTGCCAGAATCCTTATGCTGAGGAAGCCAGTCTCTGAGAAGGAAAGGCCAGAGGAGACATAGCATTCAGTCAGAAGACTGGGTTCAGCAAGAGGCACAAAAGTCCAGGTATTTCCTCAGCTGGGAGCCAGAAGATTCAGGGAATAGGCTGAACAAGAACAGAAAACTTTGTCTCTATACACACTCATCCGGTTAGTTCTTTTTCTGGAGATCCCAGAGTCATTAAGGCAGGTGGATAGTCAGGGACCGTTCATAGAGGAGGCGTTTGGTGTGTGTGGGCTCTGGATTGGTTAGGGAAACCATGCCCCTGGGTAAGATACCTACAAACTCTAGAAACTGGCTGATTTCTGAGAGCTATAGTCCCTTCAGTGATGCCAAAGCATCAAGATATAGAAATTACAGAGATATAATTAATGTAAGTTAGAAAGACAGGAGGAGGAGAGGTGGACCTGGGAAGAATTGGAGGAAAGAGAGCGAAAAGAATCAAAATACATTGTGTGAAGTTCTCAATGAATTAAAAAATATGATGTATTTTTAAAGTAACGCCTTTAAATTAACTTGTCTATGGGTCCCATGATCTGGCTTTCATAGTACTTTGTCCATTTTCTATGATCAATATGTCCATTTACCAAATTAATTTCCTCTGGCAATTGATTTCTCTTGGTGAGAAGTGAGGACCTGTTCTCCAGACCTTTTTGGCAGTAAATAAAGCCTCACGTGTAACTCAGTAAGACTGGCACTGCTGCCTACTAAGGCTCTTGAGAAAGAGAAGGCCCTCTTCTATGCTTTCCTTTATGAGTCAGTGGTTTAGCAACCCTCTGCATGATCCTGTAAATCACAGGGAAGATAGCAGATGTACTGCTAAAAACACACGCCCTGATGACACGGAAGTGTGGACCTACAGATCAGGAACACCAACTTTACACTGTGATCTGAACAAGAATCGAACTTGACGGTTGGGAGCCATCATTACATTATGCTTATAGATTTTTGTGATTCTAACTAATGTAAGGGTAAAATAAATAGATTTTTCTCAATGTTTTTTAGAGTGTTTGCTTAAAGTCATGGTAAATCTGAGCATACACCTAAGTTTTGGAATGCAGATGATTCTCTCTGGGGATTAAGTCTCTAGTTTTTCTTTTACAATATGGAGATATCTCCGAGGTCATGAGACAAATAACATTTTCTATGTAAAAATCGTATGCCTGAAATTAACTCAGAAATGGAGAGAGTCCCAAGCTTCAGGCCATTAGTCCACTGAGGGCATAAGACAAGTTTTGCCTGCTCTTTGTATCATTTTATAATAGAAATTTGTGTGAGTTTCTGCTCAAACATGCATATACATTTTTAATAATTATTCAATATTAGTTCTCTTTCTCTGTGCAAGTTCGTGCATGTGTGTGTGTGTGTGTGTGTGTGTGTGTGTGTGTGTGTGTGTGTGTGTGTGTGTGTAGTGGTAAGGAGAGGTCTCTTTGTTGGCATTAACTGTTTCATTTCCCCACTTAACCAGAAATTGAATGTAGCACAAGGCTTTGCAGCAACAAAAACTTAAATGTTGTAGATTTGGCTTAGTGTCAAGCATTCACTGGGGAAGAATCAGAAGCAAAGAGACTGGAAACAAAATAGTACAAGTTATAATACAGAGGAAAACGATGCGGGGGACATCACCATGTAAAAGTTGGAAGATATAAAATGTATCGTCTTGACCTTGCATCTCAGGATATTATGGTTGGTTTGAATTGCCACAAATTGTCTGCTTCCATGAAGGATTCTAGTGTACTCTGTGCACAAATAGGATCTAATTGCCTGAGGAACAGTCCTGATTGCCTTCCTTGAGGCAGGAGGACCCAAGCCTATGGTGGGAGGCACCTTCTGGTAGCAGTGCAGAAAACAGGGGTAATGCCAAAGGGAGATGTCTCACCTGCTCGCCTGGCCTTCCCCCTTGATGACCATCGATCTTTGCCTGAGCGATGCCAGCTACTACAAATTCCTTAACTAATACCTGAGCTGGAGTTTCCAGGCTTCCTTCATAGACTGAGGACCAGTAGCTCTCCAGAAACCTTCCTGATTTTCAGTGCCAAATTGGGAGTGCTTAGGCACCCAGTCCCAGGGACTGAATCACTACAGGGTAACAGGCCTCCCCAGTAAGAGAAGCTACTGTGGGCTTACTCTGTCAAGGCACTCAAGCCGTAAGGACGTAATTTCAGCCTCCTGGTGTGATTCAGTTGTTATTTTAACCTAACTTAAGCTCATTGTATGTATTCATTTTATGTATTCATCTAGTGGTTCTATTCCAGGGAATAAAGGAATAAGCAAAATGGGAAAACCCCCACATTTTCACGTGTCTCTGTGCACAATGTATGCAGGGGTATTAGGCAAGGTGTTATGACAAGGGAGCGCGTGTCTGCAAACGTTGGCTGACTCAAGAGCAGCTGCGGAAACCGATAGGAAGTAGAGACTGGAGCTGAAAAGTCAACAGTGTCTGGACTCTGAAGAACAAGAGCTACGGAGGCTGTAAGAAGCAAACAAAATCAAAACCTAAGCCCCACTGGACATAAGCCAAACTCAACACAAACCAAAATAAAATACAAAACACAAGCCAAACTCAAACCCAAGGTCTATGAGCACTGCCCTTGGTGAAGAAACCCAGCCCTTCCACACGGATAAGATCTTGTCTTCCTGTGTGTGCCCATTCCATTAGGCAATGCAGTCTGCTAGGCTAAGAGCCCTGAGCATTCTGCATGGAAACAAACTAATGATCACAGGGTTTTACCAGCAGCAAACCCCAGCAGAATTCTACTAACCTTTGAAGGGAAATGCACTGGTGGGGAAACTGCACACCTGGCCTTGAAACATCCTTGAATGTCTAGCTTTCCAGAAGCCAAGTTCAAGGTCTATTAAGATTTCCTCGCATTTCAGAATCATGATTCTTCAGAAGATCCTTCCACTGGCTTGCCATCCCTGACATAGGCTGTGGTGCTTGGGCTTCCAATGCTTCCTAAAGAGGCTGTTTTATTGGTTTATCTATCCTGATCCATCTTTGTACAGTGGGATTGAGGCTGGGGTGGACAAAAGTTGTTTTCTTTTTTTTGTCAACCTTTTATAACCATAGTCCACATCTGCAGATGCAACAAGTTACAAGTCACTTTTTCAAAAAAAAATGTTTTGCCTGAACTGAACATATTCCAGTATTTTCCTGTTGCTGCCCCAAGAACACCGAGTATTAGCAGCTATTTACAGTTCATTATCTCCCTTAGGTCAAAAGAAGCTCTGAGATATGTCAGAGGGTGGGCGTAGGTTAAATGAGAACACCATGCTATTGTATGTATGGGGAAAGGGTATTTGAGTTCTGGGGTAGAAGTCCTAGAACCAACTTTCCCATGGGTATTAAGGGCCAGTGTCCAGCTAAAGAACAAGTTGCCACATCCAAAGTGACAGAAAGGACCACATTGCCAAAGGGCTTGGGGTGTTGGTACAGAAACTAAATGGGGGATTTAAGTAGTTTCCTTTGGGACGGAAAGGGGGCGGAGCTTTGAAGAATAGGTGGATAAAGTGACCATTAGGATGCTGCAGTCCCTATTATACCAAACTCTGATCGGTCTTCATTTTCTCTTCTTTTGAGTGTTCAGAAAATACTCAGGGTAATTTTTTGTGAATTTCAGAAATAGACTCTTCCCTATTTCCCCTCGACATAGATTTCCAAAGCAGGAACAGAAGACAGAGCTATAACAGGGCGACCCACATACTGCATTTCTTTAGCTCCATGAGCAGAGCCTGGAAAGGACAGCACTAATCATGTAGTCTTTTAAACGGCCATTATGATTTCAGCCCTTACAATTAAGTTTTTGGCCCTGAGTCCTGACAGTAATTTATTTTTCCTTTCTGCTCCCATGAAGGATTCTAGTCTACTCTGTGCACAAATAGGATCTGATTATTTATTTTTAACTCCAGGGTGTTTCTATCATGATCTGTAAGGCTGAAGAAAGCTACAGTGTACCCACAGAGAAAGCCTGCTTTGCTTCTTACATTATGGGCCTTGGGTGGCCCCCAGTCGCACTGGCTTAATCACGCCCGCACCCGGCAATCAATCAATCACTCTTTTAGAGACTGTATCACATTAGGCATCAGCACAAGACAGACTCGTGCCAGCTAGAAATAGGGGCAGAAAATGCAATTTCAGTCTCTGATAGTGATTATATATAGTTCATGCCAAATCTTTGCCTGGCGCCCCTGGATAAGAAAGATGCACAGAGAAGTTGCAAGTGGCTTGTGATCCATTCAGAATCAAGCCACAATGGAGTAAGGCATGAACCCAAGGCATGCAGCTGTGATGTAAAGAGTTGGTCCCTGATAGGCCTCCCAATTTATTTCGATTTTAGAACAGTAAAATTATTCTGAAAATTAAATCTCTTCTCCCACTTAAACCCCAGCTTCCACCTCCTTTGTCCCCTTCCCTAGAATGCACTGAAATCCTGGTTCATTTTAAGTAGCTCTATCTTGGCAGCACAAAGTCATAGGGTGTTGGCACGGAGAAATTCTGAGAGTAGTTTTCCCTTATCCTTTATTTTAAGGGTTGAAAAAAGGGAGCCCAAGAGCAATGGAGTGTTGCTGTTCTTATCGTTGCTGTCGTTGTGGTTGTTGTTTGGATTGCTTACCTCATTTTTGTTCTCCAGGTTGAGTTGGTAAGCCACAGATTCGGGGTTTGAACACCGGCTCCTATTTCCTGTCCTAGGCCTCATTTACAGATCGGAACCGAATTTTAGGTATCGAGCTGTAAGTCCAAGTTGCAATGCTGCTGAGGGCAGGGGGAGAGGCTGCCTCATTACTCTGGAGAAATGCATGTCCTCCCTCCCCTTTGAACTGCATCCTCCATACAAGGTTTCTTGCTGGATGCTCTGGACTGAGATGTGCTGGCTTGCATTAGCTTCCTCAGCTAATGAAGACGTTGCAGAGCTACACCTAGGCCACAATGTGCTGTTACCATGGCTAATTGTTCAGTTTGTTAATTTCTCCATTAGCTTCACATGTGCATATTTGGTGCCTCTGTTGGCTGCCTGGCATCAAGCTATGGTTAATGGAGACCAGAGCTCAATAAGGGTGTGTTTTCCCTCAAGAAGCAAGCTTCCATTCGCCTAGGAACTAAACCAGGAATAGTAAAGAAGGCACTTGATTCTATAGAAAGGGGAGACACTCAGATAATTTTGAAGAAAAGGCTTAGAAGGTACATTTCCTCTATTGTCTATTTTATAAAGCAGCTTTAGTGTGGTTTGACTGATATACAATAAACCACAGACTTAGGGACCAGCGGGATACATTTTGACAGCTATAAATACCCATGAAGCCATCAGTAGCATCCAGATGATGAATGTATTCACCAACCCACAAAACTGGCTCAAACCTTTAATAATCTTTCTGTGTCACCCACTCCCAAAGCTCGAGGAAAATGCTGGCCTTCATCCTGACATAGACTAGGTTGCAGTCTTACGTGCCTATGTAAATGAGCTGTATTGCATGGACAGTTTTAGATGGATGTGTTTCACTCAGCATAATCACTGTAAGGCCAACTAACACTGCTTTATGTATCAACAGTTTTCACCTGTACGCATGAATGTGTGTTTTTATGTTTGCATAGTATATACATGTCTGTATATTCATGTATATTTGCTAAATGACATTCCACTGAATGCATATATATTACAATTTGCGTATCTATTTATCTTTTCTGAGAATGATGCTAATTTCTCACTTGGCAGCACTACCGAAAGTTATGAACACGGATGTAGCATTTTTACTTTCACACTTGCTTGCATAAATATTAGGAGCTGAGACGGCTGGGTGATGTGCTGGGTGTTATAGTTAAGTTTGTAAGAGTGCCAAAGTATTTTGCAAACTCCAACAGTATGTGAGACCAGGTGCTATTTTATACCTTTCCCGGCACTTGGTTGTGCTTGGCTTTCTCGAGTTTAGCATTTTGAAAGTATGTGCATGTATCCACGTATGCCACATAAGTGAATATCTGGCAGCCTCTTTGGAAAAAACAAAAACAAAAACCCATCTAGACCATTATCTCCCATTATGTTCAGACATACGTGCCCAGATCCTCTTTGCTGAGACACAACACAGACCACTGGAGAAGATTTGCCATAAAGACAAAGGGAAGCTGCTCCCAGGGTATGCTTAGTAACAGACTCAGTAGCAAATGGCAAGGCTGAGGAGATGGTTAGGTGGGCAAAGGGCTTTCCACATAAGTATGAAGACAATCATTAGCACCTATATAAAAATCTAGGCACTACAGTATGCACGTATAATCCCAGCACTGAGGAGGCAGAGACAGAACAATCCCTGGAGTTTGCTGACCAGCCATTCTAGCCAAATCTGTGAGCTACAAGCTCAGTGAGAGACTTTGTGTCAGGAAGTATGGTGGAGCCCAATAGAGGAAGACATTCAACATTGATCTTGGTCTCCACACATGTGCCTGCGCATACAAGTGTTCAGGCATACACACACACACATGAGCAAACACATGTAAGTAAGCATGTACACATTCACAAAATTAAAAACAGAGAAAAGGCAATTACAGTCCTCATGACTATGTGGTAGAGAAACCAAGGCTCACTTGTTCTGGTTTTGTGCATGGATAATACTGTTATCGTATCCCTGAAGTCGGGTGAACTTGGGCATGCAAACATCATGGAGAGTCTCCCACAAAAAGGTGCACTATCAGCTCGCCTTCACTAGGGCTATCTGTGGCTGAGTTACTCCCAGCCCATCATATTGAGTGTGGTTGTTTCCCAGATAGCTCTGTCTTGTTTCGGGTGATGGCAGAAATGCTGTAAAGATAAGACAAGAGTTTCAACTTTAAGCAGTAGCACTGAGGAGCTGTTGGGGCTCAGGATGACTGAGGGGATGAGTTTTAATCAGGACTTTATTATGAAAACAGTCTTGTGTTTAATTGAGAAGGGACTGGGATGTCCCTTCTGTGTTTCTAAAGCAATCAGGGAGGGTCATAGTCATTGGTATTTGGCAGGATAGATGAGATTACATCTGTCCCTCTTGTCAGCTGAAGGCCGAGGCATTCAGGTAAGATAAACACTTCACCACACAGCCAGGTATAATTTAAAGGGGCCACAGGGATGGTTAATGACAGCAGACATTTATTGAAAACTTAACGACGAGGCAGGCAGTATTCATTCAAATGGATGATGTCATTTTGTCTTCTAGCATAGGACATGATATGTCCTGAGTTACAAAGCCACAGAAAGCTATCACCTTCGCAATGAGGGTTTTGTTTCTTCAGTTATAGGGGTTACAGCAGTGCATAGGCACACTTACTGTACCTACGATCTACGGCTTAAATGAAGATCGTCATTTTCTGCTGAGGAAACAGGTTCTAATGATCTTGAGTGAATCCCAAGATCTTATTAAGAAAAAGTGAAACCAAGATCAATATCAAGGTGCTCACTTTCTAGGACCCAGGTACTTAGTTGTTTGTAGTGTTGACTCTAAAGAGAAATAGTCACACTCTCAAATTTGGAGAGCAGACTCACTATCTCTTTTAATGTATCAGGAAGGGCTTCATGCAATATGCAATATTTTAAGCGGTGTCTTTACAGTATTATGAAAACTGAACATTACGTGCTTTGCAAGGAGGACTTCTTCCTGGTGCATTACCAAGGTTTTGGATGTATTTTTATTCACCCCAAATTTGACCATGATTTCAATAGAGGTGGCTTATATCTTATGTAGATAAACTGACATTGAAGAAGACATATGTCTGAGACTGATATTTATATAATGTAATACTGTGTTAGTTACTTCTGCATCAGCCAAGAAGACAATACCTGATGAAAACCAACTTAGTGGACGGAAGATTTACTTAGGCTCATGGTTTCAGAGAGTTTCAGCCTACCTTGGTGGGGAAGGCAGAGTGGAGTAGCTCCATTCATAGCAGCACAAGTGTGTGGCAGGAGGAGCAGGAGGCTGTTCATATCACAGTGGGCCAGAAAGCAAAAGAGCAATCAATGCCAGGTAAAAATAACTCTAAAAGGTCTGCCTATAATGACTTTATGTCTCTGAGCTTGACCCCATCTCTTAAGGGTTCTACTGTTTGCCAAAATAGCTCTATTAAATTTAGACGAAGTGTTCAGAACATGAGCTTGTGGGGATATCTTAGAGTCAAACTGTCACAAACATATATTTGAATGTTAATTTCATGTTTTAGCTGTTTAGAAATTCCATTTAAAACCAGACAGCCTGTGGGTGAGAGTATTAGATACTTTTCTATTGCTGTGATAAAATACCATGACCAAGGCAACCTGTAGAAGAAATAGTTTATTTAGGCGTTTATGGCTCCAAAGGGACAATAGTTCATCACGATCATGGAGGGGAGCGTGGCAGTAGGCAGGAATGCATGGGGCTGCAGCAGCCGAGGTCTTACATCTCAAATGGCAAGCAGGAAGCAGAGACACGATGGACGTGGCATGGGACTATTGAAACCTTAAAGCCAGTCCGTGAGACAAGTGTCTTAACCAGTGTGCTACTGCTATGAAGAGATACCATGACCCTGGCAACTCTTATAAAGAAAAGCTTCTAATTGAGGCTTACTTACAGCTTCAGGGCTTTAGTCCATTATTATCTTTGTGGTAGGAAGCATGGCAGCATGCAGGCAGACATGGTAATTGAGAGTTCTACATCTAGATCTGAAGGTGGCAGGAAGAAAAGACAGACACTGTGAAGGGCTCTAGTAGGCCCAAACATGACAAACACGACTCTGCCAGGCCTTGGCCTTCCCTTTTCCCTCCCCCTTGCCAAACCATAGATTGCTACCAAGGTCTATTTTCTTATTTGGCCACTTCCTCCTCTTGAGGCTGACCACCAACATCCGGCTATAGAAGTAGTGAAATCCAGCAATCAAAAAGCCCCTTTGGGCTCATCTAATTAACATTCCCAGTCAGAACAAACCAACTCATCCTAACACAGGATTTCCTCCCTTCCTTTTAGAAGCTGCCATTTGCATATGGGCCACATCCGTCTCCTCCCCATCCCTCTGAGGCAATTATCCCTACCTCCTCTCCCGTTCCTTTCCTTTCTCCCTTTGTCCTCTGTTTCCTGTCTTTGTCTCCTATCCCCTGCTCTTTGTCCCTCTGGGGCAAATGAATCTCTTTTGTGCTGAGAACTGGGTCTTCTGCCATGTGCCAGTTCTGGTCCTTTCACTCTGGGACTGGCATTTGAAATCCCAAAGCCCACTCCAGTGACACACTTCCTCAAATAAGTGCGCACCCACACCAACAAGGCCATGCCTCCAAATCCCTAAAGTAGCACACTCTCTAATGACCAAGCAGTCAAATATATGAGCCTATAGGGCCATTCTTATTCAAGCCACGATATTCTACTCCCTGGCTTCCATAGGCTTGTAGTCATACCCTACTGCAAAAATGCACTCAGTCCAACCTTATAAGTCTCCAGTCTGTCATAGTCTCAACACTGTTTAAAAGTCTAAAATTCAAAGACATGGCGGTCTCTTGATTGTATACCTCTATAAAATAAAAAAGCAGCTCACACAATTCCAACATATAATGGCACAAGATATACATTAGCATTCTAGAAGGGAGGAAGGGGAGCATAGAGAGGAAACACTAGGCCAAAGCAAGACCTAAAGCCAGCAGGGCACACTTCAAGTTCTGCATCTCCATGTCTGATGTCAAAGCATTCTTGAGATTTCTCACTCCTTTCAGCTTTGTTGATTACAACACCTCTCTCTCTCTCTCTCTCTCTCTCTCTCTCTCTCTCTCTCTCTCTCTCTGTCTTTCTCTGTCTGTCTGTTTCTCTTTCTCTCCCTCTCCCCCACCTCTCTCTCCCCTTCTCTCTTTCCCCCCTCTCTGTCTCTGTCTCTCTATTCATTTCTCTCTCTTCCTCCATCCTTCCCCCCGCCTCTACTTCTTTGTCTGTCTGTCCGTTTCTCTCTCTCTCCCTCCTCTGCCCCTCCCCTCTACCTCCCTCTCCCTCTCTCCTGTGCTGGTGAGGAACCTACCTGACTCCATTTTGTAGGCGGGAGCCATTGTACTGTATTGTTAAAAATCAGTTTCCACTTACTGTATGAAAAGTGCATTGCTGTTTTTAGTTTGTTTCCTGGAGCCTAACCTGACCCAACCCTTGACCTTGACTTGTCTTTTGAGAATACCCTGACTCTCTCTCACCCTTCTTAATTACCCTGATTATGCCCTGTGATTAACATGGCCATGACCACATGGTGTTTGAGATTTTTCTGTATTTCCTTATTGCCCCATTGACTCACTTCTATAAACCTGCTTTGCAACTACTTGTGATTTTACTCCTTAAAAGGGGTTCAAAAAATGGATTCAGGGCTGCTTTCTTTAGCCCACGTAGGACGCAGCTGCTGGTTGGCTCTTGGTGCACCCCAATAAAATCAAGCTTGCTTCAAATTAGGTTGTAATGGTCTTAGTTTTACCCAGAGAATTAACACTGGTTCCATACCTGGTCTGATGCTTTGCTTGACCGGCATACCATGTGTTAGCATTAGAACCATCCACGGACAGCCAGAAACTGTTTACAGCCAGCTTCTGAACCTAGAGACTAAAACATCTGTAGGTGACAACCACCTTCCTGTGTCCGTTGCCACGACCCCCATCGCATATCCTGACACATGTGTTACCTGTGTTACCAGCATCCCCTGCGCATCGCCTGAGTTATCTATGTCAGGGCCCGGATAAAACACATGGACCTCAACCCATATATAGCGCTCTCTCTTGCTCTCTCTCTCTCTCTCTCTCTCTCTCTCTCTCTCTCTCTCTCTCTTTCTCTCTCTCTCTCCCTCACTTCTTCCCCTCACACCCTCTTCAGAGCTGCCTCTGTCAATAAAGACCTCTCGCATGAGATCTGTGTTGGCTTGGCGCGATCTGTTTAGGAATGTGCTGCTTCATCTAACACCATGCCTCCGGCTTTCCCTTCATGGCTTCGCACCATGGACTCTCTGGGCCTCCACTGGGAGCATTATGACACAGGCCTGGCCTCAAGGCTTTCCTGAGTCATGGAGGAAATTCTACAACTGGCCTGTAAAAGGAATTATAAATTCTAGCTAGCCTGCATAAAAGACACACAATCCGTGTATTTATTTACAAGTTATAAGCCTAGATTGGGCAGGTTTTGAGCTATGCTTGCTTATATCCCAGCCATATGTCCCTAGTCCCTGTTTCTCCTGACCACTTACTCATGGTTCGTCTCCTCTCATGGGAGCCTCTTTCTCCCTTGGTCTCCTTTCTTCTCCACTTTCTCTCTTCCTGTGACCCCAAGTCAGGTAACTGAAAACTCACCTACCTCTATTTATTGCCCAATCACAGGCTTTAGATTTTAGTTGTCCAATTAAGTTGGGGAGCAAGGTTCCCACAATGAAAGCTAGTGTACATCAGAGCAACCAGATCTTGGAGACCAGTATTTAGTGTTTGAATACATGGCAGAACCAGCCCAGCCCCCTACACGGACTGCAGCAATATCTTTCAAGGTCATTTACTGCCACAGAATGAGTAAATCTGAACAAGAAAAAATTCTGATTCCACATTAGACACGACATCGTTTTGGCCAGGAGTCTCAATTTATTTTTCTGCCAAATATTATGGTTTGTAAGTAACAGAAAATAAATATATGTTGTTTTCTATACTTAGTACCATGACAGCTGAAAGAAGTTTAGAAGGGCAGTCTGTATTAGCCTGACAGCTTACAATTACAAAGGCAAAAAAAGGCAAAAAATTCACTCAACAAATTGATGGTGAGGTGAGAGAGACCATTGTCAAACAGCCTATTCAAAGTGTGCCCAGGCCCTCTCTTTGACTCTGTTTACCACATAGAAGCATGCATAACCTGGATCTTCTTCTGACAGAACACTCTGAGGCACAGTGGTAGGCTGCACCCAATGCAGGTAACCCCTCTCTTGTGTCCTTGACTCTACAGCCTAAAGCATGTGGCCATAGCTGCCAAGTTCTGCTTCTGGGTGAACCTGGGTCTTAACCCCCCTTTCAATTACATTTGCATCAGCTTCCTGTTGATGGTTTCCTTCACAGTTGAAGTTTCTTTCTAATTTCTTTTCCCAAGTTGGGAGCTGAGTTAGGTGGGGGTTTGCTCTGAGGTCGCCACTCCCTTTATTTCATTTAGCTTCAGGCTTTCCTTTAAATATTTTATCTCCCTGAATACAGGACTTAGTTCCAACATTACATTTCTTGGTGTTCTTTTTCTCCTCAAACTGTACATCCTTTATTTCTTTTTGTTCAGCTTGCTCTTTTTTCATTATACATCTGCCTAAGAATGGTTACCAATAACCACAGCATACTGTCAATGCTAGGCTATCTTGAAATCTCTGCCAATGCCATCAATTCAAAACTCCCCAATTTAGCCTCAGGTAGATTTTTAGGATCAGAGCAAAAACCAGGTGCACACTTTGCCAAAAAGTTACAAGGATGTTATTTAGGCCACTTACTAATATTCTTTCCCTCTGAAACTTCTTGAGCTAGGGAGTCATAATTTACACTGCTCTCATAGTAGCACTGTCTTCCACTTTCCTTCTATCATAGTCCATTAAGTCCCACTTAAAGCATCCAACTGCTTCCCCAATCCAAAGTCCCAAAGTCAACATTCTACCAGCAAGCAGCATGGTCAGGGCTGACACAGAAATACCCCAGTCCCAGTATTAACTTCTGTCTTAGTCACTGTTCTGTTGCTGTGAACAGACACTACAACCAAGGCAACTCTTCTAAAGGGAAGCATTTAACTGCAGACTTGCTTAGAGTTTCAGAAATTTAGTCCTTAATCATCACGGCAGGAAGCATGGTGGGATGTAGGCAGGCATTAGATCAGTAGCTGAGTGCTTTTCATCCTTTTCCTCAGACAGAGAGAGAAACACTGGGCCTGCCATGAGACTTTTGAAACCTCAAAGACCACCCCAGTAACACACTTCCTCCAACAAGGCTACACCTTCTAACCTTGTAATCTTTTCAAACAATGCCCTGGTGACTCAACAATCAAGTATATGAGTCTATGGGGGCTGTTGTCATTCAAGCCTCCAGAGTGCCTCTCCCCCATCACTAGGGTTACAGATTTGTGCTGCTTGTATCCTGCTTCTTACATGAGGATCTGAACTCAAGTCCTCATGCTTGCATGGCATACACTTTATTTACCAGCTAAGTTGTCTCCCCAGCCCCTCAGTGAGATAATATTTGGAAAAAGAATTCAGAAAAGTACCTATCATATTTTAAGCATCCAATTAATGCTGTTTCAGTACTTTAATAAAAACTTTAAAATATTCACGACTGTGGTGGTTTGAATATACTTGGCCCCAGGAGTGGCACTATTAGGAGGTATGGCTTTGTTGAGTAGGTGTGGGCTTGTTGGAGAAAGTATGTCACTGTGGGCATGGGCTTTAAAGCCCTCATTCTAGCTGCCTGGAAGCCAGTCTTCTAGCAACCTTCAGAGGAAGATATAGAACTCTCAGCTCCTCTTGCACCGTACCTGCCTGGATGCTGTCATGTTCCCGCCTTGATAATTATGAATTGAACCTCTGAACCTGTAAGCCAGCCCCAATTACATATTGACCTTCTAGGAATTGCCTTGGTAATAATGTCTGTTCACAGCAGGAAAGTCCCAACTAAGATGATGACATATATTTTATTGTGTTCATCATGATGATTTTTTGACATTGGTGTATTCCATGTACTGGTAGGGATATGTGGCTACCACCATTATTTAATCACAGAACTTGCAAAGCTGAAATTCTCCCCCTTCCTCCAGCCCTGGCTACCATATCTCTGCTGTGCTGCAAAATAAAAGATAACAGTGCTTTCCTGATCCTTGGAGGAGTTGGGGGCAAGAGGTTCCTTTGTATAGAACACAGCTGAAACCATGAGAATTCATCCTCAAATTTCAGACAAACCTTCAAATGATTTAGGTGTCGGTTCAGTACATGCTCAGAAGTGGAATTACTGGACCACAGAACAACCACAATCAGTGCTGTGGCCCATTTGATAATTCAGTGTCTCCTTACAGGTTCCAGCTGTAAGGGCCTCTCTTTTATGCCCTCCCCAAAATAGGACCACAGTCCCATCCTCAGTCTCTGAAGGACGGCAAGTAGAATATTCTTCTAGGTAACCAATTTCCTTTGAAGGTTTGGCTGAAATCTGAGGAAGTGTGGACATGGTTTCAGATACGTTCTATAGGAAGGATCCTCTTGCCTCCAGTTCCTCCAAGATCCATCACTATTCTCAGAATCATGAAAGCCCTGTTATCTTCTGTTTTGCAGAGTAGTTTATTAATGCTGCTAGTTTTCCCCAAAGTAGCCCAGGGCCTTCTTTATTATAACTAAGGAGCCATTAATAGAAATTTTGTAAATGAAAGAACATTTTTCTTGAAGATAAACTCTACAATTTCCCTAGAACACAGCCATGGTTGAAGTCAGATTTAGAGGGGAAAAAATTGGATATTGATTGTTTTCTTCCAAAAGAAATGTCTAGGAAATGCTAGTGATTTTTAAAATAACTTGGAAGATTGTTCAACACTTTTATTCTCAGACTTTTAGGGATAAGCCAGAATACATAGAGAACACTTAATTGATTTTTTTTTTTCAAGAAAAAGCAACAAATTCATAGCCAGAGAATAACTGGGTTATACCTAGGTGTTCTATAATTTGTCATGTTAACAATTTAGGTTACACTAACATACATGAGTTTTAGGTTGACATTTCAGTAAGAAATCTACATGTAGTAAAGCAGTGCTGTGCCAGCATCTTTTATGCCAAGATCTTTCATAGTACAATCAAAGGCAAAACTACTAATGTTTGAGAAAGGGTTTTAAGAAGCAAAAATGGCTATTGTGAAGAATTTTCTTTGCTATTCACAGAATTACAAGTCTGTTACTACATTTCCCCCAGGATTCATTTGCAACCCAAGCCAAGGCACCTGGAGCTGTAAGAATTGTATGCAGTTCCCTTTCATTTGCTCTTTGTGAAAGACTGTGTGTAGAAAACAGATACTGACAGCTGCTTACCTTTCTTATTTTTACAGTGTTTTCACTTTTTAAAAGTTGATTGAAACTTAAGCTTTCTCATTACTCAGAAGCCATCAAAATACTATGTATTTTATATCGGCATTTAATGAGTTTACTTTAAGGACTAATTTAATGTGAAATTAGCCAGCACTTAATTGAGTTACAAAAATAGAAAATGATTCATCAGATCCCTGTGTGAGGGATATGCATTAGTCAAGTACAGCACACTCGCCAGGTGGGGACTTTCAAGGAAGCTGTCCCTGGTTTGTTTGTTTTAGACAATTAGAGGGATGAGTAGGAAGGCGGGCAGGTGAGAAAGAACAAAGCCACTTTAAGCTTCTTCCTTTTTCTGAGAAGTTCTTAGTCATCCTTAACTGGGATTATTTTCAGTCCTTTGGTATTTAAATGGACTATCTCAACGGTACCAAACTCATTAAGCCATAGATCTAATAGGAAGGAATACATCTTCTCAGCCTTCTCTCTGACAAGTAGTTGTCGCCTGCTGCAAGGACTGACAGAGACACCTACCAGATTAGCTGGGGGAAGGTGGGAACCATCCCGAACAATACCAGAAAACTAGAGAATTAATTTGAACTTCAATTTTTATTAGGATATATTAATTGTACAAAATAATGGACTTCAGTATGACATTCCTCACATTTACAGTGTACTTAGATCCTGCTCAGACCTCCATTATCTTCTCTTCTCCCCACTCCACCTGCTGGTCACTGTACTCTTAATTCCAATAACTTATTAACACATAATGTTAAGTACACAAGGCACTCATTTAAAATGTACAGTTCTTCGATTTGTTCACCTCTGTCATCATAGCACAATTAAAACACTCAACTGCTCAGAAGCCACTTTCAACTGCCCCATCTCCCTGGCCCTATGCAACAACCAATCTATGTTCTGCCTACCATATGCTTATTCTAGGCTTTCAGATGAACAGATTTTTGTAATTTCTGGTTTTTTGTAACCAGCTTCTTTCAGTATGCACAACATTCCCAAGACTTCTCTGTGATGTATCATGTACCCAGTTCTCGTCTACAAATATAACAACGCTATAGTTTAGTTTCTTGACTGATGAAATTTGGGTTGTTCCACCTTTGGACTCTAGAGAATAATGTATATGAACGTTACCACTCTGGACATTTTTGTTCAAACACATACACATATTTGTATGACTGCATAGCTATTTTTTGAGAATATATCTATAAATAGAATTGCTGGGCTGGGTGGAAACTCCAGTTTTATCATTTGAAAATCTACCCAATTGATCTCCTAAGTGGCAGTACCATTTACTTTCTTAGAAGCAGGATGTGTGTATTTCTGAATTTTCTGCACACTTGCCCACACTTGCTTGATTTTTTTTTTTTTTTTGTTCTGACCATTGTAGGCTTATAATCTCAAAACCTAGTTTAATAAGGGTACCTAAACGCTTTAATCTCTCCCTTCTAGACCACCACCCACCAGAGGTAGTAGAAAGGAAGGAAAGGTTAATAGGGCGAAGGAGGATGTGGACCTGTTTAAAAACAGTTCTTTGGAGCAAACCCAATCTGTGTTGTCAGGATATCCGTTGTTTAGTTCACACAAATCAGCACTCAAAGCTCTGTCCACTCACAAACACCATTCACAGCAAGGACAGTTTGATCCAGAAGAAACTGCAAGGCTCTGCCAATCTGCCTGAGTCTGTGCAAGTGGCAAGAAGCCACCGAAACACCACCAAAAGTTCCTTGTTATCTCTACGAAGTCAATGAAAATGATGATAAAAAGCGAAGGGTGGCAAGGTGACCCAATACCACACAGTGTCCTCAGCCAAGACTATTGTCAGCAAAGCCCAACGAAGACCAGAAAAGAGCTTCAAGGCAAACCCAAACCACACAGTGCCGTCTACTGGATATTGATTTATATTCACACCTTTTCCAAACATCACGAGTTCTTTCAAGCATCTGCTCTAGCAACACATCGCATGACCTTTTTCTCGGCAGCTTCCAGAAAATCATCACATGTCAATTCTTAGCGAATTATCCTCCCACGTGTCTGCTTCAGCAAAAACAGCCTCTCATGAGACAGTTTCCAGGAAAGCCTGACACATGACACAACTGACTCTCCAAAGAAACCAGAAATTTCTCCTTCAGACCGTCGTAGACTGTTAGGAGGGATCTCACGATGGTTTTGATTTGCATATTGATATGTCATGTTAGTGAGATATGACTTCAGTTATCACCCTAATCCTTCTTTCTGTTTGTCCTAAGTTTAGTTTGGTCTTAGTTTTTCAGTGTCTTCTGATGGGATGTTGGGCTAATGACTTGAGAGATTTCTTCCTCCTTACCACAGTCATTTATGTGTTATCTCCCTTAATTTTCAGCTGCGTTCTTTAAGCTCTGGAAGCTTAAAGAATCTTCATTTCATCATCTCAAAATGTTATCTTCTCTTCTTTCCATTTATTTCAGTTATTGGTTATTTAGGTATGTATTGTTTAATTTTCATATACTTGGGATATCCCTAAAGTTTTCTATGACTGAGCCTTCAAGTTTTCTCCTTTTATGGTAAGAGACACTTTCTCACTATTTAAATCTCTAAGTTTACTGAGGCTTTGTTTCTTGGATTTAGCATAGAATTGGTCTTGAAGACAAACACATTTGTATTTGAGGAGAATATGTCATCTGTTGTTGGATGTCTGTTAATTTAGCTTTGTGTGTGTGTGTGTGTGTGTGTGTTTCTGTCTAATTATATCCATCATTCAAACTGGGTCCTTGAACTCTCAGATATGTTTTGTTAGATTTCTTTGTTTTTGTTGGTTTTGTTCATAGTGTGCTTTTGTGTCTGCTTTTAGATGTACGCATATTTATAGTTGTTACATCTTTGTTTGTTTTAAGTCCGTGTTCTGGCATCAGTTTCTCTTCTCCAGCTTTCGTGGAATTGCTGTTTGAATCTTACCTCTCTCTCTCTCTCTCTCTCTCTCTCTCATCTATCTCTTTGTGTCTTTGCACCTTTTAGATGCCACCTTTTAGATGACATGTAGCTGAAATATGTCTTTAAAAAATCAGTCTATAACCTTTGGACTGGATTCGGATCCATCCATGGTGCCACTGGTTAAAAGCCTGTAAGAAAATCCTCAAAGATTGTACCTCATACACAGTGGCTGCAATAATAATTATTATTATTAATTAGCTGATATCATGCTTATTCTTCATAGCAGTTTTCCTTGCCATTATACTACAAGGTTTTTAATGCCTTTGACCCACATAAACTCATCATCACGTACAGACTATTGGCTCTACTGCATGTTTAATGACGGAGAAGTTCCACAGTGCTCAGGGGTTACAATGAAGAAAGCCAAAGTCAGTCAGCAGACCGGTACACAATGATAGAGCTTTTATTTGGCCTTCGGTCCAAGTGACTGAACTTAATCACTGTTCGGTTCAAGTTATGGATGGACACATATCCAAGTGCTACCAGTGACGACTGTGGTTCAGTGTCCTTTGAGAGAGGACTATCCAGAAAGGATCCAGATTCCTGGGGCCCAGTTGACCTTTCATCTGAGTATTGAAAGACGTCTCTCATGCTGTATTCTTCACTTGAACTTCTTGAAGAATGCACTTGTGGAAAACTGCAGCCCTCCCAGGCTAAGCTGCCTTCTCCCGGTCCTGGTAAACTCGATACTTTGTAAAGTTTTTGAGTTCTTCACAGCCTCTGAATCCACTAAGGTCAGCCAAACAGCAGGGAAACAGACTCTGAATTGGGCTGCATAGATTTCCAGCTTTATAGCCCAGCCTGGAATTCTTCCTCTGACTACCAGCCTGTGCCTTTTCAGGTCTGCCAGCAAATCAGCAGGGAAGCTGCTGAGCAGCCTCTGGCAGGTCACAAAGCTGCTCCTGCAATAGGCCTAGTGACAGCAGGTGAGACAGGGCAGCTGCTTTTATCAGCATATAATTTGGAGCTCAGCGCTCCCACAGACCATCCTTTATATGCCCTCGAAGACACAGTCAGCCACTTTACCTTTCTGTCTGTCCCTCACATCTGAGGGCTTGCAGGGATCAGGCGTCAGATCAGGGAGAACTGGGAACTTGTGATTAACAAAATGATTCCGTGGTGGTGACAAGAGTAAAGGGACACAGAAGAGATAAGAAAGGCCAGCTTGCCCGTTTTCTTCACTCCTTTGCTGTCTATGGAACAGCCTTACACCCGCGGTCCCTAAGTAAGAGTCTGCAAGAGGCTTGATACTGAGGGTTGACCAAGGACGGATGAAAAAGCCAGATACACACAATAGAAAGTTATGAACTGGTCTGGGAGATGGCTCAATGGATTAAGTACTCACTGTGCAGATGTGAGGACCTCAGTTCAGAGCCCACATAAAAACTGGACACACATCTGTCATCCCTGTGCTCCATCACTGAGATGTGAGGAGGAGACAGGAGAATCTGAGATGCTTGTGATTGTGCAGCCGTGAGCCACAAAAGACCCTGTCTCAAACCAAGTGGAAGGCAGGAACTGACGCCCTAAGTGTTCTCCCATCTCCACAGAAGTGCTGTGGGTCCTGAGTACCTGTACTTACACACACATACAAATCATGTCCCTGTCTCTGTCTCTGTCTCTGTCTCTGCCTCTCTCTGTTTCTCTGTCTGTCTGTCTGTCTGTCTCTCTCTCTCACTCACACACACACACACACACCAATTAAAGAAAACACGTCATGACAAAGGGAAGAGCCGCCACATGTTGAAGCAGTTTAAAGGCGCCCTTGACATATAAGGAGCCCTCACTTTTGAAACAGGTGACATGAGGGCATGATAGCTAAGGATACAAGATGCCATCTGTCAGGGCCAGGAAACTGTAAGTAGCTCAGTGCAGCTGGAACATATGGTTTAGAGATCTGGGGTGGCTGTGTCAGAGAGCTGGGGAGAAGGGGGCTGAGGGCTGAAAGGCGGAGCAATGTGATGTCTAGGCTGATGGACTGATTAATCACAGCAGTGACATGCTCATATCCACCCTGTAATCTGGGACAGTGGTAGAGGGTGACTGGAAAAAAACCAAAACGCCAAACCAAACCAAACCAAAACAAAATCCTAAAATACGTGCACTTTGCTGGCCCCTTCCTCTCCCATGCTGCTCTTTCCTGGATTTGCCTCAGTCTTTCCAGGCTGGAGATATTGGTAGTTTTTAGATTCAGATCTGAGTGTATCATATGTGATATGATATTACAGTTCAAAAGGACGATGTCCCGACAGGCTGATATTTGAATATTTAATTGCTTGTTTGTGGCACTATTTCTGGAGGTTATAGAATCTTTCTAACATGAGGCTTGGATGGAGAATATAGGCTGGCAGGGTGGGACTCAAAGATAGTAATCTTATCCATGGTTCCAGCTGTAGTCTCTGCTTCACAGTCAGCTGATGATGTGACAGACCGTGCAACAGGCTCTCTGTAACTCTGTCATGCCTTCCTCACCATAATGGACTGTATCCACATCCTGGGAGCCAACATAAACCTGCCCTTAATTTGCTTCTTGTCATGTATTTGTTCACAACAATGTGGAGAATAACTAATATGCGAGTTACACATGGCCGGCCTCATACACTAAGACCACAATAACACAGCAACGGGCCGTGAAGAATGGATTTAGAGTATGGAGCTCTGACTGCAGTGTCTCACATGCACATCTGGGCCCTGACTGCAGTGTCTCACATGCACATGTGGGCTGGGACTGCAGTGTCTAACACGTACATCTGGGCTAGGACTGCAGTGTCTCACATGCATGTCTGTGCACCAGAGATAGAGAAGTGATGAACTGTGCAGTACCCTGCTAAGGAGCTGCAATACTGTCAGCCCTAACCATGCATATGCCACAGTACTCAGCGCTGCCCTAGATGACATCCATACATAATACTTTTATGCTCAGGCTATAGGCCCAAAACTGCCAGCCTGAGCTGAGTGTGCTGGCTATGCCAACGTTCCCTGGGCATAATGAAAATCAGTAGGCCAAGGATCCCTGACAGTTGCTATGGCAAGGGGCCACAGAGAGTCAGCTTTCAAGATTGAACATTAAGAAAATGAGTACCAGTCAGCCCTGAGAAGAACAAAGACTTGCTTTAAAATGAAGGCAGCACCCTGCTCTTGGCAGACTTGGAAAACACCTTTTTAGCTAGCTCTTTGGTCCTAACGCTATCAATCAGTGGTTTTGTTTTTTTCTTTTTTGTTTTGTTTTGTTTTGTTTTTTGAGAAAGAGGTCACTTGAGCAAAGCCTTTGGGCTCATTGATTCAATTTCCTGGATAGAATGATTTGTTCCTGGCTAAATTTTCCAGCCAGTTCAATTTAGAGAGAGAGAGAGAGAGAGAGAGAGATTTTTATGTCAACATTTACACAGGCAAGTGTCTTCAATAATTTTTGAAACAAACATCATGCTATAATTCCTTAGTAAAAGGATTTAGGATTATGTTTATATGGGAATAAAGTATGTTTCATGCACTTTCTTAAATTGGTTTTGTCAAAAACCCATTTCAGCTTGTTCTTTTACATTTATATTCACTAGCCATATGTCTAGTCCAGTTAGTAACACTGTGATAATTGCTAATACCTATATCCAATTTACCAGTAGATATCTAAGAATTTACTGTTTATTAAATTTTCACATTGCCCACATTAACCTAAAGCAGTCTATCTTGGTGGGACATAAAAACACAGGAGATCCGAGAACTCAACCCCTGTCACAGTTGCCTGTCACCCACTCTGCAGAGCAGAGCCAGAACCTACCTCCTCTCATGACACAGCATGGTCAAGGGGTCATCCGTGACAAGTACAAGAATTAAGTCAAGAATCCAATTATCTCCTCAGTCATTCACTTCTCATGGTCAATCTCTTCTTAATTTTATCTTTAATAATGAGCAGGAAGAACAGCGAGCCCCTTCTAATAGATCAGCAAGCCTGCTGATCTGCTATGGAGGTGTATGTGTGAATCCAACAGCAGGCCTGCTTGCTCATCCCCCAGGCCATGGTTACCAAAGGATTTTTATAGTCCCTGATGATTTTAATTAGCTTCAATCCACATGCTTCTCATTGTGCTTTTTTAACAAAAGCTGTCTGGGCATGAACGTACACATGAAAAGCCACAGAAGAAAACACTAGCGGTGGTGTGTGGTACCTGGTGTCATTTTGAGTCCCACGCCATCTCTCTCTCTCTCTCTCTCTCTCTCTCTCTCTCTCTCTCTCTGATTCCAGGACTCTGGAATTGTGGAACACTGTGGGACACAACCCTTAGATAAGAAAAAAGAGGGTCTCCTGGCTTCCTCTTCCTGTCCTTTTGTCCCGATTTTGGGCAAATTGCTCTCTCTCTCTCTCTCTCTCTCTCTCTCTCTCTCTCTCTCTCTCTCTCCTCACCCCCCTCTCTCATCTGTCCTCTGACTTGTCCAGACTGCAGAACACATCCTCACTCTGCTCAGCAGGACTACATAAATAGCTCATGGGAACCAAGAAAGAGCACTTCTTCTCCATGGGACATAGAAATGCTACTGTGATTTTTAAATTGCCTTAGAATTTAGAGGCCACTGTCACTGTCCACAGTGTCAACCTGCCAAGGAAAAAGCTTTGAAAAGGTTTTTTAAAAGAAAAAAGAAAGTACTGTATAACTGCCTTAGTGTTTGGTTTAGAAACATTATGTAAGAGCCCAGTCTCTGGGGCTGGAGAGAAAGGCTGAGCTAAAGTACTTGCCTGCCAAGTGTGAGAACCAGAGTTTGGACCCTCAGAAGTCATCTGAAGACCAAGCAGGGACAGTGGCTGCCTATCATCCCAGCAGTCAGGAAGCTGAGACAAAGGATCCCTGAACATGTGAACTAGAGAGCCGGCCTCAGTCTACAGGCGTTTGTGATTGAGAAAGTCAGCCTCGGGCCTCCACAAGTATGTGTGCACACGCATGCACACACGCATACACAGATACACATACATGTGTATCCCCCTCATATATACAGGAATCACACACACATACACACATACACACTAGAACAAGATTGATCTTTGTTCTCTCATAAAACCTGAATAAGGATCTGAAATAAATGGGCAACCTTGGCCTCTCACTTCCGCCCTCCTCCCGCCCCAGTGCCTGCTGCCAGCACGCCAGCCTGGCTCGGGAGACCTCCTGCATCCTTCTTTCTTTTGTCTGGCCAGAGAGAAACATGACTCTGGCCATTTTTCTTCATTCTCCCCTTTGCCTTACCCTTCTATCAACCTTCCTTAATCATGGAAATGTATAAGCAATTTCCCCACATAATGACCTGAAAAGGTTTTCATTTCATAAAAGTTATTAAATTGGAAAGGTAAGTCATATAAATGGCTGTGTTTTCAAGATGTGAAGGGCAGAAAAAGCCAGAGCATTGACGGATGACAATGTACCGAGATCTCCTGGGTTACAGAACCTCTACTCCGCCATGGGAGAGCTGCAGAGGGGATGCAGTAGTCCTGGCATTTTATTGACATTCTGATTTTATTAATCTCACTTTGCTCATCTGCAGGTCTCCCTCTCCACAGATTAGGAAATCAAATATATCCCCAGCTCCTTTGTAGGTAGGGACAGTCCTTGACTCAGTTCTAGTCAATACAGTGTAAAGGGAAGCCTTCTGGGGAACTCATTCTAGGAAAGGTATTTGCCTTCCTATTAAGCGAGAAATACTTACGAAGAAGACCCATGCTACTGATTCCCATCTATAAAAGCGGTGTGTGAGCACATGATGATGGTGGGAGCTGCAGCAGTCTTTTTGCCTCAAGGAGGAGACAGTCCAGGAAACTGCTGAGAAACTGACAGAAGATTTTCTATCACTCACTTGCAGAAGTATTCACTTAACATTTGCTCATTATGTACCAGACATCGTGCTCTTTCTATAAGGCATAAATCATGTCCCTGTGTGTGAGGAGTTCTATTCTAATAGTGGAAAGACTGGCTGATAACAATGTGTATCAGGCAGGATTCAGAGTTACGGCAAAAACCGTTAATGGTAAACCAGTGTGAGAAAGGTGTGACAGTTTGTATAGATTGCTTAACTAAGGCCTGACATTTGAGAGACTTGGAAGATCTTCAGGGGACAGGAGGGAGAAAGTGCTCCAGGAAAAGGGAACAGCAGGCACAAATCTGGAGAGGAAACAAACACTGCAGATTCCAGAAGTAGAGCGGCCAAGCTAGAGCAATAGGAAAGTAAAGGAGGTAAGAGAGGTCCTGGGGCTGAACCTCAGAGGCTTGGAAACTGATGGAGATTGGAGACTGGAACACAGTCTTTGGAGGATTGGGGCAAGGGACCAACGTAACAGAAGCCTTCTGACTACTGGATATGAGCACCTCACAGGGTAGAGGGAATATGCAGAAATATTTGGAAAGTAGTGCAAGAATTAACAGTGCCTGGAGAGAGGCGGAAGAGGTGAGAGCCTGGAGAAAAAGAACTGGTTGTATTTTTCTGAGGACTGCCTGAGGATCTGCTCACACAGCAGGCCTGCAAGGCATGGCTTCAGTTTCCTTAAACAAAAACTCTCCTCCCTTCTGTGCCTTCTGATACAGCTCAATGTATTAACTCAGCCCAAGCAAAACTAGTGTTAGCTCTCATGTTCTCTCCCCTGAGTCTTACCATTCAAACAGAATCACTGGGACTGTAGATTGCACTAAGCATTTGGACAAAAGCTTTAGCTATAACATTCACTTGATTATTAAGCTTCATTAAAATATTAATCAGGGTAAAATGAAATTTGAATCCTAAAGATCTCGTTGGATAAAAGTCACGAAGACCATTCGTCTGAGTCCAGATTAGAATGCAGAACACCCTGAGCTAGTTCACCATCGGTCTTCCATGGGAAGTGGCTGAACCAGTGTCCCAACAAGACACTCCTCGGACAGCAAGACCTTCCCAGACACTTGCTAAGTCTTCCCTGGTACACGCTGTGCTTTCCTTGTACAGGCAGACCTTCAGTGGACCGGGTCAGGGTGCATGCAAAGACGACAGAAAAGAGATTTGTTGACTGGACTTTGGCATGGAGAATTCATTGCATCGGAGCAAAGAGAAACCAGGCACACAGCAAAAAGGGCCATTTAATGCATTTGAGAGCAACCAGCATGACTTTGTAGTAGTGAAAAAATACATTGAGTCAAGTAGAAGATTGTGCACACTGTGTGCACTCCACATTAAAGATAAAGATAAGGCTGGGCAGTGGTGGTGCACACCTTTAATCCCAGCACTCGGGAGGCAGAGGCAGGCAGATTTCTGAGTTCGAGGCCAGCCTGGTCTACAGAGTGAGTGCCAGGACAGCCAGGGCTTTACAGAGAAACCCTGTCTCGAAAAACCAAAAAAAAAAAAAAAAGCTTTAAAGATAAAGATAAGCACCAACAAAGCCTTTTTGAAAGCTCTGGGCAGCCACAGAAGAGCTATGCACTATGAAGCAGCTGCACAATGCCAGTTCCATAAACATTTAAATAATTTACCGAGCTATTAAGACAATCTAAACAGGTGTGAGTGGTGTGCAAGTGTCATCGCGGTGTCAATGACACTTTGTCAGTGTTTGCATTATTGTGATAAACACCATGACAAAAAAGGCAGTGTAGGAAAGAAAGACCGATTTCAGCATACCGTTCCATGTGCCAGCCCATCACTGACGGAAAATCAAAGCAGGAACTCACACAGGGCAGGAACCTGGAGAGGCTGATGCAGAGGCCATGGGGGAATGTTTCCTAGCTTGCTCCTCGTGACTTTTTTAGCCTATTGTCTTAACATCATCCAGGAACACCAGCCCAGAGGTGGCACCACCCTCAGTACGCGGGGCTCTCTCCTGTGGGTCTTTCTTCTTCTGGGTTCGTTGGCCACCGACCCACGAGGATGAAGGGAGCAGAGTCTACAAACAGGGTTTGGACGTCCCGTGAGGACGAATGGAAATGGCGACATATTCTGGAATCAGTTTTGAGGATAGAGATCAACTTTATTCCGAGTGAATCAAGGATTATATAGTTTTGGGGATGGTGATAGTATATCCATGGTGGGAAAAGCTCATTGGCTGAAGGCTAAGGTGCTGAGACGACTTATTAGCATGGGGAGGCATCCCAGGAATCTCTGGTGCTAGCTGAATGGGTTCTTCTCAGGAGAAAGGAAGCTGAACCTGTAATCTAACCAAGGTTTCATGACATTCCACAGGTAGAGGGGATAGGGGTTTCGGGTTCCCCAGACAAGGTCAAAGAAGGAGAAGCCCTGCTGGTAAAGAGAGCCCTCCATTTTGCACCAAGCTCAGGGCTTTCTGGTAATGTCAGATTTTGACCTTACTGAGCCAGGCAACACTCCTCCATCAATCATTAACAGATAAAATGCACTACAGAGTCATCCACAGGCAAATCTTATGGAGACATTTTTCCAATTGAGAGTTCCTCTTCCCAAGTTCTAAGCTTCTGTTAAGGTGACATAAAATTAACCAACGCAATGGATACCTTGTCAATTTGACACACAAAAAATGTTACTATTAAACTGTAACTTTTCATTTCTTGTTTCCTAAGAACTCATATTAATATTCATACCATAATATAAGTCACGAATAACCTTAAAAGTATCATAAACTTTAAAATTACAAATGCTCTAAAAGTTCATTCATTCTCTTTAATATATACAGTCTCTTTTTAGAAGTTTGCAGGTTCTCTAAAATATCCAATGTCTCTCTAAAAATTTAAAGCCCTCTAACTCTGGGATCCTGTGAAATAAAAAATAAGTTAAACATTTTCTTACTCCAAGAGGGGAAAAACCAGGGCACAGTAACATTCTGAAAGAAGCAAAACCAAAATTTAACAGTATAAAAAATTCAAGACTTGACCTCTGTGAACCACTCAGGATTCTCTGGGTTCTAAAGGGCTCCATCTCTCTGCCTCTGCCATTTGCCACATATATAGCTTGTTTTTGAGGCCCAGGGCAGCTCTAGTTCACAGCTATCACCGTCCTTAGTGGTCATCCCTAGTGATGTCTCCAAAATGCGGGTATCTCCATTGTAACTAAGCAGACTCTGACCCTGCCGTGTAATGCCAACTCTTGGCTTCTACTCTAAGACTTCAATATAGCACATCCACCAGTGGCCTCTCCTGGACTCTCATGGTGCCAAGCCTCAGGGGCTCTCCATGATCCTTTCATGCCTTCAAAACCAGCATCACCTGAGAAACAGTTACACATTGCCAAGTTTGACTGTCCACATGGGATTTTGCTTTGTTCAGAACTTAACTGTGCCCTGGCTCTTCCCTCCTAGAGTAAGAGAAGGTTTAGCTCATTTTTTATTTTACAGGAACTCATCCCCCTCTGGAGCACAGCTTCTGACCCTGAGGAAGCACTCCCAGAATTTACTTCAAAACTTCTAGTTTACTCTTAATCACAACTAATTTCTTGATTCTGGTCAACCAGCCTCAATTGTTCCAATAAAGCAAAACTTTCATTTCAGTGGTTCTTAATTCAAAATATCAATGGTCTTCATAGAAATTTTAAGAGGTTCTTCACCTGAAACTCCACAAGCCAGGCTCCCATTGTCTGAACTACTCCCAGAAGTATCTTCTAAGTCCACACAACAGTTCATAAGTTCTGGGCACTCAGTATCTTCTCTAGTCCAAAGTTCCAAAGTCCTTCCATAATTCTTCCAAAAACATATGGTCAGGTCTGTCACAGCCATACCCCATGGCTTGGTACCAATTTCTGTCTTTGTTGGGGTTTCTATTGCTGTGATAAACACCTGCCTTTTATTGTGATTTTGCTACTATTATATTATTATTATTATTATTATTATTATTATTATTATTAATTCATCATTATTATTAGGATTATTATTTCTGTGATAAATGACCAAAAGCAACTTGGGGAGGAAAACGCCTTTTTAAAACTTACAGTTTCATATCACAGTCTATCACTGAGGGAATTTAGGGCAGGAACTCAAGCAAAGAAGGTACCTGGAGGCAGGAGCTGTTGCAGAGGTCATGGAGGAGTGCTGCTTACTGGCTTGCTCCTCATGACTTACTCAGTCGGCTTTCTTATAGCACTCAGGACCACTTCTCTAGAGATGACATCATCCTCAGTGAGCTGGGCCCACCACATCAATCATTAAGCAGTAAAGTGCACTACAGACATACCTACAGTCAAATCTAATGGAGGTATTTTCTCAGTTGACAGTCCATCTTCCCAAATGACTCTGGCTGGTGTCAAATTGACATAAAAGTAGCCAACACATGAGCAAGACTATTTAAAAGGGGAAAGATACATTTTTGCTTCAAATTTGATAGGTTTCAGTCTACTACAATTTCCAACTCTGTTGTCTCTGGCCCTTTGGTGAAGTAGCACACATGGTCAAAGGGCAGGTAGAGTATCTGTTCCCTCATGGTGGTTAGAAATGAGACAGGAAAGGGTAGAGACAAGGACCCACCTCGAAGTCCATTCCCAGAAGCCGATTTACTCGGGAGCTAGCCCCCACATCCCAAAGTTGCCATCACCTTCTCAAATTGAGGCACAGCTGGATATCAAGCCTTCAACACAAGAGCCAATAGTGGCAATTCCTACCCAAATCCTAGCAAGCAGTATGCTCTGGTTAGTGCAGCACACTCAATATTTCACACATGCACCAGGGACATCTGAGGTGCTGTGTGTGACCAATGGCCACCACACTGGGTAATGCTCTATTAGAAGACCGAATATGGAAACAAATTTCAGAGAGGATGAAATATAGTATTTTAAAGGCCCACTAACAATTTTACTTCTGTTTCCATGTGTCAATCATCTCCAAGTTATTGGAAAAAGTCCAGGACTTGGCAATGGATGGGAAATGGAAAAAATATATTACCACATGACTAGGCTTTTGTGAATAGCATCGTTTCCCTCATTAGAAGCTTGGTCCTTATTTTTCTATTACTGCTTAAATTGTTGCAGGTGATGCTTCTGACCACACCACCCTCTGGTATTTCTAAACACCTGGCTTTGAAAGAGATATGCAGGAATCACTGGCTAGGATCACATTTAAATCCCCAAGAATAATCAGCGTGATAAACTTTGTGGTATTTTCTTCCATCATGCAAGAAACATACACATCTGCTCACACAGAAAACTTCTGGGGCGTTCTGATGTAGCCAAAGCTGAGGGAAGGGGGGCTGCTGCTGGCTTATCAAAGGTTTTCTGATTAAAACTCAGTTGAATACAGTGTATTCTAGGATGTAAGTATGTGTAAACAAACATGTTTTTTTTCTCTTCATTCGTGTCTGAGATCTCCGTATTTCCCCATAATTACATCTAGCAGAAGAAAACAAGCTGATACAAGCCTGTGTAAGTAGCCCTCAGCAATCTGTCAGCCCTCCATAGTGCAGTAACACCCTGATTCCCTCAGCCCAAGGATTAATACTGGAGGCTGTGAGCGCATGCGCTCAGGAACTTCACGGGTTTCCATGGATACATGAATTTTAGTGCCAACGCACATTTACTATTGCTTTTCTTGTCACCAAGAGTCCTGTAAACACTCGTGCTTTAAGATTTTGTGCAGAAATTTGGATTTTTATAGAGGACCAGTCAATATTACCCTTTTCCTGCAGCCCGCAATGATTTTCCCCTAGGCTCAAGTCTATCTCCCCATCTGCGGCATTCTTTCAATGGTGTGCTTTTATTTATAAGGCCAATAAAAGACAAAAAAAGGTTAACTGCATTGTCAATATACCTTTTAAGTGACATATTTATAGTATATAAATGATACACTTGATAAGGAAGACAGCTTATTCTGTATTTTAAACTAGAAAGAGGCAAAGAAAGAGCAGAAGCAGGAACATCATGGATTTATGTTAGATGTTTTTCTTTCTATAAATGATGAAAGGTAAGCATTGTTTTCAAGGCTACCCTTGGGTTGTTTTATTGAGCAATTATAGTTTTCTTACATACGTCAAGCTGATCAGTTGAACGATCACCCTGAATTTGAAGGGAGAGGGGCGGGGTTTGAACTATTTAAATGACTGTCTTAACTCACATGTTCATGTAACCAGCAGTCACTACCAACTTCCAGAAACTATCTGTGTAAGGCATGAGGTCGTCACAAAGACCATGCATCAAGCCAGTTCTTATTTACCTTATATTTGTTTAAGCCTTTTTATTTGAGATTTTTTCAGTATATAGTGTTATTCATTTTAACTTGATTATTGAGATATTTTAGTTCATCCCAGGTTCTAGCTTTCTTGGTATCAGGTTTTTTTGCTTGTTTGTTTTGTTAAAGATTTATTTATTTATTTTATGTGAGTACACTGTTGCTGTCTTCAGACACAGCAGAAGAGGGCATCAGATCCCATTACAGATGGTTGTGAGCCACCATGTGGTTGCTGGGAATTGAACTCAGGTCCTCCGGAAGAGCAGTCAGTGCTCTTAACCACTGAGCCATCTCTTCAGCCCGGTATCAGGTTTTTAATGGACAGATATTTAAACATATTTGTGGAGTACTCAATAAGGCTTTAATACATTCATACATTGTATAATAATCAAATGGGTGTCACCTCATTCTGTTGACTTTGGTCTGTTGCTATGTATTGTAATGCTAAATGCTGGCCCCCAAGATCTAGGTGCCTCAGGGGGTCGGGAATCCTCATATACACCAAGTGATGCTATGTAACCTTGCTCCTTAATTTAAAACTATTGGTTGAATAAAGAGGTCTACAGCCTACAGCTGGGCAGCAGAGACGTAGGCAGAGTTTCAGTTCCCTGGCTTGGGGTCTGAGGTAGCACCACATGAGAAGAGGGAGAAGATTGAGAGAGGAGAAGAGCCCATGGGGTGAGGGATCCTGAGAATTGGCCATGAGGGATAGCCAGTAGGCATAAGAGTGGCCCAGGTGGAGCATGGAAAAGTCCCACCTCAGGGTTATTGGCAGGGAAGTAGACATAATAGCACAGAGGGTAGATTCTACATCTCTAGTGCTTTAAGGCTTATCACACATATAAAGGTTTTGTGTCTTTTATCTGGGTACTCAATGATCCATGGTAGGGTAGAAGCCTAATAAATATTTACCACAATATCGCTCATTTATTTCTTTGTGGGAAAAAAATTTAAAGTCTTCTTTTCTAACTATTTAAAAATATCCAAGATAACATTGTTAACCTCTTTTTCGTTTTATTACCATCATTATTAGTTTTAATACAAAAGCACAGCTGTAGAACCAACCCTGCTATAGCTCAGGAGTGACACACGTGTTTTGTCCTGGGTGAGGCTTGGCTTAAATCCCAGAACCATTACATAAATAAATCAGGGTGAGATTTTGGTTTTGCTGTACAATGGAAGAGGGACCCTGGATATAGGAAGACTCACAACTAAGAAGTCTGCCTGTGTTACACCCCAGGAGGTTGTAAGCTCAGAGATTCATGTCTCTCAGCAACGGCCAGAACCCAAGGAGCTAGAGGTGTGTTAGGAGAATCAAGCAACACAAAACGATGAGAATATTTTTGCTCAGTGTCACAAGCACACACACAATACATGTGTGTGGTATTTAAATGGTTGGTTGGAGGTCTCTATCTAATAGCACACGTGTCAATTGGTTTTTGTCTTCATATGTTAAAAAGACAAAGAATGGATCTTAGTCTCTCCCAGAGCTGTTACTTAGATATGGACTTAGCATTCATTTAATAAAAGATGTGATGAAATCGTATCCCTTAGGGTATTTCAATGTTTCAACCTTTCCAACCCAACTAGGCGCTGACTCTAATAGCAAAACAAAACCCAAGCCAAACCAAACCAAACAAGAAAAACCAGTAGCTGGTTATTTGGGTGAAATATAACATCTGACTCAATCTGTACTCTGCATAGCTTTTGAGATTCCAGGATGACAATTCTAGATGCAGGCAGACATTGCCATTCACTCTGGGACTCACTCTTGCTTTATGGAAATGGTAATTCAGTGCAGCTCACCCAGATAGCACTAGGAAGTGGTCAACTCTCTCCCATCTCCCACCATCTAGGGGTGAAGGAAAACCTCTCAGTCTTGTACACAAAGCTTTTTCTCAGCTGTAATTCCGTCAGCAGTAGGATTGCTTTGGCTTTGGCCAGATGCATTTTCCCCCACACCTGGCAGGGACCTAGAACTAAAATTATGAGATTCATTTCATCTTAATTCTATTATGAGGTATTTAGTCACAAATACCCCCAAAATGAAGCGATAATTTATCATCTTGCCCTGACTGAGCAACTCCTCTCAATTGACATTCATGAATCCATAATGCTGGAAGAGGACTGGATGATTAAGTGTCCGGTTAGAGAAAACAGATTAACCTGGCAAACGTAATAAATTTAGCTCATAAGCAGGATGGCTTTATAAATGCTCATGCTAACTCTCCTGTATAAAATCATATACCACTTCCTTCTGTGATGGCTCAATTGGAATGGCTGAGGGATGCAAGCAAATGCATCTTTATCTGCTTCCTCAGGGGAAGGTTCTGAAGGGCATATTGGATTCGGTTTATAACTAAATATGCATTTAATGGGAGATTTGGAAAAAAATACTAACTCATGAAGAACACACCTTCAACCTCTCAAGTACGCTTTTTCCCACAATACCATTTGAAGGATCCAGCTGCTTCTGATGACTTTTGATGTGTTCTGTTTAGAAGGTGTCCTGTGTGACCCTGCGCTGCAGATCCCAGAAACTGGTCCACAACCACAACCCTTATGAAAGCAACTGCCTACTAGAGATTCCCCTCATGTGACCAACACTTCAAACCTTGCGCTAACAAGCTTTTGTACGCTGTCCTTTGTCTTTTGAAATCCCATGTCTACCAGTGCACAAACCTAGACCATGACTAGTTTTTGCAAAGTCCTGGGTAGCTGTCAGAAAAGCTCACTGGGAGTCTGCCCATCCTTCCCTACTTACTGGCTGGCGTTTCTGGGCACTCTGTGAAGCCGGGAGAAAGAGGATCCTCACCATCCACAACTCTATTTTTAACCTCAGTGGCTCTTTCTGAAGTCCTGGCCTGGCTGCTCTGGCTGGCCTAAAAAAGCAGGATCGCTGTGTCATGGTCAGGAGTCAAGCTGAAAAAGGAACCTATTCTGTCTAGATCCAGGACTTTTCAGAGCAGGGCAAAGAAGGGAACCCTGCCTCCAGTTCTTAATGAAGGCCAGCTACATTCCGTCCCAAACCAGGTAATTTCCCACTTGGGAAGGAAGCACCCTGAGGTCTCAGGAATGAAGGGTCCCATTTGCCCTATCTCTTCCTTTTTATCCCAAACTTAAGTTGATATTTGTCCAAGTAGCTAGTCAGTGTGTCCTCTCTGGCCCCTGGGTTCTGGGTCATCCTAAGAGGGACTATTTTGTGTGCACTCACACAGGAGTGTATGAGTCGTGGGCTTTTCTGAAGCAACACATCTCCCACTCTTTGTTGAGTCAAAGACTGAGATGTTACTTTGTGGTGCAGAGCAGAGCGAAAAAACGTTTGTCCCATACGGACATGGTATATTGTGTGTCCACCATGACTATACCTAAACATTTCTAGGCTCAGCACAAGACAAGCCATCCTTAAAACTGTAGCACCCAGCACAACAAGACAAGTCAGACTTGAACCTGTAGCACCTAGCATGGCCAGAGCCTGTTACCACAAAAGTTTGTCGCAGGAAGGTCCTGGTTCCTGGGAGAATGAAACCAAGCAGGCACTGGGCTGGAGCTGAACTGTGAGCAAGCAGTTTGCGTGTTTGCTTCAGCCAACTTGGAGGGCTTCAGTGTCAGGTGACTGGTTTCCAAGGTAGGGACTCCTCGCAGGCTGGGGACTAGCAGAGGAGATGGGAAGCCTTGACCTCTAGAGGGTGCCTAAGATCTTGGGGGTCCAGGCCTGCCCTGGGCACAGAGGTTCTGGGGATTGGGGTGGTGTGGGGGTGCAGGTTGAACCTGTTTTGTGTGCACGGAGAACCCGGGAATCCCATGCCTGGGGCGTGCGTGAAGGATCTGGGTGGCGAGAAGGGCGTGGGTGTGGGCCGAGCTCCCAAGACTAGGAGTCCGCGCCGGGAACCCGCGGTGCAATCTGGCAGGCGCGCGCCTGGGACCCGCGGAGTGAGCAGGGGTGGTGCGGCGCGCGGACGCTGGCGTTGACGCAGCGGAGGGAGGCTGTGGTGGCCATGGCCGTGGCCCTGGCCTCAGGGCGGTGCGGATGAAGTCGCCCAGGGTCTGCTAGCGGCGCCGCAGGGAGCCCGTGGAGAGCCCGGGAAGCCCGCCACTGCCTCCGGGGCACTAAGACAACCCAGCTTGAGCAGGGAGGTGCGTTGGAGGAGGGAAGGGATGACGCTCTAGGCGCTAGGCAACCTTGTTCCGTTCCGTCGGAAAGTTCAGAGGTGAAACAGCACCTGACTAAAATCCAGCCTCCTCTTTTTATAAATGGGGAGCAGGGGAACAAGAGACCCTGCTTTCCAAGGCTGGGAAACTGTTGAGTGGCCGAGCAGATACTGGAAACTCAATCCGTTGGTCAGAGCCGACTTCTCAGCTCTGTTCTCACTAAAGTGACCATATTGTCGTAGATTGGACGGAGATATTATCTTGGCATTTAGTATTATGATTATGACTCGTGTTCTGGAAAACCGAGAACAGGTCTCGAGTTCCTGTATTCATTTAACATTTACTAGGCAGGTATTTGTGTCACTCAATCTGCTAGGAACGGAATGTCTAGAGATAAACAAGAACCTGGCCCTCCATATGGGAAAGCAGAGAAGGTCCCCAGATACCAGCTACAGACGCAGGTTCAGGAAAGGAAAAATAGAAAAAGCTCCAGGGAAACTCAGGAGGTGTCATTAGGCAGACTGAGAGATGGGGAGGTGAGAGAGTGAGCCAAGATCCAGGCAAGATTAAGATGGAGTCAGTACCGGAAGCCTAGGAAGAAACAAATCCTGGCATGGTTTAGATGCTATGGATTGTAATGAATGTGTCCCAGAGTGAAAGCTCTCAGGTGCAGGGTAAATTCTGGATTAAGGATCCATAATGCTCCAGGATCTGACTGCAAGACAGTCTAGACACACGGCTTCACAGAAGCCTCTCCTCTCAGTGTAACACTGCTGTGGATGGAAATGGGAAACCATTCAAATCGAATTGGGAGGCTCTTGGAGGCTGGGAAGCCAGTGATCACACTTCCAGGAGTATTCTTGGAGGTAGCGAAACGCTCTCCCGGGTATCCTACAACACCGGCGGTCTTGTAGACACGAATAGCCTCATGAAATGTCCCTATAACCGTCTCTGTGCAGTACACTTATCTCTTTTGAAGCACCCTCAGATGCATCTGAGGTAGTGCAATAAACAGAGAAGTCCGGTTTTGTAATTGAAAAATGAAATCCTTGTACAATGTTGAGTGCCAAAGTTCATGCTGGTCTTCATTGTACACTATATGATTTTGTGCTCGTGAGCTGTTAGGTAAATCTTCGTAACTCTTTGCCTAATGTGTGGTTCTGAGAGCCACATACATGGGTCTAGCATCACCTGAAAAGGCGACCTGGGTAGAGGAGAAATAGGGTCTTCAAAGCAAGGCTCCATTTGTTCATTATACGAGCGTTTATATTAAGCATGTATTTCTGTGCTTTTGAAGCTTCTCCCTCTAACGGATGTCTGAGAAGAGGGAAAGATGCCATGACTTTTAGCTGCATCTCCTTTGATTAATTATTAATTATATTCAGTGGCATAATGGAGCATGAAATTGGTGTAGGAAGATAGACTTGAAATTGAATCTCAGATGTGTCACTCACTGCCTGTGTGACTTTAGACCTGACATGAACTCAACTGGTCTCTACAATCAGCTTACAAAGTCACTGCTCCAATCCTTGATGTGTCCATCCTGTGGCCACACCACCTTCCCTCCCATCATTGTTTTAACCCCTGAGAACCCCATTTATCCACTCAGTTTATAATTCTGTCATTTTAAGAGGGGTACAGGGTAGAATCACAAAGAATGCAACCTTCTGACATTGCTTTTGTTTGTTTGGTTTTCTTGTTGTTTGTTTTTTCACTTAGCATAATTCTCTGGTTCAGGTTTTGTTGACAAGTGTGAACTGTACACATCAGAATCGTTACATTTCTAGCTATGTGCAGGGTTTACATCGGTTAAATTCAGCCTCTCCCTTGAGTGTCATTCCCAGTCAGAACAGAATATTATTCAACTTTCAAACTTACTTTCTAAGTTTCTGCACGAGAAAGAATATGCAGCATGTGCCTTTCTGTGTCTGGCTTATTTCGTTTATTTGTTTTGCTGGGCTAAGTTTTTTAAGTTCTTTATATATCCTGGATGGCAGCCCCTCCTTGCAAACATAGTTTGCAAATATTTTCTCCCGTCCTGTGGGCTGTCTTTTCATGCTGTTGAGTGTTTACTTTTCTGTTTGGAAGGTTTTAGTTCTGTGTAATCACTCTTGGTTATTTTTGTTGTTTCCTATGCTTTGGGGAACCCCGTCCAGAAAATCATTATCTCTGTCTATGCCTTGAAATACCTCCTGTGTTTTCTTCTATGACGACTAGTCTGATATTCAGGTCCTTGGCCCCCTTTGAGTTGAGTTTTAGATAATTCTCTTGCAGTTGGATGTTCCTTAAGATTTGAAGGAAGTACTCAGCAACTATCTCATTGGGAAGATTTTCTGTGCCTTTAATGTTAATCTTTTCTGTTATTCTGTCATATATATATGCTACACACACACACACACACACACACACACACACACACACACACACACACATCCTCAAATTCACATACTACTTCTTCCGCCAAGTCTAACTGGTTGTTGAGGCTTTCATGGGTTATATGCTATTTGATTCAGTGACCTCCTCATGTCCAAGATTTCTGCCTGAATCTCTCTGCTGGACTCTCACTTCTATCCTACAGTGTCTGCCTAATTTCATCTAGCTGTTAATCTGTGTTCTTGGGGATCTCATTGAGATTTTTTTTAATAACCATTTTTGAGATGTTTATCCATTTTAATTTCTTAGAAATCTGTTTCTTGAGAATTGTTCTGTTCTTTTAGGGGAATATTCTATTACCCCTTCTTCATATTGCTTGTGCCCTTGAGATTTGTGTATTTGGTGGGTCCGTGTCTCTCCCACTTTTAAGGAGTGCCCTTAGTATGTATCTTTCTTCCAAAGATGTGTCTTGGAGCATCAGTTTGTCCTGCAATGTTGATTTTGATTCTAGGTGAGTACTGCAGTGTAGTTTCCCTATAATTGCGATGGCTATCGTTTATACATCTGGGCAGTATACACAGTGTGGCAGAGTCTCAGACCCATACTCTCCATGTGCCCTGAGAATGGAGATACTCCAGCGGTTCACGTGGTGTGGTGTTTTACAGCAGAGGGCATGGGGTACTCAGTGTAGGAGTATTTCTATTAGTTGCATGGTGGCCCCGTGGGATGGTGAGGGTTCCATCCAACTACTCTGCTACTGGCATGGGCAGTACTTGTGGTGGCCAGGACTGGGACCTACTGTACCACTTATGGTGGCCAGGACTCTTGTAGTGGGACCCACTGCACTACCCAGTCCTAATGGTGTTAAAGTCAGAATGGATCAGATGGCAGCCATACAGCAGTAAGACCTCCAGTTTTTCTCTTTGCTGCTTCAGTGACTGTCCCTGACAATGATGGGACCAGGGGCAGAGACGAGTACAGTTCTCTGAGCAGGTTCTGTTTGGCAGTGTATGGCAGAGGTAGGACCTGGCCTCATGGACTTGCCCAGGGTCCTCCCAGAAGGTCCCTGTATGCCTGGCAATCACAGAGATTCACTCCCCATCTTATTCATAACAGGCACCTGGAAGGACTTGGGGATAGGGCTGTAGGAACCATGTGTCAGCCCTGACACTGACCCTAGTCCACATATGGCTAGCTATATTCTAGGTCTCAGAGAGCAGAGGCAACACTTCTAATCTTATAGCACGAGACCCCTAAAGAGCAGGGCACCCAGCAGGGTAGACATGTTCAAGAGTCAGCTACCTGCCGAGCCAATGCTAGGGTGTATAACACAGGAGACTGAGTATGCAGGGATTTTTGATTCCTGGTAGCAGCAGCCCACTTCTCAAGACAGGTGCTGGTCACCATACCCTGGACCTTCCCTAGGAACCCTTTCCCAAAGCCAGGCGTTGCAGAATTCTACTCTGCTCTGCAGAGTTTGGGTTACTAATCTAAGTGGGCTGTAAGCTGACTATCCAGTAGCTAGACTTGTCAGCATCCACATGGATGGAGCTTACTTGGAACTCTCCCTTTCACCCCACTCCTCCCAAAGGAAGACCCCTTTCTTTCTTGTGTGGAACTGGGGTGGCAGAAGCTGGGGTATTTTGCTTTTGCTTCTCTTGCTGCGGTCCCAGATCGCTCTGGCTGTTCTTTGTAGAGGGGAGTGAATCCTGGGTGCTTCCTTTTACTCTACTTTTTAAAGATTTATTTACTTTATGTTCATTGGTATTTTGTCTGTGGGACTGTGTCGGGTCGCTTGGAACTGGAGTTACAGACAGTTGTGAACTGCCATGCGGGTGCTGGGAATTGAACCCGGGTCCTCTGGAAGAACAGCCAGTGTTCTTAAATGCTGATGCATCTCTCCAGTCCCCTTATTATTATTTTTTTTTTTCAGAGAACTAAACCCAGGTCCTTTGCAAGAGCAATAAGTGCTCTTAACCACTGGCCTGTTTCTCCTTCCCCATGAGTTGAGCACAGCTATTCAGCGATCTCTAATATTGGGAGAATGCTGGTGTTTGCTGCCGTTGAAGGTCAGCTGAATTATTTGAAGCTATTAGGAATAGCCACGGTAAGCAGGTGCATCTCAATTTTGGTTAAACGTAAGTCTTCATTGACTTGGTAGATGCTTAATGATAAAATTGCTGGATTTATCTTGGAAACAAGGCAAAAATGTGAAGATATGGACAAACTGTTTCCAGTGTGGCTGTGCCATTTTGCACTCCCACCGGCAATGGCTCCACATCTTTGCCAGCGAGCACATGGCGTCGCCTCTTTGTCCCCATTTGAGATGAGGAGCATGCAGTCATGTTTCATTGTGGCTTCAGTTTACATTTCCCTGATGGCTGGTGATGAACAGAGCTTGTTTGACTTCTGTCTGAAATATGAAAGGTGTCTTCATTTCTTCTGCTTATGTTCTGTTTGCCTTCCCACTTTTGAACTTTAAGAACTTTATTCTTTTATTACTCTTAATTATGAGTGTGGAGAGGTGGGAATGGCTTGCGTACATAAGTGTAGCACCTACAGAGGTCAGAAAATGGCATCTGATCCCCTGGAGCTGGAGTTACAGGCAGTTCTGAGCCACCTGATGAGCAGAATTCTGGCCTCTCCAAGCGGAACTTGCTCTGAAACCACTGAGCTGCCCCTCCAGCCCCATCCTGAGGATTCTACATGTGTTCTTGATGCTGTCTTCACTTTAGCACTGTGAATATTTTTAATTTAGAGGATATCCAGTTTATGGAGTCTTCTTTCTATGGATCATACTTTTGAGAGTAAATATAAGTACTCGGCCAACTCAATACTAAGGCTTTTTCCTATTTCCCCATATTCGTGTGTGTGTGTGTGTGTGTGTGTGTGTGTGTGTGTGTGTGTGTGTGTGTATTTGTGTGAGTGTATTATGTGTGTGAGTGTGTATGTATGTGTGTGAGAATATTGTGTGTGTATGTGTGTGTGTATGTATGTATGTATCTCTCTCTCTTTCTCGCTGTCTCTGTCTCTCTCTGTCTCTCTGTGTGACATAAGATTTAAGTTGGAGTCTACTGGTGATAATGGGATATTTTCCTACTAGAGATACTCAATTACTCTAGCTCCAATTGTGAGATGACATATGACTCTCATTAATTGAAATTATTTTCGGAGTTCACTTTTCTTTATCTAAAGAAGCAACAGCTTTGCACTGGGACCTGATGGCTGTTATTTAAGTTACACTTCTAGAAGTTCTGGAATCCCAGAAGCCAAGTTTAGGAAAGGGTGAACTAGAGAGTTTCTGCGGTTCCTTTTTGCAGTATCTTGTTAGTAAGAAGTCAGTGTAAGAAGCCACACTTCCCCTTACACGGTAACATGGAGGTCTCCCTTAGGTTCTGGGGGATTATTTACAGGGCATGCTTATTGTCCTACCACTTAAAAAAAATAAACTATGACAGGCTTTGTGTGGAAAGTTCACTTATACTTTGTGGGTCATGTTTCATACTACATGTCAGAGACTGAAGTATGTTAGATATTAAATCTTTACAATGAAAACACCCATTCCATAGAGTCATACATCTTGTCTCAAAGGCACAACGGAACCAAATCACACACAAAACATGGTCCAATCTAAAGATTTACAGAAAACAATACTATCTTATCTTACCATCCACTTGAGTAGTCTTTGCCAGTTTTTTTCCCCAAGGTATTCATAACAGCTTGTAGTCCATTCACAAGGAATGCTTTCAACAGCTTTCTGAGACAAACAACTCTGCCTACATTACTATGCCTGCCTTAACTGGTGTGGCTTGGTTTTCTGAGACTGGGCTTCTCTGTGTAGCCTTGGCTGCCCTGGAACTCACTCTGCAGACCAGGCTGGCCTCAGAGATCTGTATGCCTGTCTTCCAAATCATGCAGCAGGAGTTATGCCTGAGAGACCTGTTCAGTAGTAGAGCCAACAAGTGGCAAGTAGAATTCAGGGGGCTTTATCAAAAAGTCAGAGTTGAAAAGATAGCTTTTTATCTGTAGAATGGGTTAATAGCATAACAAACTCCAATAGAGATGAAAGTTTTCAGTTAAATAGAGTTAACTGAGATTATGGGTTTTTTTTTTTTTTTTTGAAAAGCATATTACATTTCCAAATATTTCCAGTTCAAGTGGTGATTATTAATAAAATTTTGCTAGAACAGACTGATTTCTGCAAGCTGTTGGGGACTCAATGATTTCTATTCCTGGAAAATACGTTTGCTCACATCGTAGTATATTACCTGGTTGTTCCTGTTTGTGAACGAATTGTGAACTTCTATGTTAAGTAAGACTCAGACATATTTGCGAGGCTGGGTAGACTTAATGCTTTTATAGAATTGGTTTGTAGTTATTTTTCAACAGATGGACAGCTTACATTTGACTGCACTTCTGTGACAGTGATGAATGAGGATTTCGACAGACAATGTGCAAACACTCAGGGAAACACCCCTACAGTATTAATAATTGTTTTTTTTTTTTTAAAGACTTCTATAGTGCCTAGAAAAGTAAGGAAAACTGTATTGCCGAGTCTGTAGCCTCTGCTATCTTGTGAGTGAGTCGGAAGTTTCCAGCACTTGTATTTTGTTGGTGGGGAGCCTACAGAGTTGCAAGACAGCAAGATGGCAAAGAACATCACTGTCAACTAGAGACTCTGCTTGTGTATAGCCCTTATTCTTCCTTTGATTATGGAGATTGCACGTGGCTTCCTCTTGCTGACTTATTCTATTTCTGTGACTCTACAGAAAGTGTACCCTCTCCAAGAGAGGCTGTCAGAAACATTTGTGCTTTCTAAAGGATGTTGATTTAGAGGAGACAATGTTGCCACCTTGAAAATTCCAGGTCACATTCACCACTGCAGTGAGCTTTCCCCATCTTGCACCTCCTCTGCTTCACTGTTTCTGGAATCACAGCAAGGGATGGGGTGGGGCTGGTTGTCATGGTTACAGGGACAAAAGACAAGAGAGATGTAGCAGGTGGAAGCCAGAGTCTTAAACACGCTGCAGCACAGAGCGCATTCTGAACTTGGAAGAAATGTTCCAGAGCCTGCACTGCACCTGAATGTCTGGCTTGATATCCATCTGGCTTGTAGCCAGCCTTCCCTTAAAATAAAGTGGCAGAGTGAGTTTTGTGGTCCAAGCTATTTCTTACATGTTTTAATGTTCGCAATGTACAGCATCCACCCACACCGCCTCTGCTTCTTAGTTGTACTGCACAGCATACAGCCTGAAAGAATTCTGAGCATAGACTACAGACCCCTGACTACTTCACACTATGGAAGCAAGAGTGGACTGACACTTTCTAGTATTTCTTTTAGAACATTTGTATAATAAGACAAACATACATTTGCTTTTCCTTGATTTCTACTCCCTGTTCCAAACAAGGCCTATTTTGATACTTAATATTCTTGAAATTTTTTTCTCTTTCTTTTTTTTAAAATTTTTTTATTTTTTGATACTTTATTTACATTTCGAATGTTTCCCCCTTTCTAGGTCTCCTCTTTGGAAACCACCTATCCCCTCCCCCTCCCCCACCTCTATGAGGGAATTCCACCTTCCACCCACCCGCCCACCAACTCCCCTATTCCCACCTTGACATTCCCCTTTACTGGGGCCTCTCCTCCCCCTGATGGCCAACAAGGCCTCCTCTGCCACATATGTGGTCCAAACCGTGGGTCCCTCCATGTGTATTCTTTGGTTGGTGGTCCTGCCTCCAGGAGGACCAGGGGAGTGAGGCCAGTTGACAGTGTTGCTCCCTCCATGGGGCTACAGAGTCCTTCAGCTCCTTCAGTCTCTTCTCCAACTCCTCCATCTGGGACCTCACTCTCAGTCCAGCGGTTACTGTAAAGTGAAACTTGGGTATTCCGAACTTTTGGGCTAATAACCACTTATCAGTGAGTACATACTGTGTTCGTTCTTTTGTGACTGAGTTACCTCACTCAGGATGATATTTTCAAGTTCCATCCATTTGCCTGCAAATTTCATAAAGTCATTGTTTTTAATAGCTGAGTAGTACTCCATTGTGTAAATGTACCACATTTTCTGTATCCATTCTTCTGATGAGGGACATCTAAGTTGTTTCCAGCTTCTGGCTATTACAAATATGACTGCTATGAACATAGTGGAGCATGTGTCTTTATTACATGTTGGAGCATCTTCTGGGTATATGCCCAGGAGTGGTACAG
>CM052713.1:21284119-21311793 GCA_028551405.1 Uromys caudimaculatus
CAAATAGTGATATTTTGATTTCTTCCTTTCCAATTTGTATCCCTTTGACCCCCTTTTGTTGTCTAATTGCTCTAGCTAGAACTTTAATTACTATATTGAAAGGGGGCAACCTTGTCTAGTCCCTGATTTTAGTGGGATTGCTTCGAGTTTCTCTCCATTTAGTTTGATGTTGGTTTGCTACTGGTTTGCTGTATATTGCTTTTACTATGTTTAGGTATGGGCCTTGAATTCCTGATCTTTCCAGGACTTTTATCATGAAGGGATGCTGAATTTTGTCAAATGCTTTTTCAGCATCTAATGAAATGACCATGTGGTTTTTTTCCTTTGAGTTTGTTTATGTAGTGGATTACATTGATGGATTTCCGGGTATGGAACCATCCCTGCATCCCTGGGATGAAGCCTACTTGATCATGATGAATGATCGTTTTGATGTGTTCTACTCCTGAAATTTTGTACAGAAGGAAGTTCTACAAACAAATTCTAGATCTAAATAATAATCGTGATAAGAAACCATTGCTGTAGAGAATTATACAAGAGCTTCTCTTCCCCTTGCTGCTAACACACACACACACACACACACACACACACACACACACACAGAGCCATCCAAAGAAAGCACTGTGAGCCCGAGTCATTACCAAAGGTGATTTCCGTAGTTTCTTTGTCCCTCTGGTAATGTGGAACCCTTCTTCAGACTCTCGTTCTGTTCTGTGAGTTGTAACAGCAAGCTATTCTTAATGCCTGTCCTTGCAGATGGCGGCTAATGGTTGCTTCAGTCTGACCTATCCTCACAACCCCCACCCAGGAGACTTGATTGAAGTGTTCCGTCCTTGCTATCAGCACTGGGCACTGTACTTGGGTGATGGCTACGTTATCAACATTGCACCTGTAGGTAAGATTGTTTCCTGCGGCCGCTGGGAGCTTTTTAGTTGTTTTGTAGTTAGAAGGGATTGAAGATAAAATCATAAAGCAGATAAAATGCAGAAACTAAATTCAACTAATTTAGAAAATGATATTCACAGAACAAAGCATCATTTAAAGATTCCACAGACTAAATAACATTCAAATTAAAAATCTCTATTTAAAAAATTCCTAATTACAAATAAATGACTAACTGAGGAAAACATTGGCCTCAAACATGACTAAGCTCTGTGTCCTTAGGTCTCACACAAGTGGGTGATTTTAATTAACTTGGCGGCTACTCATAAGTTGTGTAGTATATGATGAATGCTAGTCTAGGTGTTGCGACTACACAGCTTTATAGATATCTACACACTGGTGCTTGCATTTTCATAGACAGTGGGAGTGAAGAAGAGCAGATTGTCAGACGTGTTAGGAAGGATGTGGAAAATCCGAGTGAAGAAGGTTGTCTGTGAAGCCCTGGATCTAGGAGCGTGGGTGGAGGGGAGGTGCTAAATGAGGACTGTTCTTCGAGGGAGCAGCACCGGAAGTAAGACTTGATAGATGTGAGAGAACTAGTCCCATTGTACCCGGGAAACTGGTGCCTCAGAGGAGAGGCAGCAAAAGCCAAGAACGCAAGCCACAAAGGGAGAAGTTTGAAAACAGCTGGCAAAAGACAAGAACAGACATTTCAACCTTATATTCCCCTGAAAGTTATAGACTAAGACACTGACTGATTTCCTACCCATCTCATTAGCAAAGGATAGAATGATAGCATGCAGTGTGGACAGAGACAGGGGAAATTAATACAAGGGTATGGTTGACGGAAATAGAAACAGATAATGCCATTCACAAAACCAGTTTCAGTATGTGTTGAGTTTTAAAAGATTTCTTATGCTCTGTGTCTAATTTTACTTCCAGGAGTCTGGGGAAACATTTAAAAACGTGGGCAAATTTCATTTCTAATGGTTTAAGAAAGCGAGACAATGGCTTAATTTTCAACAGGGGGCTGGCTAAGCACATTATGATTTAGCCACTGTGTATGAGGTATCTGTGTCTGTTAGAATCCTCGAGTTGTATATAACAGAATTAAAGCAAACAAGCAAAAAGACAAGTCCATGACTTACTTCAGAAAGGGTCGAGCTGGCCTTGGACAGCTCCAGGTTTAGGAACGTCATCCCATTAGGACCTTCTGACTCACAAGTATCTTCTCTCTCCTGCTTGTCATCGTCATTCTCTGACTGTGGAAGGAAACAGGGACAGTTCACAAGCTAAGGTTCCATTCTTACAGTTCTGTGACTCAACAGGAAAGAGCTAATCTGCTCTCTGTGTTGGAGTTTAGAAATCATAGAGAATGACTCTAAATTGGCCCATTGTGAGCCACAACTCCATTTCTGGAGAATAAGATGTAATACAGTGATTTGCTCTGGCAGGCATTTTGGGGAAGAAAGAGGCAATGGTGGAACTATAATAGATAAAGTGACTATAAAGTAACTATAGCAATTAAAAAAGCATATTTTTGGACATGTTTAACTATTTGGGAGATGGTCTTAATATACTTAAAAATTTCTAAAGTGCAATATGTGACATAAAACCCCACTTAAAAAGTATATTACACATATCAATATATACAACGTCTGTTCCTGTGTACTTCCAGTGTCTACAGTATGAACTGATGAATGTTGCTGCTCTGTTGAGGAGGCCGAGCTAGAGGAAGAATGGAGAAAGATTACCATTTTAGTCATAATTGGAAGAGAAATTCACATGTCAGTTTTTGTAGAGTCCCTTCCTTTTAGTAGTCACAGGAATATGATGGCCGTGCATAGAAGGTAGACACATGTGGAGATAGACCATGTCCCAGAATATGCTAAACCACAAGGAGTCATGGTACGGACATAACAGGCCCAGATACAAAGGGTCCTGGCCATCTAGGCAATGATTACTAATAGAGGTGTATCAGGTGAAGAGAAGAGACTCAAAGGATTGTTCAGGTAGGGAAAATATAGAGTGTGGCCCTATCTGTGTTTTGCCTATTGAAGTTAGCTTCAGGTTTAGGATATTAGTTTGCTGGCCAGAGGAAATGACAGAAGAAAAGCAGGATCTTATAGCAGGAAATGTGGGCGTACATTAAAGCCCAGGGAAGAGCAAGTGTCTGAAGAAGCAAGAAGTACAGCTAGGTGTTTAAGTGCACATAGAATCATAGCACAGCACTCCTGACCCCTAAGGTATCCATTTGGCAGAGTTCAGATGCTGCGAAGGAACGGGCACAATAGAAAAATTTGTCAATAATCTTAACGCATAACTTGCTCGAAACATATGCAAAATTCTCTCCTAATGCCAATTGTTAAAGGCCTTACTTTCCAAGAACAGGCAGAGAATTTCATGCAACTTGTATTCTGTCTCATATACTACTGCAATTGAGAACACACGGTGTGAGGATAAGATCAAGCACTTTTAGTTTACTGCATGAGGGGAAGAGAGCAATCTAAGTTCCCCAGTATCTCTAGCATCCATTCCTAGATGACATTGGTGCTCTGTGGATCAGATGGCTAAGCCCCACCAACCAATATTCTCATTACAGACGGCATTCGTTCATCACTTACAAGCGCCAAGTCTGTGTTCAGCACAAAGGCCTTGGTGAAAATGCAGCTCTTGAAGGATGTTGTGGGAAATGACACATACAGAATAAACAACAAGTATGACACAACGCACCGTCCCCTCCCTGTGGAGGAAGTGATACAACGGTCAGAGTTCGCTATTGGGCAGGAAGTAGCCTATGACTTGCTGGTCAACAACTGTGAGCATTTTGTGACCTTGCTCCGCTATGGAGAAGGAGTGTCAGAGCAGGTGAGTTTTCTTTAGGAGGTTTGAGATGTTTCTCACATTGAGAAAATCCTATCTGTCATGATAAAGGTCTTATACTTTAACCGAAATGCAAAGAACAAGAAAATTTGGAAACACTGAAGGGCAGAGAAGGAGGCTGTTAAAAATACAGTAAGTTAGAGATCAAACAGACTAGGACTTGGACATCTTGAAATGTGGGCTGGATGGGGACTTGAGGTAGCATCAAGTCCATACTTCCTGTCAGTCTTACTGGCCCCACTAATTACAGTTTTCATTCTCCCCCCCATTCAGCAACCTCAAAACACCCACTCCATGTACTGAAAATAATGTAGCAAAAGAAGGAAGACAGATGGGTTAATTAGTAGATTCTTTTCCAGGAGGGAATAGCGGCCAACCAATGACATGTCTTGAAGGGTTGGTAAATGTTTCCTATTTTTTTACAATACTACTTTTCAATGAAATGTGCTATTTAATCCGCTGGCCTTCTAAATGACTTTCTGTATATGGACTGACTTTAGTGTATCTGATTCTTGTAATATTGCGACCTTGTAGATTTCCAGCACTATTTTGTAGTGTTATAGTGATTCCCAACAAAGTGAATATTTACCTGACTTCCTTTTGCCTTGCCTGTTCTCAGGCCAGGGTGGTTCCATCTCTAAGGTCTTAACCCATAGATTATTAGGACAATGTAAGAGAATAAAATTGTTAGGAGGAGGGGCCCTGTTTGTCCAAAGCTACATACAAAAGTGTTACTTTTTAAACTTAAAAAGCCCAGATAGGTTTTTGAAATTATCTTTTATTTTATTTTTATATTATTTTATTTTACTTTTAGGAAAAACTCATTGGCAATGTGCTCCCATCAGGAAGTACATTAACAGTGAATGTTCATTCACAGAAAATAACACACACACACACACACACACACACACACACACACACACACACACAGAACTAAAACACAGAGGCCACACGCAAATTGTTCTTTTTCTTTATGTTGAAAACTAGTGCTGTTGTTAAGAAATGTATTCTATCTGCGTAATTGATAATTATCCAGCTAAGTAGCACGCTATTTACAGCCTAATATAAAAAGCATCTGTTGTGCTTTGGATATATAGTGTCCCATCAAAGTCTTGCATGGCATGCTCCTTGGCTGGTGGCTGATTTTCAGATATAACTAGATTATGGGATCTTTGGTAATGATTAAATTGTTCATTGCATTAGCAAACAATATTCAATTAATTTCTGCAAATGGGGGACAGTGGTCCAAAAAATATAAATTTCTGCTATATCAAATAAATCAATTTGCATATCTACTCTATAACATAGTATCTGTGACTTACAGGTCTATGCTTTTATTATACATTTATTGTTTATTTTTATTTGTGTCAAGAAGGTAGCTCTTCGGGTTAGATACTCTTATAGGAACAACAAAGCCAAACGAGATCAATCAACCAACTAACCAACTAAAAACTGAAACAGCAGCAGGATCCATGAAGGCAGCTGGAAGAAACTTGTGGAGTGGTAGATACGTATGTAGTATTGGTTAGGGTGACATTTTATGGATGTAAGCCCACCTCCAAATAGATCAGCTTGCACATATTAAATATTTAAAACCTTTTGCTTGCTAATAATACTTGGATAATGTAGAAGTGTGGTTGAGTATGAACAGATTCCAACCCTCTCACTTTGAATTTCATCTGAGATTTACCATCTTTTTACTTTTCATACGAAGACTCAAAACCCAGGGGGGGTTCGCTTCTTCAACAGATAGTGGAGCTGGTCTCTAAGAGATACGGTGAGAATGGTACATGGACATGCCTAGGAATCTTGTAAATGCATTTTTGAAAGTGGCTATTTTTCTTTATCCCCAGCCAGCTCACAAATGAATGAGACTGAGACTATGGTTTATTTAATACAGCCTACCTCACAATACCTGGGCAGTCATTGTTCTAGTCTAGTCCTCTAAACTAATCTGGTTACCTCCCAGCCTACATCCCTGAGATACTTGCATTTGGATTCTGGCCCTTTGTGCCTCAGGTGTGTTCTCCCAGGACCCCTTCCTCATGGCAAATCTCCCCTACCTTGGTCTCTCCCAGAATTCTTTCTCTTCCCAGAGGTCACATCCTATTCTCTTTATTGCCTAGTTACTGACTTTTTCCAGTTTTTATTGACAAGGCAGAGAATAGCGAGCATTGTTTAAACAAACTGAAGATAGGAGATTCTTAACATAAGTATTACAGTGCTAAGTCTGGATTGAAACCAGATAATGGGAAGAAGAAATCAGCATTTGAATAATACAAGGATTTGAATAATACACAAAACACAAAAACATTATCCCTACAGAGTCTACCTTAGTGCCTGCACTCTTTTGGCATGAGCTAATGTCCTTTCTTTATTCACTGGCTGGATGACTTTGGGTACACCATATATGCTTTTTACCATACCCTTGAGTTATTTTATTTTAAAGATTTAGAAGTATTTGAAGTCTCTTCATTAGATGTATTACAGATTTTGTCCTAATGAATGTGTGCTATGCTTTGGCTATATAGCATCTGGCTAGAGACTCACGTGGCATGTTTCACAGCTAGCATCTAGCAGCTATTGTGTTGAGAAATGATCAGATCATAAAGTCTAATGCCTAATCAATGGGTCCATCTATTGATTGTTTCCTAATCTGATGGCATTATTGGGAGGTGGCATAAACTAGATGAGACAGAATTGGAAGAAGCAGGTCGAGGGTGCCTCTGAAGTAGATGTCTTGTCTCTACCCTCTTCCGAGGCGTCTCTCTGGTTTCTTCCAGCACAAGCTAACCTTACTCGTTAGTGACCTTGAGCTTAGAGATGTTTCCTTAGGGATGTGACAATGACTTGACTTTTAAAAAATACATAGAAATTATTAAAAAAGGTAGAAGGATTATGATCCTGTTTATGTTTTCCACTGTTGTTTTTTTTGTAGTTGAACAAAGCCAACAGGCAATCTTTAGAGTAGTTTTTAGAATTACAACATTGTCCCACTGTAGAGCAGTCTCTCTGCTCCTTACACATATAAACCCATCCGTGTCTTCTATCAAAGGGCTACATCTCTAGATCACTGGTGAGCCAGCTTTGAAAACTCATGTCGATCAAAGGCCATAGTTCACATCAGAACTTCTTCTTTTGTGTTGAATGTTGTATGAATGTAGACAAACTTATAATGACATATCCATTATTATATTGATAACTTCCCTGCAGTAAAATTATACTGTATGCTACCTAATCACATCCCTTCACCCCAGACATGGGCAACCTTATTGGATTCTTTTTAATTGTATGCATGCCCTTATCTTTGTTGAATGTCTCATAGTTGGAATCAGGTCATATGTTGACCTATCAATCACTTTGCCTATATCCAAATTTGGTTTGTTTATTTTTCTATTGATTTTTAAGACTCTTGTGTATATTTTAAATGAGTCTTTTAACAAAGTTTTCTTTTGTAAATATTTTATCCAGCCTGTGGCTTATTTTTTTTTCAATACTTTTCAAAGTTCCAAAAGTAACATTTTTTATTGTTATAGTTCAAATAAGCTACTAAAATTATCTATCTTTATATAAGATGGCTATACCCTTTAATAAGCCTGCACAGTCAGGGCATAAACACGCCATGCCTGCTCTTCAGTGTGTGGCTGCAGTTGTTGAGTCTCAGAAAATAGACATTGATAAAGTCAATAGTCATATAGGACCCGCTATGCCGATGATTCAGCCTCAGATTCAGCCTGTTTCACTGATTTTTCACAGGTCCTCAGAATGGGACCTTTACTGGGGCTTTCAAACATAAGATCTTGAAAAACATAAGTCTCCAGAGTCAGAGTGGTGAGTTTACAATCCTGAATAAGCCATGAGGTAAAAGTTCTGCCAAGATCATTATGAGATGTTCAAAGCCTGTAGGTCAGCTCCCACTATACATAATTCCAAGAGACTGTACAGTTCAGATGAGATTTTGCTACCATGAATGAGATGCCATGAAAGAGCATTTGGTATTTGAGAATATACACTTATGATAGGGAGGCTTTATTAGAGCAGTATTGCCCTTTGATCAAGTTGTATATCCCTTCTCTAAGCCTTATGTTTAAGATTTCTCCAATGTCTCAGGTTTCTAGAAGTCGAAAGATACCTAGTCAGTTGTGCTTGCATCTTGCTAAGGGTAACCCCAAGCCCAGGACCCTATCATTTTTCTGGGGTTGGAGCTGCTGCCGTTTGACTCTATTTGATGCCTTATTGAGCTTTCATGTTTTCAGTTCCTGCCCCATTTCCTTGGGTCAAACCTTCTCCTTGGCTTCAGACTTTGCTCCTTATTATTCTTGGGAATTCTATGTACATGGCATGTCTTTGCCTCTTTGTTTGTTTATGATATGCATGGGCCAAGACCTCACCATGGCCTCAGGTGGCAGTGCAGGCTGCTCTCATCGGGCTGTTCCTTACTTGAGTTTCCAGTTCCTTCTCTCTTCATAGTTTACAAATCCTTCCACTTCTCTCTCTCCAACTTGCTACCACATACCTGTTCATTGTGGTAGCATCTCAGTGTGTCACTGAGTGTCCTCAGTGTGCCTCTCACCTTTTGATATTGTTAGTGAATAATTTAGGTAGTGATTACTAAACATTATAGGTAACATAAGCATAAAACTACCAAGTAAGTAAAAGTAAAATTACAGAAGAAAATAGGATTTGTAGGGTAAGGCCAGGCTGTCTGCATGTTCATTCTCTCCACTGGAAATATTTTGGGGGAATTAGAAAGAGGCAAAGTTCTAGGTTCATTCTGTTGTAATGACCAGAAAGATTTTGAGGAAGAAAGAGTTAGCTTACAGTTTTCAGTCCATCAATGGACATCAAAGCAGAAAGCCAAGCAGAGGCAGTCCTGCATGCTATGCTACACTTTATCTCCAGTCAAGGCACTCCCTTTGCCTTAGTTAGGGTTTTACTGCTGTGAATAGACACCATGACCAAAGCAACTCATAGACAACATTTAATCGGGGCTGGCTTACAGGTTCAGAGGTTCAGTCCATTATCATCAAGGCAGGAGCATGGCAGCATCCAAGCAGGCATGGTGCAGGCAGAGCTGGCAGTTGTACATCTTCACCTGAAGGTTACTAAGAGCTTCCAGGCAGCTAAGATCAGGGTTTTAAAGCCAAAACCCACAGTGGCACACTTCCAAATAGTGCCATTCTCTGGGCTAGGCATACTCAAACCACCACACCCTTCACATCCAAGAAGTACCACAAGGGCAAACTACTTGATTTCTAGCTCATGGGCTGGTTTCTACTTAGCTAGCTTTCTTACACAACCCTGGATCACCTGCTCAGGGAATGGACCTACCCACAGTGGGTTAGGTCTTCCTATGTCACTACCCCACCAATATGTCTACAGGGTGATCGTTCAACTGATACTCCCTTCTCAGGTGATTCTAAGCTATGTCAAGTTGGTGGTTAAAGGTGACTAGGAAAGGAGTCATGAGTGTAGCCCTACTCCCTTCTGATTGCAGACCCGCATAACAAAGTGAACACATGCTGTAAATGTATGGAGCAAATGCTCCTTCGGCATGCCTCTGTCTTGCCAGTTTGCAACAAGGAAGCATCAGTGAGGGACATAGTACAGCATTTCAGAAATATGTAGGCAGAGGCTCCACAGTAAAAGCTTATGAGTTATATAGAGGGAGCTATCAACTGTGATAGCTCTTGGCTAGGTTAGACCAGTCCCCAGATATTTGACAAAAAAAAAAAAAAAAAAAAGTTTGTGTTATTTGAAAGCCATGACTCTTGAAGCCCAGAGACTTCCCATTGTCTTCCGAGTCTCTGATGATTCCAATATCCGAATATAACTTCTCTGTCATAACACTGCTCTCAAACCCATGAAGATGCCAGGCAAATATTAGCTGAGTGGCATGAAAACCATGAATATTCATTAGCTACCCTCATCACGATGATGACTAATACTCTAATGGCTACAAATGTCTGAACTCTTTTATGGACAATTGAGTTTGAGAATGGCTTCCTCTGTCTATATAAAAACCAATTTGACATGATAGTTGACTAATATTGACTCTTTTTAAAGCGTACTGACTTGGTTTCCTGTGACAAAACACTGTTCAAAAGCAACTTAAGGGTTAGAGTTATGGTTAATGTTAAGGTAAATAGAATGTTTATGTCTTCTTAAAGGAGGCATTTCGTCACTGCAAGAAGCTAGGGTACAAAGTCACACAGGTGCTGAGTCAGAAACCACAGAGGAACACTGCTTAATGGCTTTGCTCTCCAGGCTCACTTGCCTGGCTTTCCTTTACAAGCCAGGACTTCCTGTCTGTGGGTCGGACTACCCACAGTTGACTGAGCCCTCCCGCATCAATCATTAATCAAGATGCCCTCCTCCCACGTGCCCTCAGGGCAATTTCTCCATTGGTGTCCCCTTTCCCCAGTTGACTCAACTTTCAAGTTGACATAAACTGTCCAGCACATGTGCTTACTGTATCCAGCGAATAAGAGCTTATGGCTACTTAACTCAGATCACAGATCATCTTCCTGGATTCTTTGAGTAACAAGCATCCTTTAGTTAGAGAAATGGACACACACACACACACACACACACACACACACACACACACACACACTGATCAAATTATAGAGGCTGCTGGAGGGAGAGTAAGCATCTATGAAGCTTTGGCTTACATCTAAACATCTTGGTGGTATGATGACCTTGGGCAATAGAACCATTTACTTGCAGTCTCCAAGTTTTGCAGAAGAGCACAGCACTCGCTCTCTCATGAGAAGATTATGATAAGCAACCAGGACCCATGTCCATGATGAGCTTAGACACTGCCAAGAGCTTTAATTTTCAGAAATAGAAAACTATGTGTGTTTATATCTTTTGCACAACTATAAAAATTACAATCGTATTCATATCTTATTTTGACCTTGGACTTTTAAATGCATTCATTGTACATTAAAATAGTTCTTTGGTTTATCTAGCAAACCAAAGCTGCAAGACAACACTGCAATCTTTAGAATAAGATGAATTGTTTGTTTGTTTGTTTGTTTGTTTCTTGTTTCTTTTTAGGCCAACAGAGCAATTGGCACCATGGGGTTGGTGGCAGCTGGTATTGATATCTTCGCATTCCTCGGCTTGTTTCCCAAAAGACAAAGAACGAAATATTAGCGGTTTATTGAAGAGACTGGAATGAAGACATTTGTGAGGAGAAAAAAGTCCTAGGTTGAATACTTATTTTGAATGCATCATTATTGCTCATGGTCCCCATGATGGATGGCAGACTCTGTAATAAATTGCTTGCTGATTTTAATCTTATCATTGAGCCAAGAAAAGTTTTTCCCCACTAGTAGACGTTTGCCATGACAGCTTGAACAAAACACAATTGCCTTTTGCTCGAGCCAGCCTAGGATCTTAACAAAACCAAGACTATATTTTATCTTCTACTGTAAATATTGTTTTCCTTTTCCCTAAGGACGGCTGTTTTGCCAGAGGTGTGGAGAACCATTTACATGGGCTTCTGAGAGATAGTTGTTAGGGCCAACATCTAAATTCCTATTCTTTTCCTTGTCAGAACAAAGGGACATGAGCATATCTAGTATTATGGATACATGGATATATCTATGATCTATCCAAATCCTTAAGGAACTCTGGACGACAAAGCATTTGAGGTAGTACACCCATATTGCTACACCTGTGTAGGTGAACCATCTAAGAAGAGAGTGGGAGGCTTTATATATATATTGAATTCTTGGGTGTCAGTCTTTGGTCTCCACCTTTTTAATTTTAATTTTATTTTTTATTAAAAAATTTTTTTTTTTTGGAGACAGGGTGCATCGTCCTTCACAGTTTATGGCAAACTGGCTAGCCTGTGAGCTTCCAAAGAGTCTCCTGTCTTTGCCTCCATTTCATGGTAAGAGTTCTGGAATTACAAATGTTCTCTAAAAACCCAAGCTTCATGTAGACTCTGGGGATCTGAGCTCAAGGCTTCATGCTTATGTATAAAATGCTTTACCCACTGAGTCCCGCCCCCATCTCTCTTTCTTGTACTTTCAGACCCAGTGAGTTCAGGAATCAGTGTTGAACAATGGGCTGTATTTTTATTGATTTAAATGGATCCCTCCAGATTGCATAGTAGCTCAGTGGTTTGACCTTTGGGGCTTGGCAAGCAATCATTAATATTGATGCAAAGTGCTATATTCATAACACAAAATTCCCCATCCCTTTAAAGATGTGAACTGTAAGTCAAGGAATCCCATTCTTTTATTCTTTTATTTTTCTGATCATGTGTTGAATTAAACTACTTTTTAATGCAGAATTCTAGGTAGCAGCAGGTCAGGAAAGGTGGAATGTAAGTCTTTCTACACGAAGATGGTGTAAGGGCATCATAGCATTACCCCATAAACCACACAGCTAGTGCAGCATCCTTTTGTGCCATAATCAAAAGCATGTCAGTCAATAAGGAAACATGTCAGTAAACATAGGGGTAGAAATGAAACCTCACATCTAGTAAACTGATTTGACTTTGGTGCCAGAAACGCGCTGATGAGGGTGGGCAAAGGTAATGATAACAGAAGTATGTGCTGCCACTCCCGCCCCAGAGTCCTGCTGTCGCCTCTTTACTTTTGCAACAGGCCCTTCTTGTTCTAACCCCCAAACTAATTCTTCAGTGCTTGGTCTTCTCAGAAGGCATGAGGTTACTTTTGTCCTGAATGCAGGTCTCTGTTCCCAAATAGTGAAGAATATGCAGTTTTCTAGAAGTTTCTTATTAAGGTAAGGGCAGCTGCAGCCGCTGGGCTACTTTCCCCTGGTGTGCCGTCTTCTCAATGAAATATATTTACAGAGAGCAAGCCAACTCACACCAGGACATCTGTTTCTGGCAGAATTATACCATTGGCCAGGAAAAGGTAGTAGAATTGAGAACCAAAAGCCTCTTGGGGCTTCAAGTCACACCTTTCTAGAGAACTCTGACATCTCTACTGCAGAAGAGAAGCAAGATGTCAAAAAGAAAACATCAGAAATGCACTTTTTAATCCATATGTTTATTTTCTTATCAGTTGTCCGAGGCTTCAGCAGCCTCGGTTTGCCATAAACATGGCCGACCTTAGGATGCGCAGCTCTAAATACCTGGGGTTGTTTGCCTGTAGGTACTCAATACCCACAAGTTCAATGCAACTTGTACTTGGATCAGCTTTGTTCCCAACACTATGAAATATTGTCTGGACATATTTTCAACAGTCAGTGATGGAGTCCAGCTCTATCATGTTTCAAAAAAATGGAATGTAAAGATCATCTGATCAGGAGATAGGTTTTTGGTAATACTAGGAAAGAAATGTCTGTGTTTTTATTGAATATGTACATAAGGCAAATAAAATATGCTATCTAAATGTCACACTGTATCAACTGAATCTGTTCATTCTAGGAGTCAAATTACTGAAGAGGACTGTCAGGTAAAGGAGACTCCACAGTTTCAACGTTGCTACATTTTTTTCTTTTAATGATAAACTAATATACTTAAAAAGCAGATTGATTTTCTTTTATGTATACACACACACACACACACACACACACACACACACACACACACACAGAGGCATGACAGGAAGAGGAGTCAGCCAGATTCCCCCAGACCTGGAGCTACAAGAATCTGTTAGCTGTTTAATGTGGGCGCTGGCATCCAAACTGTTCCTGAGCAGTGGTCAGCTGCTCCAGTCCTAAAATCTATTTCAAAAGACTTTCAATTCTGTTGATTTTGCTGGTCTGGCTGCTAAGTTAGTTTCTTCTCTCGTTGCTGTTATTAAACACCTGACTTAAGCAATGAGGGGTTTCCTTTGCTCACGTATTAGAGGGATTGCAGTTTGTCACCTGGGAGTGTGGGTTATCTGGTCATATCAGGTCCACAGTCATAATGTGAGAGACAGGGATGCTGGTTCTCAGCACCCTTTCTCATTTTTATTTCATCAGGGACTAGATCTATGGTACCATCAGCATTTTGGGCAAATCTTCCCATCTCAGTAAAATCTTTCTAGAAACATCTTCACAGACATATCAGAGATATCTCTCTTACATGATTCTAAATCCAATGGAGTTGATAATGAAAATTAAGCATTAAAGCCAGTAAATTGGACAGTTTTAAAACTATCACTCTCCAAACAGCTTTGCACACAAAAAAACTTAAAGTCAAACAGGTATGCACATTGGTGCTGTTGGCTTGCGTAACAGTGCTTATAACATCATTTACAGCCATAGTTTGCTAACATGTTGAAAACTAAAGACATGGTGAACCAAGAACTAACTTATCTCGACTCCACACATTGTGCCGTTAGTCACGTGGTTGCTATTCATGGCATTCAGTTGACAAGTTGCCTATGCCTGTGGAAGCTCTGTTGAATCAGCAAAATTAGATTTAGTACTTCAAAGAAAACCTAGGAGTTAATTTCAAGTGTTCACCAGCTCGAAGCAAGGGTGACACACATGAGAGACACTAGCTCGTGTACAGAACACATTGTGAAGGAGGCATCCTGTTGTCTTTAATAAACATCTTTGATGACTTGAGTAATTAAAGCAATGGGATAGGTTGCCTCGTAGCCTGGAGATTCTCAGTGAGGGTAAAATCATCATAGGTACTTTCTATAGAGTCTGGATTTTAAGATGATCAATGAATGGTGTCTTCAGGGAAGCTCTTAGAGTTAGAATTAGAATTTTTGTGTATTGATAATAATAATGAAGGTAACATACTTTATAAAGTGAAAAACAGATTTGAGCAGTTTATTTCATTTTTTTCATCTATTCTGCACCGTTGCGCTCACCGGCCCCATACAATACACTTTTGGAATGTACAAAGTTGGTGTTGTACGCTTACATTTTAGCAATGCCATGCCTGGTTATAAAAGATTAGCACCAATCTCTATTGTTCTCAGTTTCCACACCACTCTACCTCCTGTGTATCTAGAGTGGGATCAGTCATCTTGTTTTTCCATTGTAGCGACACCAAAGATACAAACCAGGAGGGATTTCATGATCCTGGCTAATGTATGTACATGAATGTGCTCCACGAATTAATGTAAGATTAAGGAAACTTACACCAATTAATATATGACTCAAACTTTCAAATGCCAAATGCTTCCTCAGGTTTTCTTCTCATCCGATGTCCATGCATCTAATTTCATCACATGAGACCTGTCCATTTAGAACAATACAGTAGGAATGCGGGTTATTACAGAGGTGATCTGAGACATGCAGTTTTCTCTCCAGCTAGTGAAGGGTATAAGGAATGTGAGGTCCTTTGCTGCAAGGCTTAGTATATTGAAGTGCGTTCGATGCTTTGATGGAGAGAGAAGAGAAGGGTACGCAGTTTCCACCTTTCCACAGTGCTTAGTTCGGGGGACAAAGGGTGATGTTGCGGAACAGACTTGATGGCAATTCAGGTTACAGTCGGGTCCAAAAGTGCTGTTCTGAAGCTTGCCCTCCCAGACTGAGCTTCCCTTTGGGGACCTCTTCGGGGCTTTCGTAGGCTCTGTTGATGTAGAATCCATTTTTGCCATCGACTGCATAATCTGTCCTGTTCGTGGGAGGCCACGTAGAGTCCTCTGCTAGCTTTCTCTGCAAGATCCTATACTGACTTTTCGAGTAGAATCCAAATTCTTTCTTTATAAACAGCCAGAGCTCTCTATTATGAAGGATGGCATCCTGAAAATTCGAGGAAGGTGATAGTGAAACTATTGTACTTAGGCAAGTAAAGCCCCTTCCAGCCACCTAGTGCTGAACCTAGGGCCCTGAGCTTCCTGTCTCCTGAACCCGAGCTTGCTACCTCTGCTGCTGCTTTCCCTGGAAGCCGAGATGTTTCCGGGCACAGAAACCTGCTAATACTCAAGCCTTTCACGTCTTCAGATTTCCTGGTAAAATCCTGGCTAGAGATTCACTCTCAAGTCTTTCACTAGGGACTCAAGCTAACTTTTCCACAGCACATATCATGAAAATAAAACAAAAGGAAGAAAGGATGGGAGAAACTGGGATGGGGGAGGGGAGGGGAGGGAAAACAGAAACTGTAAACTGAGTCCCACCATGTCACATACAAAGTGCCAAAGATTGTTGCTTGAATGAATTAATCTGTAGCAATCAAATACATTTTAAAATTTTATTTTGATTTATGCATATGTGGGGGGGGGGGTCTGTGTATGTGCCCGTGTCTGCAAAGGCCAGGAGATAACAGGTGAGCAGGACTTGGAATTATCCAAGGTGGTAAACTGTCTGATGTGGGTGCTGGGTACCAACATCAGGCCCTCTGAAAGAGCAGCAAACGCTCGTGCGTAAGCACCACGTCTCTCTAGTTCCTCGAGGTTGTCTTCTTTCCCATGCTTCTGAGTTCTCTTTTATTCTTTCCTTACGCAATTTTTAACAAATAACAGTAGAATCGATCTGATTCTGCTTTGTAGATTCTCCATCATGTACAACTTTTGTGTAATTACATCTTGTAAGATCACTTATTGTAGTTGACATAAAGCTATAGTCATCTTCTTCTCTTTAAAGACTATGGCATTTCTTCAGATTTCAGCGAAGCATCAAAGCACAATGTTTGAATCATATTTTGCTGCTGTAGATGACACTATCATGAATCTCTTCCTACAAGTAGGGTTAAAATGTTTCTGTTGCATTTTGTGATATTTTTAAAATTTGATGTGAAGTGGAATTCCTGAATTAAAGAATATAAGAAATTCACACCCACCCACACATCCACACACACATCCACACACCCACTCACTCACACACACACACACACACAGACACACAAAGACACACGCACACGCACGCACTCACACACACGCATGCACTCACACACACACGCACTCACACACACACACACTCTCACACACACACACTCTCACACACACACACACACACACTCACACATCCACATCCACACACACACTCACACACACACTCATACACACACTCTCACACACACACACACACACACTCACACATCCACATCCACACGCACACTCACACACACACACTCATACACACACTCTCACACACACACACACACACTCACACATCCACATCCACACACCCACTCACACACACACTTACACACACACACCCACTCTCACATACCCACACACACACACACACATACACACTCACTCACACACACACTAACACATCTGCACACACACACACACACACACACGCACACACACACTCACACACACATACACACTAACTCACACACACACTCACACACGTGCACACACACTCACACACACATACACACTCACACACACATGCACACACACACACTCACACACCTACACACACACACACACACACACACACACACACACCTACTTAATTTGCTTGGTCCATTCTCCCAAAGGACTTGCTTATACTTCAAGAGTCATCCATTTTTTAAAAAAATTACTTTTTAAAAAATCACCGTTCAAGCCTTTTTCTGTGTAGGTGAGTCGTTCAATGGCACCCAGTAGAAGAGCAACACACTGATAAGAAGGCCTTCAAGGCTCACACTGATGACAGTAAAAGTGGCTTCCATTCTCTCCCACTTAGAGAAGGTCTCCTGAAGACACCTTCAGTCTGCCTAAAGGTCTCCTCATGTGCCAGAGCTGCAGGGTCACCTGGCCTCAGTTCTAAAGTACTGAAAGCAGCAGGGAGCAAATAGTGCCTCTTGTGACAAGTACTGGAGCTCAATTGGTGTTTTGCTTTCTATGGAGAAAGATACCAGAAATATTTCTCAGCAGCCTTCAAAGAATTTTAAGCCGTTCTCAACAAGATCATGCACAGTTCTTACTAATCCTTTTTGGGGAACAAGGTAGTTTCTGTGAAGAAAAAAAGAAAAACCAAAAAAACAAACAAAAAAAAGCCTCAACGAATCATAGCCGGGAGGTGGTGGCGCACGCCTTTAATCCCAGCACTTGGGAGGCAGAGGCAGGCGGATTTCTGAGTTCGAGGCCAGCCTGGTCTACAGAGTGAGTTCCAGGACAGCCAGGGCTACACAGAGAAACCCTGTCTCGAAAAAAACAAAAACAAAAACAAACAAACAAAAAAAAGTAGTTTCTGTGAAACAGTGATCGTATGTTGAGAGTAAGACCTTGAATTTACATACCTACTTTAAAAACATTATAGAAGCCATGTACTTTACCTCTACAAAGAAGGCCACGCAGAACTGGACAAAGGCTGCCGCCAGAATTGAAACTCTCCATGACATTGTGGTTGGGATGAACTGTTGAAAAAAAAAAAACTAGCACCATTATAGGTTGCACACTTTACATTTTGAAAAAAAGTTTCCACTTGGTTTTGTCTTTTTTTTAGAATTTCTGCGTTTGCAATAACCCAAAGGTTGGAGGGTAGGCATTGGTTTCTCTACTTTGTAGATAGCAAAGCTGAAGGTTGCCGTGCCTTATCCATGGACTGACACAAAGCCAGAATCTAAATTCAAATGGACCCTTCCTGGCCTGTGCTTCCTTTGGTAGCCTAATGAGCTGATGGTAATTGTCAGGTGCGCCAGTAGAACGCCAGGAGCAGTGCAGTGGAGGACATTTTGGAGCTCACGTGACCCTTTTCATTAATGCTTGGAAACACAGGGAAGAGGACATAAAATAGAACCATTCCTTTGCGATTCTTACTAACTTCTGTTCTCCTAAAGCAAAACTTACTTGGAATCCATTGCTTTCCCTCCCCCTTCCAGCAAAATTAACTTCTGGGTAAAAATTGTAAGTCATGACAAAAGATTAAGGTTGTTTTAACTAAGTATGATGTTTTGAACAAATGTTATTAGCCTCAAAGATCTTCATGGAAGTCTAACGACCTGTACACAGATTACAGGGTCACAGACATACCACATAATAAACATGTCTGTTTATTAGATGTTAGAGCTATACCCACAGTAAATGGGGAGTTACATAGCTCCATTTCTACCCCACAGAAAGTTTGACTGAGTGTGTAGGAGTCTGAGGTCTATAGGCACAGGCTCCTCCAACCCATAGTGTCGCAGCGTTAGGAAGATTGAGAACCACTGCTCTAGCCATTCACTTCGACTTGTCATCTATATCCTGGGATGGGCTGTTTCAAGGCACTACTTGGTCATCTGTTTCCACCCAGGCTTTGAGAGTCAGCACATTGGCTATGGAGAAACTGGGTCATACTCTGGCCCACTTAGGTCTCATCGCCACTGCCTCCTTAGTGAGGAAGGCTCTTCTCTATCACCACCAGCATGCGAATGCTCTCGGTTTGGAATTATTCACTTGTACAGTAGACTTTCTTCACTTCTGAACGACTCAGTGCCGCACCATTCTTAGCTTCTGTTCCTGAACCACACACATTCTGAAGCACTGTAACTCACGGGATATGGACTGATCGCCTGAGTTTTCATTTCCTGTCTCTCCACTGCTTTGCTTTCCTGCCCTGGGTTAATTAATCTGTTTGAAATGTCCTTCCAAAGAACCTTCAGCATCTCCCCATTATTTTGGCAGAAAGTACAAAGCTCGTTGGCTGCCTTGGACAGTGCCTGCCTCCTCTAGTCTTCTCTGTTCTTCATGCTCCACTGCATAGCACCTGCCTCTGTTTTAAAGACTCTTCTACCTGCTCGGTATTGCAAGCCTTGCTTTGCTTTTCAACCCTGCCACCCCATGTTCTCTGCATCGCCAGAACCAAAGTTGTTCTTTGAAATTCAAAAGGCCCTCAGCCCTTTCTCCTGGTGCTGAGGAAGTTCTTTCCATCAGAAACAGCCTGACCTGGCTAGATCTCAACTGGCAAGATCTAGACCCTCACCAACCCATGCCCCTTCCGTAAGGTCCTCGTGGAAGACACAGTATCAATAAGAATTTCTTCCTATGTCCTTCCAGTGATGTTATTTTATTCCCTTCGAGCATGGGTTGCATCAGACAACCACGTTCCATCTCAGGGAAGAAGGGCTAGACTTCAAAACAGAGCTATGGGCTGACAGCCTTTCCTTTCTAGACGTCTCCCACAAGACTTGTCCAAGGATAGCTTTAATAACTTCCTAATGAATTTACTTTCAAAATAGTGTGACCAAATGATAGCCACTCAGATAAGACTCTCTATAGTCAATTCCTGGTATTAATAAGATTTGCCCAACCCTTTTCTTTTGCAATTACATTTAAAGGGATTTTTTTTTACTGGTGTGTGTGTGTGTGTGTGTGTGTGTGTGTGTGTGTGTGTGTGTGTGTGTTGTATGGGGCATACATTCCACAAAACACATGTAGATATTACAGGTCAACTTATGGGAGCTGATCCTCTCCTTCTACCATGTGGGAACCAGGGACTGAACTCTGGTCTTCAGGCTTGGTAATAGGCACATTTACCCACTGTGTCTTTTCCCTGGTCCCAAACAATATTTTAGGTGTGACAGTAAAAACATGCTAAAAAGACAGCATCATTAATATGGAAGTATATGTGGGATGGAGAAATGTTTTCTAAACAATAAAAGTTCATGGTGTTTAGTGGGTTAGAGAGAATAATGATTGACTTACAGACTGCTATGGAAGTCCAGCTTTGGCACATCTGAGTGATGACAGATGTGTCCTGTATAATACTTACCTCCATTTTACTGTATAGATCTTGAAAATCAGAAAACAGAATGAAGATAGTGAGGCCCACAGCAGATGTCAGCAGAAGCGAGAATAAATCTGAAGAAACACCAAACATTATTTTCAGGTGCTAAGAGAATACTTCCTAGAATTTGGCACACTTTAGCAATTAGTTCATGTTGGGCAAACGCTAGACGAATCTTCAAATGTTTGGATAGATCCTCATATGTCTTAAAATATGTCCTAATGCTTGTACGATAAAGGTGTTATTATATTTAAAAAAATCTCTCCTCATAAGGATGCAATCAAGTATGTTATAGAAATTTTCATAAGGGAAATATCTTTCCTGAGGGCCCCTTGGGTGGAGACATCCTGCCATGACTAGTCCATCTGAATGGTTACCAGAGAAGCCCTACATATGATCATCACCATCTCATATGTGGGGCACATATGTAGGGAGAGCATCCAGTCTTGACAGCATCTTAGTCTTCAGTGCCAAGAGAATGAGGTACAAGAACCTGCCGCTGACACCCTGAGCTTTCCAGTGTGAGGTCTGTCAGCCTTTCTGAACTCTCTGTTTACATTCTGTCCCTACCTGGCTTCTGTGCTCCTGATCATTAAGTGTCCCGTGTAGGCAGTATTCCTTTTGTCATGGTACATGACATTATCCTCCCCGCCCCCAACTTTATGAGCTCAAATCAAGTACCGATTTTCTTCAAACTCCTGAATCCTCCCTTACAGAGCTTATTCTGATACTTATGATCTCAACTGATCTATCAACCAGGCTTCGGCAGCTCCGGAGTGACTGTATCCGGGCTCTAGGCCTCTGATTTGGGAAGGTAAGTTAGCAATGATAAATAAGCAAATGCTGGGCTCCCCCCTTCCCATGTCCTTAGCTGCTTGACTTTTGAACACACACATCCCAGGATGAATTATGTCAAGATCTGATCTTAACACCAAAAGCCCATCTGCTTCTGTCTGCCCAGCCATCAGCAGATAATGCCTCTCAAATGTTTTTGACTAGGGTATCACCTCAGGCCCCAAATCACCTCAAGAATTCACTCAGTGTTACCAGGATAGAGAAACTATTTCTGAAGATACCAGAACTGTTGTCACCATTAAGTACCAGTACCCACCCTTAGCATTTCCCTACCCAGTCTCAAAAGAATGCTTAGAAAGGGTGAAGCAGACATGGGGTAAGAGGGAGAGAGAGAGGAGGAGAGGAGAGGAGAAGGGAGAGGAGGGGAGGGGAGGGGAAGGGAGGGGAGGGGAAAGGAGGGGAGGGGAAGAGAGGGGAGGGGAGGGGAAGGGAGGGGAGGGGAGGGGAGGAGAGCTCCCAAATAGAGCAATGTGCCCATAATGGTAATACAAAGATCCCAAGAGATAGAAATGTGGTTTTTGCATTGTTCCTAGTGTAGAATCACTGGGACTCAAAAGCTGGTAAAGAACAGCAGCATAGGCTGCTAGTCCTATTAAAAATGTGGTTCTCTTTAGCCACTGGATGAGTCTTGTGCATTCAGTGCGTCCTTGGGTTGGCGATGTGCAAAGTAGGCCCTCTCTCTTACTTCAGCTTTTGTTTAAAAATGTAGTGAAGAAATGTGTCTAACCTCCTTGGTTAGCTGCTGTTGATATACCTGAAAGAATGGGACCCTCTGGATGTAAGTACTTTAAAAAGCAAATATTGCACAAACCGCTGTAACTTGTTTTCAAATAAGGGAAAGTTGGGAATAGTCGTTCTAGGGAAAATGTGTACTTTTTCTGTGTCTTGTCATTATAATGTTGAATTTCTCTCAAATTCTGATAAGAAAAGCAAGATTTTTTGCTATTTTAAGATGAAATCGGTTATATCATGTATCTTAGTACTGTCAAAGGCTTCTGACATAACACAGAAGTCTACATCTGTAATATTATGTGCACTGGGGCAGGAGAGATGGTTCAGGGCTTAACAGCATATACCACTCTTACAAAGGACCTAAGTTCAGTTCCCAGCATCAATATAGGGTGGCTCACCACTGCCTATAGCACCAGCTCTTGGAGACCCAGTGCCCTCTTCTGGACTCCACGGGCACCTTCATTTACAAGTACACACACTTTGCCACACACAGATACACATAAATTAAAATTAAATAAATTAAAGATTGTGAATTAGAATATTTGATTATAAAACCTTTCCCATTTGGAATTACTAGTTACATCAGTGATATGGCTCAGTGGGGAGCAATATTTGCCACTGTCCAAGCTAATTTTATGCCAACTTGACACAAGTTAGAGTCTTCTGAAAGGAAGGCACCTCAGTTGAGAAAAATGCAGCCATAAGATTCAGCTGTAGGGTATTTTCTTAGTGATTGATGAGGGAGGGCCCAGGCCATTGTGGGTGGTGCCATCCCTGGGCTGGTGGTCCTGAGCTCTATAAGAAAGCAGGCTGAACAAGCACTGGGAACCAAGCCAGTCAGCAGCCACCCCTCCATAACCTCTGCTTCAGCTCCTGCCTCCAGGATCCTCTCCTGTCTGAGTTTCTGTCCTCAGTTCCTTCAGTGATGGACTACAATGGCGAAGTGTAAGCCAAATTGACCCTTTTCTCTCCAGCTTGCTTTTGTTCTTGGTGTTTCATCCCAGTGATAGAAACCCTGACTAGAACAGCCACCAAACCTAATGACTTGAGTTTGATTCCCTGGAATCCACTGGCTCCTACCCACAGGTTGCTGCCCTCTGCCTGCCCATGTGCCTACAGCACACATAAGACCTGGAGAGAATTGTTCGATGTGTCTGTCATGAGATGTCAGTTTTCCTTAAAGCTTCAAGTCCCCATGTTGGAAGTCATCTAATTCTAATTCAGTCAGCATGTGTGAAAGTCCCCTGTTTTTACTGCTGAAGTACCAGGTACTGAGAAAATCTCCTTACGAAATACATTTAATTTGGAAACAAGGACTCTAAGAAATAGCTTTAAACTACAGAGCAGGATCTTAATTGGTTTTGACAATAGTCAAGAGTACTTTCAAACACTGCTTCAAAACAGAGAAAAAAGAAGGAACTCAGACATTGACAGGAAATATAAGATCAGAGGAAGCATGATCTTAGATCCTTTGAGAAGACAGCTATGCCAAAAAGGTTCAAGAACAAAGAGAATCTGAGTAACATAATTGGATGAGATTGCTTTAGCAACAATTGTGTGTTTATAACAGAAATGGGAGCTTAACAAATAGAATACTGAAGCAATTTCTCCCAAGTGGGTGTCAGAGGCTAGGCCGTCTAATCACAACTATCAACTAGACATTTGTGACAGAGTTTAACCGAACCCCTCCCCTGTATACAAAAAAGAAACTTATTAAAGTCTACTGGATCAAAATGGAAACCAAATGCATGTTTATGAATCATTAAAAGAAACATGGGAAAGAAAATGAGTCTCGAGAATGAAACAAGATATGACCCCCCTGTCTCAACGGGTAAAACTCATTGTTCTGAAAAGTATTAGGTCAAAGAAGAAACTAGGTCAAAATTGCCGGTCGGTAAAAATATAAAGAATGGGGTGCAAACTGCCATGACTAGCCTTGAGAATATGTTTCTGGTCTTTTAAAGATGAAATGACGTTCAAGGACTGTGAAGTCAACCAAAACAAGTCCAAGGAAAGAAGGAAAGACAAACCTTAATAACTGAGAAAATAGAAAACAATACAGAATTAAAAATCCAAGAGCTATTTTGTTACTAACCAGCAAAAAAAAAAAAAAAAAAAAAATGCATTTAAGGCAAAAACAAGAAAAAGCAACACTCTTGCAATTTGCTTCTGAAGTGTCCAGCAAAAGCTCAGCTGTGGAGGGTGTGGTTTCCCGTGCAGCACAGAGGTAGCACTTTCAAGAGGTGAGTCCAGAACCAGGGCAATGACTTAATCAATAAATGATCCCACTGATAGGCTCACAGCATACTGAGCTTCTGTGAGGTGGCAGAAAACCAATGGAAAACCTGCCACAGTTAGCAGGACCATATACCTGAAGGGTATATTTTGCTCTGGGTTCTCTCTCAACATTCATTCCCTTCCTCAAGCACAGCATGCCCCCCCCCCACCCCCAGTTTGTCCACTCTTGCTCTCTTTCCTGCACTGTGACCTACAGAAGATGAGCAACTTTGCTTCACCATGTGTTCCCTGTCAGTATCTCTCCCACACTCAAGTCCCAGACGCAACTGAGCCACTTAACCATGGACTGAAACCTCTGAGATTGTGAACCATCACGAGGCTTTCCTGTCTGGAAATTGTTCCCCTATCCCAGGCATTTTGTCACAGTGAATAAAAGCTGGTTAAGACAGATTTAAGTATAACCAAGACAATGATAATACAATAGTGAGAATCACAGAAAGTACTGAAAACTTTAAGGAAACTCCATCCCAAACTCTATGATAAAGTTTAGTAATATACATGAAATGGTATTGTATGGGCAAAAATAAGTTATTTAAAACAATATAACCCAAATCAAACCTTAAAAAACCATTTCAAAGGAAGGATTTAGAGCCAAGTAATTTACTGCTATCTTTTTGTAAGTAGTCAAGGAACAAATCATTCCTATCTATTAAAATCTTTATAGAGAAAAGAAAAAATTCAGGTTTAAGTCTAAATCTGAAACCTAACAAAAATCTACCCCCCAAAAAGCTGAAAAATACAGCATGAAATGTAGGCCTTCACAGAACTACAAAATTCAATTTAGTAAAAGTTTAAACTACTACAGGTAAGTAGGATATTCTCAAGCATATGATTTAATAACAAAAATATTAATATAACACATCTGTAGCATTGGATAAGAAGACACAGAAAGAGTGTTTGCTTGGTAGATGCTATGAAGGCATTTGTTGAAGTCTGTCTCCTACACTGGATATTAAAATCTCTCTTGATTAATGCAAACAAAGGGGTATTTTCTTTACATAATAGAAGTTTTCCGTGACCATTTCATCAACAACCAAAAGTACATTTAAAAGCAATGTAAGTGAAAATTACTACATGTATTGTTATCACGGTGTATGTTTATCTACTAGCTTGATATCATCTAACATGGTCCTGAATTCTGGGTTTCAATCATTGGAAGACATAGGTAGATATTTAGTTGTTTAAAAAGAAGGAACAGATCTATGGCAGGAGACCTTTGCCTCGGCCACCAGGGCTCCATAACCAATTAGCGCCGGGAGAAAGCTACCCTCCCAGAAGTTCGGAAAAGCCATGAGTGGGGTTAAAACGAGCACCACTGCTTACCAGGACCTGCCCGGAACCTGTGGGACACAGGGACTGAGGTAGTCAGGCATAGGAACCTTCTGGTTCCCATCTGTGGCAGGAGACCTCTGCCCGGGCCACCAGGGCTCCATAGCCAATGAGCACTGGAGAAAGCTACCCTCCCAAGAGCGTGGAAAAGCCGTGAGTGGGGTTAAGATGAGCACCACTGCTCACTGGGATCCGCCCAGAACCCACAGGCCACAGAGACTGAGGGACAAGAAACTTCCGGTTTCCATCTGTGGCTGCGGACCTCAGCTTGGGCCACAGGGCTCCTTAGCCAACTAGCGCCGGGAGAAAGCTGCCCTTCCAGGAGCGTGGAAAAGCTGTGAGTGAGGTTAAAATGAGCACCACTGCCTACTGGGACCCACCCGGAACCTTAGAGACACAGGGAATGAGATAGTTGGGCATAGGAACCTTCTGGTTCCCATCTGTGGCAGGAGACCTCTGCCCAGGCCACCAGGGTTCCATAGCCAAGCAGCGCTGGGAGAAAGTTACTCTCCCAGGAGTGTGGAAAAGCCATGAGTGGGGACAAGACAAGCACCACTGCTCAGTGGGACCTGACCAGAACCCGCAGACCACAGAGACTGAGGGACAGGAAACTTCTGGTTTCCATATGTGGCTGGGGACCTCAGCTTGGGCCACAGGGCTCCATAGCCAATTAGTGCCAGGAGAAAGCTACCCCCCCCAGGAGCGTGGAAAAGCCATGAGTGGGGTTAAGACGAGCACCACTGCTCACCGGGACCTGGGGACCTCAGCCTGGGCCAGAGGGCTCCAGGAGAGAGCTGGTATCCCAGGAATGCTGACACCCATTCGAGCACAGGCAAAACCACCACTTCTGTTCAAACTCACTGGATCAAGAGGGACCCTTGTAGAGCCATCAGGACACAGGAACCAAGGGACAGCTGGGGACAAGATCCTTCTGGTTTCTGTCTGCACCCCAAAGCTGACCCTGTGCCACAGCACTCCAAACCCAAACACCCCTCAGAGAGAGTTGGTCTTCAAGGAGTATTGATTCAGAGGCCTGCAGGAGGGACAAGCCACAGCCAGACAGAGTAAGATCAGCTAGCATCAGAGTTAACAAGATGACAAAAGGCAAGGGCAAGAACATAAGGAACAAAAACCAAGGCCACTTGGCAACATCAGAACCCAGCTCTCCCACCACAGCAAGCCCTGGATAACCCAACACACCAGAAAAGCAAGACTCAGATTTAAAATCAGTTCTCATGATGATGATAGAAGACTTCAAGACAGAAATTAACACCCTTAATGAAACACAAGAGAACAGAGGTAAAGAACTAGAAGCCCTTAAAGAGGAAACACAGAAATTCATTAAAGAATTACAGGAAAACACAATCAAACAGACAAAGGAAATGAACAAAACTATCCAGGAGCTAAAAATAGAAATAGAAACAATAAAGAAATCACAAAAAGAGACAACCCTGGAGTTAGAAAACCTAGGAAAGAGATCAGGAGTCATGGATGCAAGCATAACCAACAGAATAAAGAGATAGAAGAGAGAATCTCAGTTGCAGAAGATACCATAGACAACAAAGATACAACAGTAAAAGAACATACAAAATGCAAAAAGTGGCTAATCCAAAACATCCATGAAATCCAGGACACAATGAGAAGACAGAACATAAGGATAATAGGTATTGAAGAGAGTGAAGATTCCCAGCTTAAAGGACCAGTAAATATCTTCAACAAAATCATAGAAGAAAACTTCCCTAACTTAAAGAAAGAGATGAACATAAATATACAAGAAGCTTACAGAACTCCAAATAGATTGGACCAGAAAAGAAATTCGTCCTGTCACATTATAGTGAAAACACCAAATACACAAAACAAGGAAAGAATATTAAAAGCAGTAAGGGAAAAAGGTCAAGTAACATATAAAGGCAGACCTATCAGAATTATACCTGACTTCTCACCAGAGACTATGAAAGCTAGAAGATCCTGGGCAGAACTCATACAGACCATAAGAGAACACAACTGCCAGCCCAGGCTGCTATACCCAGCAAAACTCTCAATTAACATAGATGGTGAAACCAAAATATTCTATGACAAAACCAAATTTATACAATATGTTTCAATAAACTCAGCCC
>CM052713.1:21312293-21372759 GCA_028551405.1 Uromys caudimaculatus
ATGGTTCGGACCATATATGTGGCAGAGGATGGCCTCGTTGGCCATCAGGGAGAGAGGAGAGGCCTTTGGGCCTGAGGGTGTCAGAGGCCCCAGTAAAGGGGAATGTCAAGGTGGGAATATGGGAATGGGTGGGCGGGTGGGTGGGAGGTGGAATTCCCTCATAGAGGCGGGGAGGGGGAAAGGATAGGGGGTTTCCAAAGAGGAGACCTAGAAAAGGGGAAACATTGGAAATGTAAATAAAGTATCAAAAAAAAAAAAAAAAAAAAAGGCCAACAATAGCAGATATTAGCAGTGAAACTAAGAAGGGAAATTCTTATTTATTAGTAAAAATGAGTAATGACATGTTTGTTCTCTTTGGGAATCAGTCTGGAAGTTTCTTAGAAAATAAATTTAAATGCATTTTATTTTTAAAAAAAGACTCAAGGATTAACGACAAAGGTCAGGAAGGATTCTGGGTAGAAAGTGAAAGTGACCCTATACCCTTCGCATTCACAATGATATTCTGTTATAAATACAATAGGAAAAAAACATTCATAAGACAGACAGAAAATCAAATAGGATTGGGTTCTTAAATGTACAGATAGTAGAGATAGTAGAGAAAACTACAGATATCAATAGATAAGTAAAAGAAATGTGACCAAAGGTGGGGTGGGGTGTATTTTGCTTATGAAATATCCCCCATTGGCTCACACATATGAACTCTTGGTGCAGCTAGGGGGCACTACTTTAGAAGGTTGTAGAACCATGGGAGGTGGAGCACTATGAGATGAACTGGGTCAGTAGGGCAGGCCTTGACACATAGCTATAGAGCCAGCCCACTTCTTGTAAACCTGACTTCCTGCTTGCGATCACAGCATGGCCAGCCATCTCATGCTCCTGTTATCATGCCTTCTTTGCCATGATGAACTGTGTCACTGCACACTGTAAGATAAATAAAGTCTTCCCCTATGAGGCTGTCTCTGGTCCCATCCTTGGTCACAAGAACAAGAAAACAACAAACAACTGTGGAATGTCCTGCTTGGGAAGATTGAACTATGTCAACCCATAAATTCTTCCCAAAGTGTCAAGATTCCAGGCGAGAAATTTCGAAGCTGGACAATTCTACAATTCCTCTGGAAGAAAAACATGAAATGAGATGGTGTAAAATATGAGGAGGGAATATGCCACCCACATGCTGCATATTAAATAAACCGAGAGCCTGGAATTGCTAAAGTGCAGTTGTACATAGCATCAGTGGAATAGCAGAGACTGTGGCAGCTGATTAGCTCTACACCGATATATAATATATGAAGGCAACACAGACTTACAGAGTCTACTACAAATTATCTGTAATGAAACAATAACTTACATGAACATAGATATGATGAAGCTAGTGTTACTCTCAGTGGGGGAGTGAGTGAATGAAAGGAATATTAGATATTCAATGGCGGAAAAATATGCTAGAAACATTGATTGATTGGGTAAACTAACAACCCACACAGTAAACATAGCATGTTGTATTAAATTTTAAAAAGCATTAAAACATCTTAAAAATAATTAAGTGTAATCTCTTCTGTTTTGTAATTAGAAAAAAAAAGCCTTCTGTGCATAAAGGCAATGAGAAAAAATAACCTCAAAGGAATAAATAGCTCACACAGATAAATAAGAGTAGCAGAAATCCAATATGAGAATAGATTAAAACATATGCAGACAAGTCATAGACGACACGGTTAATAATACAGATCTATATTTCTCTTCACTGAAGATAAAAGTGCAAATTAAAATGAAATGAAATACCCTGCTTTAGAAACTCTAGGCAGATCAGCAAAATTTTGTTTTTAGTATAGCACTTACATATCACTTACCAGCTCTGCTGTTATGAAACGACCCTCTAAAAGCATCCAATACCAACGAAAATTACTATAAATACTCTGGAATCAGTTTAAATCATATCTCAAAAGCGGAAACATTTTTACCAAATAATTGGACCTGTTGTCTTAAGGAAATCAGAGGCCAGTTGAAATGATTTCTAGTTTTGTTTTGCCTTGCCTTCTCTTTTGCTTCAAATTCCCCATGTAGCCCAGAATGACCCGGAGCTCCCATGCTCCTGCCTCCAGCTCCTGGGTGCCAGGACTGGAGGCATGTGACACCACCCCTGGTTTTATGCGGTATTGGGGATTAAACTCAGGGGTTTGTGCATGAGAGGCAAGCACTCTCGTAAGTAAACTGCATCCCCACGCAGCATGAGCAATTTTGACATGGAATTATTTATAATGCTGACACAGCAAAGCCAGCTGTGTGGTAGACAAGAGGCCCACGCATCTCAATTTCCTACGGTTCTGCTTGAGCAGGCATAATGACTAACAGTATCTGCTTCCACTCACAAAAGTGTGAAAGGACATACTCCAGTTTGCATGTTTTCCTGCCTAGAGGTCTCGATTGTGGCTACAAAAGCTTTGGGAGCTTTGCTTTGGGTTTGGCTTTATTCTAGTTAGAGAAATGTACTGGAGAAGTAAGGCATTTTTTAAAGCATCTTTTATAAATGTGGGGACATTTCTATGTGTTACACTAGACCCTTTACATAAAATGCTTTACTTAACTCTCACAAGACTGGGGGTCATATAATAATACTTCCATTCTACAGGTGAGACAATGGAAGCATAAAAGACTTAAAATAACTGTCCCAGCATTATGAAGATGATAAGAGGTAAACTTGTGCATTCCTTAAAAGCCACCTCAACATAAAACCAGACACACTGACTAATAGAAGAGAAAGTGGGAAATAGCCTTGAACACATTGGCAAAGGGGAAACTTCTTGAACAGAACACCAATGGCTCAGGGTCTAAGATCAACAATTGATAAATAGGACCTCATGAATCTGAAAAGCTTCTGTAAGGCAAAGGACACTGTCAATAGGACAAAATGGCAGCCTACAGATTGGGAAAAGATCTTCACTAACTTTACATCTGATAGAGGGCTAATATCCAAAATATATAAAGAACTCAAAAAGTTAGACTCTAACAACCCAAATAACCCAATTAAAAATGGGGTACAGAACTAAACAGAGAACGTTCAACATCCTTAGTCATCAGGGAAATGCAAGTCAAAACTAATCCTAGATTCCACCTTACACCAGTCAGAATAGCTAAGATAAAAAACTCAATGGACAACGCATGTTGGCAAGGATGTGGAAAAAGACAAACACTCCTTTTCAGGTAGGACTGCCAACTGGGTACAACTCTGGACATCAATCGGGTGGTTCCTCAGAAAATTGGAAATAGTTCTACCTGAAGACCCAGCTATGCTGCTTCTAGGCATATACTCAAAAGATGCTCCACCATACCACAAGGACACATGCCCCAGTATGTTCATAGTGGCCTTATTTGTGATAGCCAGAAAATGGAAGTAACCCAGATGGATGAGGGACATCCTTAACCAAAGAATGGATACTGAAAAAGTGGTTCATTTACACAGTGGAATACTATTTAGCTATTTAAAACAAGGACATCATGAATTTTGCAGGCCAATAAATGTAAATAGAAAACACCATCCTGAGTGAGGTAACCAACCCCTAAAGGACATGTGTGGTACGTATTCACTAATAAGTGGATATTAGCCAAAAAGTACAGACTACCCATAATACACTCCACAGACCCTAAGAAGTTAAGCAAGAAGGAAGGCCCAAGTCAGGATGCTTCAATCCCACTTAGATGGGGGAACAAAATAGTCACGTGAGGCAGAGGGAGAGAGGGACCAGAGTGGAAGAGGGGAGAGGAAGGTGAAAGGGGTGGAGGATCAGGTAAGGGGGGGAAACAGGAGAGAAGCCCAGTGGGCTAGGAAAACAAATGGGAATAAACTGCTGCTGGGGTGGGAAGTGGGGGTGGGGGAACCCCTAGAAAGTCCTAGGGACCTTGGATGCGAGATGCTCTCAGGACGCAATGTGGATAACCTTAGTCGAAATGCCCAACAGTGGGGAGATGGTACCTGAAGGGACCACCTCCAGCAGTTAGACTGAGTCCCCAGTGGAAGAATGGTGACACCAACCCACCTTCAAACATTTTAACCCAGAATTGTTCCTGTCTGAAAGATATGCAGGGAGAAAACTGGAGCAGAGACTAAAGGAATGGGTGGGCATCAAACCCTGACACTATTACTGATGTCATGTCACGCTTGCAGACCGGAGCCTAGCAGGGCTGTCCTCTGAGAGGCTCTACCAGCATCTGACTGAGACTTACAGCCAACCATTGGACTGAGGTAGGGGACCCCTACGGAAGAGTTGGGGGAAGGACTGAAGGAGCTGAAGGGGTTGGCAACCCTATAGGAAAACCAACAGTGTCAACTAACCTGGACCCCTGGGAGCTCCCAGAGACTAAGCCACCAACCAAAGAGCATAGTATACAGGGGCTGGTCCGAGGCTTCTGGAACATATTTAGCAGAGGACTGCCTTGTCTGGCCTAAATGGGAAAGGATGTGCCTAACTCTGTAGAGACTCGATGCCCCAGGGAAGGGAGATGCCCCAGGGGGACACCCTTTCAGAGGTGAAGGGGAGGGGGACAACATTTGGGATGTAAAAAAAATAATAATAATATCTTGACATATAAGCTTGTGTATGGAATGGTTCTTAATGACTGTTGATTCGTTTAACCATTAAATAATGACTGTGCAGCCATCCTCAAATGAGCAGCTTTCTGCTCTCTGGATCTCCTATCGAAGATCATTTTATTCAGTTATCATGCCAGAGAGATGCAAAATTTCATTTGCTGGTAAACTGTGACTCTGGGAAGGGAGAGGGAGCAGAAAGCCTCAGAACGGAAACGTAAGCTATGCACACTTACAGTTTGTGTAGATGGGTTTCCGAAACGGCTTCCCCTTAGAAAAGATAAATGCTGCTGAGATGCAGTTGAAGGTGACAATGGGCCACAGAGTGGTGCCCTCAAAACTTAGCACAGAAGCAGGAACCAGAGTTGCATTTCCAGTCCAGTTTCGCTCCAAGCTCACGTTGGTTGAGAAATTACTTTGGTTGGCCAGAAAGCATTCGCTATGGAAGAATTTCCAGCATTATGAAAATTTTCTATGCTTTTTTTTTTTTTTTTTATCTTTTATTTAGTAGGTGACAAGGTAATTTAATTACTACCAGGTGACTTCGGCTTTCAACCTGTTCCAGCTGGTGACTGACAAGACATATCTTGTTTACTTCTTACAATGACAAAGCAGAAACAAAATTGAGAAATCAAGACCATTCCCTGTTTGTCCCGTGTGCAGAGCAGATAATCTGTCTTGAGAAGTCTTGGGTGACAATTCCTAAGGAATTCCTCAATTAAATAGTAAATGTATTGCATGAACAGAATATATATTTATGTATCTGAATTTTAGTGCCCGTGTGTGATTAGGCATCTATGTGTATGTTTATGTGGATGTCTGTGGATGTGTGTATAAATATGTATATGTATTTATATGTATGTGTGTGTATATTTGTGTGTGTTTAGGTGTATCTGTGTGTTTGTGGATATGTGTATGAATGTGTATGTATATATGTGTGTGTGTGTGTGTGTGTGTGTGTGTGTGTGTGTGTGTGTGTGTGTGTGTCTCTGTATGTGTTTGGGGGTATGTGTGTATGTTTGTGGACATGGGTGTGAACATGTGTATGTGTGTGTATCTCTCTCTGTGTATACGTGTGTGTGTGTGTGAGTGTGTGTGTGTTCTCTTTCCTTTATTGATATAAGTGTGTATCCCTATTCCACTGTTTCCGCAAGTAGCTAAGGAATCCTAGTAAGGACCCATATAGCCCTTCTGATTGGGAGGTGTCTGTGTCTCTAGCATACTAACAAGGTAAGCTCCGACTTCTTAGCCTGACTTAGAAGATATTCTGACCTCAACCTCGCTTTTTAGTCTTATCTTTTGCCAAGCTCCCTACCAATACTCCCATTCTCCTAACGCAATCTCTGCTTTTCCTGAAACACTGCAGACTTTTTGAGTTGGATGTACAGTTCCTATTAATTGTGCTATTATTTACTCTCTGACTCCATTATTCCTAACTTTGCATGAGAATTAATACTAGTCCCACCCCTCTTGCTGCATTCAGCTCACTATTTTAGAATTCTTTTGTTGAGATGGGTTTTATTTTCATCCACATAGTATGAGGGTTTTGGGTGTGTGTGTGTGTGTGTGTGTATGTGTGTGTGTGTGTGTGTGTGTGTATTAGTTAATTTACGATTTTTTGACATCTAACATAGTGGGATTTTACAATGTTTACTCAGTAAAATATGTCTTTAAGATAAGGCACTATCAGTTCTGATTGACCTATGTGCAATGTTCTTCCTGTTTACAATAATGAAACCTAAATATTGGTTTTTGTTGGCTTTCTTGTTTAGCCTGAAACTTTTAAGTTAATTTTCAACATCTGATACATATAATTTATTTTCCAAATGTGAGATCAAGTGCAAAGCTTCGTTTTCTTTTCTTTTTGAAATAGTGTGCTGGTTAGGTTTACATCATCTTGACACAAGCTAAAGTCCTTTGGGGAGAGAGAACTTCAGTTGAGAACATGCCTTTATCAAATTTGCCTGTAGGCAAGTAATTTTCATGATTGGTGATTAATATGGAAGGGCCTGCTCCATTACAGGTAGCGTCATTCCAGGGTATGTGGTCCTGGATAGTGTGAGAAAGCAGGCTAGGATAGCCAGAGGAGCAGGTCAGTAAGCGCCATAGTTTCTGCTCCAGTTCATGCCTCCAGTTCCAGCCATAACTTCTCTCAGCCATAGAGTGCTATCTTAGAGTTATAAACAAAAATAAGCCCTTTCCTCCCCAAGTTTCCTTTGATCATTGTACTATATAACAGCAATGGAAACCCTAACAAAGGCAGAAAGTATCTTGCTACATAGCCAACGCTGGCATTGAGCTAATGATTTCCAGCCTTAGACTCTTACTGCTGAGATTATAGGTGAGCATTCCCATGCCCAGCTAGGTTTAATTATTAATATCTTGGGGTCTCCAAGATCTATAAATGTGCTTTGTATAATTAGTAGATGGTCAGTTTGTTAAATAATGTTTGCAAAGAGCCAGCTCAGATTCTTGAGATGGATGGATAGGCTAGATGGCCTGGATTTCAGAGCTTAACACTAAAAAGTAACTAACTCTGTCCAATCACATTGCAGATAAGCCAGTGTGGTGCACAGAACCAGGGCCATCCTGATTTGCTAGCCATGTCTCTATGCCCCCATCCTACTTTCTCCTATTTTCATCCACAGTTGTCATCGCTGTGTGTATTTGCTCCAAATTAGGGGAATATTTGCTTCTGAAACTCTACAGGACCACATATTCCAAGTCATACTTGAATTGCAGACTTGGGAGTCTAAATGAAGTTCTTACATATCACACACTGGCTCTCTGCATATGTTTCTGTGTTCTGGGGATCTGATGCCATTAGACTCAGAGTAGAGTGTCCAGGCCCGAGTTCAAACGGAGAATAATATTTCCTCAAGAAAAATAAAGCTTGAGTTTATGTATTGCCTATGGCTGTTTCTGTACTAAGGAAACACCATTAACTAGTTGTAACAAAGACTATCCCCCTCAGAAAGCCAGAGATGTTATTCTCTCACTTGGGACAGGGAGTGTTTCCCATGCCCTGGTCTACATAAAATCCATGCCCCGAGGAATGGGCACATTCGCAGTTAATCAGCTGTAAGATCATCTCATTATCAAACAAGGCGACAGACCTTTCCTTTCCACATGCCCACCTAGCACGCCACCCATTAAGTGTGTTCTGCTCTATCATTTATGGTTTTCAGTATGAAAGCATTATTTTTGTTAGTTCCAGTTTGCATCAAGTCAGACACTGTGACTTGGTGCTGCTTATATCACTCTCAGAAATGAAACTTAAGGAAATCAACTCACCTGTATTTGTAGACCTCACAGTACCAAGGCTGCTGTTTCACGGAGAGAAATGTACACACCAGCACAATGCAGGTGAAACAGGAATTCATGAAGACTGAGAGTAGCAGCTGAGGAGAAAGCAGTTGTCCTGCTGGTCTGTATGGAGCCAACTTCGGGTAGGCATGGTTTATGCTCACTGAAAGACATGAACATGTTTTTCCTTCACAATTTCATGTTTGAGGGTAAAACATGAGATGCATATCATCTTGAGTCTCCGAGGAAGATTCAGCTTGAGAAAACACTAACTGAAGGTTTACACCTACTCAAGTCCATTACATAGCTGCATATTCATTTCTACCAACTTTCATCTCCTCTATGCTTTGGTTTAACTTTCAGGAGTAAAAGATAATGGGCTGAAAGGTCCTGTAATTGATAGACTTACCATAGCACATGACATCCATCCCCCGCCATGGACTCAGAAGGGATGGTACAGATGAGCAGAACCAAAATATCTCATGAAAGACAGGAAAGTGGACAGTTGGGATGAGGGGTTAAATAGTCATCACTCCTGACTAATCTCTATATGTGAATTAATCTATATGCTATTCAATCAACAGTATCCAAGCACTTCAGAGTGCCAAGCACAGTGACAGATGTTCAAGGCATGCTCAGTTCCTTTCTGGATACACATGTTGGGGGGATTGCTACTGCACATTTCATTTGGTTTGGTGAAGGAGGCAGGGTCATAAAAATCAGGTTTTCAGATATTAGCGTTAAAATACACTGCATTTTCAATCTTATAGTTTGTTATGTAAAGTGGTTGGAAATGAAAAAAATCACCATCCTTCTCAGATGCTTCATGTTCTAACAAACCAATGAGCAAAGACTCTTCTCTGCCTTTCTAGACATTTCAAGACAGTGCAGGAAAGAGGCCCGAAGAGCTAACAATTCATAACATCGCATTTAAAGATTCACATAAGTCGTAGTTTCATCCTTGTCTTTCAATTTGTCACCTCATTTTCTTTCTTGGCTTGTTTCTGTTTAAGGTGTAAAAATTGACTTCAGCTTATGTTCATGCATGTAGAGGTGGGGTAAGGAATTGACGCAAACTTTGTAATAAGAAAGCTGAAAAGAAGATTGTGTTGTCTATGTGACCTGGATTAATGATGCAATTTTTCTGGTGTTTTCTATTTTCATGTAAAGTAAAGTATGAGGTAATGTTTAAATGTATCTCAAAGGCCCTTCCAATTAATTTATTCTAAACCTTTATGACTTCCTAAGGCATCATGGCTACATTCCAATATGTGTTCTCCCATCAGAGTATTAGACATCGTGGAGTATGCAAGGTCACTCTGCCCTCCAAGTTCTGAGTCCAGTGGACACACAGAGACTGCATATATCAAGGAATACAATGGGCACAAAGATACTAATTTAGAAATAGTTTTATATCTATTTAGCAAAATAATGGAAGGAGGGTTATCCTGGGGCTTGTGAGTTTCTCAACCGTGAGTTCTTAACCATATTTACAGTACCAGAAATGCATTTCTTCCTGTGGAATGATCCTTGATCACAAGCAGAAAGTGGTTGGTTACTTCTATAACATTTGTGCCACTGCTGCACTCATGGACAGATCCTGCCACACCAATCATTATTGTAGTTCATAAATTTCACAGCTGGCTAATATTTATTGATATTTTCCCTCAACAGCTTACATAGTACTTTCATGTACTAGAAAATCTAGCTATTAAGGAGGAAGATTCTTTGTGTATATCATTTTGATTTTCCTATGTCCCATAACCAAAATGTCTTGTGCCTTCAACAATGGGTTCTCACTATCAAGTTGTTGTGGGCAACCAGTAGCTTCTGTTGCTTGGGCAGTTCTAACCAACAAATTGAGAAGTACCCTGTACTGTTTCTATATGAGTGTGTGTGTGTGTGTGTGTGTGTGTGTGTGTGTGTGTGTGTATGTTGGAAGCTTACAAAATAGTGGGTTTGCATATGGCTTTTTCAAGCATCACTAGTTTTAATGATCCCTTCTCCCACTGCTTCCTCTGCCCTAAGCCCCATCGACCCTCCATCTTCCCTTTCCATTAGTGTAGCCCTCAGTCCTCATCCGGGAAATTTATTTGTGCACTGGATGGTGGTTAACTCAGAGACTCACAACTGCACAAGGGGCAGAGAATAAGTGGCATGTCCAACCACAAATGGGACATCTATATTCTGCCCCACCCCACCCCAGGGTTCAGAGACTACCACAGAAGAGGGTGGTTGAAAGATTGTCAAGAACCAGAGGTCTGGTAGGACCAGACTGAAACAATGTCTTTTGGTCTTGACAGGTCCCAGCACTTATGAATTTCTAGCAGCTGTGCTATATAAATAGTATATAACTACATAAGATCAAGCAAGGCAACATTATAGCATGCAGAGGGGAGAAGCCCATGAGGTCACACCTTTAACTGAGGACTTATTGACAGTCTATATGGCTTCTGATGAAGAGTCAGTTTTCCTGAAGGGTACTGCCTATGGTAGGCTGCCCACAATCCAATGAATGGCTCTGCACCCAGAAATATGCGCAAATTGGACTTGATGGCTTAGTTTTTGGAAAGAAGACATGGAAGGAAGTGGAGGATGGGTCTAGAAGACATCAGGGAGAGTGGGGAAGTATAATAAAAAGACATTGCATGAAATAAGAAATTGCATAAATAACATATTGTTGGTTTTTGTTTTTAAAGAATTTGATAGGCTTTTATTCCTAGTTTCTCAGATACAACCCTTGACATTTTCTAGGTAAGAGGAACATCCTTCTTTTTCATAATGGGCTCCAAACGTTTATGCTAAGATGACTGACTGATGGTAGGGGCTGGAGAGATGGCTCAGTGGTTAAGAGTACTTGTTGTTCTTGCAGAGGACTTAGGTTCAATTCCCAGCACACACATAGTAATTCACAACTGTCTATAACTCCAGTTACAGGGTATCTGATCCTCTTCAGGCCTCTGTAGGTAGGCATGTGGTACACATTCCTACGTGCAGACAAGCACTCATACACACAAAACAAATAAATCTAAAAATAGTTTTTAAAAGATGGTGGTGGTTTTGAAGAGAATTGGTGCTGTCAATGTCATGCAGGAATGGAGCTGGCTACAACCTTACAGACCATCTGGAAAACTGGGCTTCAGGCCACAGACTTGAAGTGGGGAGGAGCTAGAGGTTGCATTCACCCTTGTAGCAAATGATTCAATCAGTTGTGTTTAGATAATGAAACGTCAGTACAAACTCTGGACTTGGAAACTTAGCTAAGCTCTGGTTGCCAGGATTCTGTACATAATCACATGTGTGTATCAGAGCAGAGAAGCAAGGGAAGAACAGTAGAAGTAATTTATGACCCTTACCAGAATTGTGTCTCTCCCCTTGACTATTCTAGCTTGAATCATTTTTCTATTACTAAAACTGTGGTAATAACTACACTTGCATTGGTTCTGTGAATCAGCGAATCACTGAATACAAGATAGAGGGTAGTGGAGCCCCTAAGTTGTAGATAGCTAGTCAAAATGCAAATGGGTTAGGAACCCCAACACTTGTCTCTGGTGTCTGAAGTGAAGCTATTCTTATGGTTGTGGCCTCAACCTGTGATATTTGGTCTAACTGTGGGTAGTTGGTGTCAGAAGTCACCATCTCGGTATACTAAGAAGGGGCCTACAATGTGGACTATGGTCAGGACTGAAGAGTGTGCAGTGAGCTTGCATCTAAGTCACAGGAGGCAGAGGCTGTGGTGCTTACAGTGCTGTCTACATGCCACCATCCAAGATGCTGCTGTGAAATTCATGAGGAGGCTGTGTGCACTCTACACAGATGTCACCAGAGCTCTGGGCAATGGGCCTCTTCCTCATTGGTATACTCTCCCGTACATGCTCATTACAGTTTTAATCTCCCTCTTCAACATAAAAACCATGAGAGACAGTAATTGGCTTGATAGAGATGATATTCATTTGGAGCTTCCTAGTATGATTTTTGCCACAGTGATGACAGCAATAGCTTCAAACAATCATGCATGGCTCAGACTGTCAGGCTCTGCTTTCTGTGAATCTCGGTGAAAACGTTCTGTCTGGCAATTCACTGTGGCCCTAGGATGAGAAAGGTGGAGTTGACCTGAGCTCAACTTGATCAAAGTAATCTATATACAGTGAAAAGCATAGTGGCTGAGAAGCCTAGATCGGCTGAATGGCAGTCAACATCCAGGCCCAGAAACTGGGAGAAATTACTGACATAAGCCACTGATTTGGGTGGTGAGTTGTGATGCAGGAGTACTGTGGCACCAGCTGGTTGATATGTTTATCCTCGGTATTTTAACTTTTTCTATACCAGAGACTCCTAATATTTCTAACAAGAAACATGTATTCCTGGTATAATAGAAAATAATTACTGATTTGGGACACCTAGTACATTCCAGAGATTGTGCCAAATGTTCTTACAGGTGTTATCTGTGTTTCCTTAAAAATCAGTGCAAACTGTAAATTTTGGAGATGAATAAACATGTTCAAGTAGATTCCCTTAAAGACACAGTGTGGAGTAGGACAATGATATGGACCCAAGAGGGTCTGACCTGAAAGCCTGTGGTCTCTGCTCTGCATGCACAGTAGGATGGAGTTCTAAGTTTAGAGAAACACCGTGGGCTCCCCAAACCTGCTTGGAGAGCAGTACTGTTTATAACCAGGCAGGAAAACTCTGAATTGTTCAGATTTCCTTAAAATGAAGATGACAACATTCTACCCAATTGCATGCAGAGGCACACAAACTTATTAGATGATATATTTTACCTAAAGTTAATCATTCCCTTATCTGAGTTCCCACAGTGCAGTCTTCATATTGGTGGCCTACTGCAGGGTGTAGTACATTAAGCTATCATTGTTCACTCACGCAACCCAGCAGACTATGAGCTCCCTGAGAAAGAAATCCTGCCTTGTTCCACCTTTTATCTCTAACTAAATCTCACACCAAGCCTGCTACAGGGGTGAATGTGCCATTTCAAATTAAGGTCTTTAATTGCTCAAAATCATTTGATGCATTTATATTAGAAATTATGTATCATAAATTATGTGGGCCAAATTTCGAGTGGACCATAAATCCACCATACCTACAAGCAAAGCTCTGAGTGTGTCTCATAAGGTTTCCAAGATGTTCCTGAAGGTCTCTGAAGGGTCACACTCAGAAAAGGTCACTGTCATTTGATGAGGTTTATGTAAAAAAAAAAAAAAAAAAATCCATGTGTGAAATGGAAGGCTGCACTGCCACACCTAACTGTCCTCATATGGCCTTCTCCTCCATGGTGAAATATTAAGTCTAAATGAAGCCGGCTAGAACCTACCTTCATCCACTGCAATGACTGTCCTAAGGCCATGCTACACCAATGTATTTTCTCTTCAAAAGACTTGCAGAAGGGACAGTGAAAGTTGGATGTCATTAGCCATGGAGAGACAAGTGAGCAGGCGAAAATGATGGAGCTTCAGTTGAAGCATCACCTCGTAGGACGTTTCCATGGTAACGAGTAGAGGACAGCAGATTGAAACCTTCAGCTGGACTGAAGGAGAGAGAGGATGGTTGCTTCGGAACAAAGAGACCCAATATTTAATCCTTTAGTGTGCGAGCCACCTTTAGGACAAGGTGCCTCCGAGTTTCTAATTTCAAGCATTTTTGAGAATTGTATTTTTTAGGCACCTCTTTCCTCTAGTTTCTTGATATAGTTTTGACGACCTCGTTGAAGAGGCCAAGCGTGTTAGTAGCACAAACTCCCACACAGATTAGGGTCAAGTTGTACTTCACAGTGTACATTTTCTCAGCTGACTTCTATATTGACATCATTTTGAAAACTTTTTCTTTAATATATCATATCTTGTAGTATTAGCTGCATGTGTCTCAAACTCTGTGATTTTTGATAAGTTCTTTAAGAGACGGCAATTTCCTTGCATGAAATGGCCTTGTCAGGTTCTGCAGAACAACTAAAATGATGCTGACGGAGGGCTCATCACAGTAGAGGGCTCATCACAGTAGACTCACAATATGCTGAATGGTCTCACAATGGACTCTTAGTTTGGGAAGACTCGCCATCTTGGTGAGCACTTGAGAAGAATCAAAAAGTGTTCAACTTGGCTGGTTTCTTTAGAAACTCAAAACCATGGACAGTTCTAATCTTGCTTCAGAATTGGCATATGACTGTGACAGAATTATTCTGGGCTTTCCTACACTCCTTTGCATGGTATTAGTGATGGGGTTGACTGACATGGAGGTGGGGGTCACTGTGCCCCTGTCCATGGTGCTACCTGTCTGACTTTCTCCTCAGTTGTTCACCTCCTGAGAATCAGCTTATCCTCAGAGAACAGACTCCATAGGAGACTGAGATGCCTCTGTTCAGAAGCATGGCTACCTCTAGCAGAAGAGGGTCTCAGAAGGGTTTCAGGTCAAAAACTGTACCACCAGGACAATGGTACTTTATCCAATGAACAAGAATCATGTGGCTGACTCAATCTCTGGGCTGAATTCTGAGGAAAGCTGTGACAGGGAAGCTAAAGGTAAGAAGCAGCCATCTGTGTTGTGGTAATCACACTTTGCATTCAGATGTTTTCTTTTCCCATCCATGTTAGTTTAGTCATGGTTTGGGTAGATTATTTCCCGGTCAGTACCCATGTTGTAATGATGTCACCTTTAGATATGAGAGACCCAGTGGCTTGGGACTAGCAGCAGGAGAGAAGGACTTGGCTGCCCCTCTCCCTTGGGTAATCACCTACTTTTCACCTTGCTTCAGAGAATAAGGTGACCATGGAAAAGCTATCATTTCATCTGAGGTGCTGCTTCACTCCCCTCTTGGCAGATGTGCTCTAACATGACAGAAATGCTCTAACATGGCAGATATGCACTAACATGGCAGCTATCTAAACGTGGCAGTTTCCAAGGGCTCATTGGTGGGCAGTACAGTTTCCCTGTGGGCTGGTCTGGACCAGTGTGAGTGGGACTCTCTCCTTCCAACTCTTCAGGAATGTTTTCTTCAAATGTCTCTTGGAGTACTGTCTTAGGCAGGGTTTCTATTCCTGCACAAACATCATGACCAAGATTCAAGTTGGGGAGGAAAGAGTTTATTGAGCTTACACTTCCACATTGCTGTTCATCACCAGAGGAAGTCAGGACTGGAACTCAAGCAGGTCAGGAAACAGGAGCTGATGCAGAGGCCATGGAGGGATGTTACTTACTGGCTTGCTTGCTTGCTTTCTTATAGAACCCAAGACTACCAGCCCACAGATGGTAACACTCACAAGGGGCTCTTCCCCCTTGATCACTAATTGAGAAAATGCCTTACAGCTGGATCTCATGGAGACATTTTCTCAACTGAAACTCCTTTGTCTGTGAAAACTCCAGCTTGTGTCAAGTTGACACACAAAACCATCCAGTACAAGTACATACTGTAAAAAACCTGCAGCCTGCCCCATTGGGCAGCCTCTTGCTAGGGTACTTCCAGCCTGGATAAGTTCCTTGGCTTCTACTTTACCTACAAGATAAATAATATATAGCTTTCCTTCATGTCTCTCCTCTCTCTCCTCATTACTATTATGAAGGAGTGAGCAAAAACACAGTCCCCTCAAAAAACAAATGGACTTTTCTAGACTACTTCCTATGACTCTCTTTTATTGAGTGTTGCAGTCCTGGGAGGACAGCAAGACTTCATACATCTCCTTTTGGCTCTCCGTAAAGCATCCCTCACTCGTCACTGCTACAGTTTTGAATGGAATCAATACCCAGGTGACGGGCAGACAGGGGGTGTGCTATGATGGAAGGACCAGTAAGCATCTCTTTAGAAGGTACGATGGAGATGTTGCTATCCTCTTTCTTCGTGCTCAACTGGCACTTACCATTCACTATTCTTAAATATTCAGGTCAGCAAACTCCCACCCAATAGGGAAACCCCATTAGCATTTTTCTCCTTCTTTGTTTTAGAAACATAGACCTCTGGAAGCATACAAAGGCTCATGGCTCCAGTGTAGAGTTTAGCTGATGGGGTTACATTCATGAACGGGAGAAACAAATTCAGAATAGAGTGTGGCCTGATGGCAGCAGATGCTCTGGCAGTTTGGGGAAAGGAGGGTTTATTTTGTTTTTTTAATGATAATCTGTCATCAAAGGAGAGACAGGAGGGAACACTAAAAGCAGCTTCATGGAAGAAATAGGATTGACTCTAACATGGGTAAAATGGGTAAATTTCAAAATTGCTTGGGAGTACAGAGTTGCCTCGGTGATTAAGATTGGACACTGCCCTTATAGTCCATGGTACTGCACTATCATGTGCGCACATGCGCGCATGCACTCGCACACACACACCTACCCCAAGGCATACACACAATTTAACTTTTTAAAAGAGTCTTTCACTAAAAGAAAGGCATTTCCAGTAGAAGGGAGTAGCACATGGAATTCGAGGTTTTCAGTTTGGCCACACTGTGGGGTAAGTGAAAGGAAGCAGCTGAAGAAACAGTCTGAAAAGCAAGTTAGGCCAGATCAGACTGGACTCTTGAATGCCAGGCTGAAAAATGTGGGTTCATCTGCCTCCTTTAAAGTCCAGGACCATTGCATGTGACCTCTATATAACGGCCATCATCAAGGCTCCTTATGTTTCCTAGTCCCAAGATTAAGGTTCATACTGGACAAAGGCACTATTGTCACAATTGAGTTATTTACTTATGTGTCTACACATGCATGCCTTGTTCCCAGGAGATCTCTGAGTGCTAGAAGACGGCCGCAACCTTCATCTCACAGCCCTGCCTGTGAGCACAGGCTCTGGAATCTCCCGGGGTTCCTTCCCTTTCCAGCATCATTCATAAATAAATCATCCAGATTGCTTAAAAAATACCCAGCATCACTATCGCTGATTTGAAATTATTCAGTTAGATGAGTAGTAATAACACATAGTGGAAACTACATAATAGGTTTGGAATAGACACTCCAACCCAATAATCAAAATTGATATTACTTATATCATAGAGACTGGTACATTTTATCATTGGATAGACATGAGAGATGAGCTCCATATCAGTTTTGTGTTTTAAGATGTGACATGATGTGTCAAGGTTATTAATGTCCTGAGATATCAGGTATTTTATCTGTTATTTTTTACAACACCTCGCTGTTGAACGAAGGGAAAGTGACAGGGCCATTGTTCTTCCTGCTTCTGTTGAGGCAGTTACCTTTCTTGCTTATTAAGAGTTAGTATCGAGCCCCGACTTCCTTGATCAAAAGCACTATATCAGTGTCATCTCCAAAAAAGGAAGCAAGCACTGGCTGCTGCGAGCCACACCTCGCTTCCCAGAGAACTGAACCTGAATCACACATTAGCATTTGTTCTCCCAAGTCAAAGACATAGCAGGGATCTCAGTTTCATGTCAGTGTGAGACGTAGCTGAATAATGGAAAGTGACCTTTGGGTTTAAAAGAAAGACAGAAAAGTCCTTTCTAGATTTCTTACCCATTTTTCTATGGACCGGATACAAAACTACAAATAACTAAGAATATATTGACAGGATCTTAGGGGAAAGACCTCTTTATTATTAGGTTATTTATTATTTATAATAGGTTATATTTATATTATATAGGTTATATCATTTATATATTATTAGGTTAGACCCATTTATTATTAGGTTATTTATTATTTATATTAGGTTATATTTATATTATGTAGGTTATATTATTTACATATTATTAGGTTAGATCTATTTATTATTAGGTTATTTTGCTGCAGGTCTAGAGGCTATGAGCCTCCACTCACCCCAATGTTACTTTAAATAAATTCATAGATGTCATTTTTCCACCAAGTCCTTATTTGTGTGTTTCTGGGACTTCACAAATAGATACAGACTTACTTGTTAGGCTGACCATGAGTGTGATGGCCACGTCCTGCAGGAGATACTGGTAATTACCAAAGAGCTGTAGTTGCTGAGGAAAAAAATAACAGTGTAAGTATCATGTCTGTTACAGCGCTTCCCATTCATGGTGCTCTTTAAATAGCACACAGCAGGCAGTTGCTGTTTCTTTCTTCTTTTCAAAAGGAAAATATGGACCTAAACCCATCAGTACCTTATTAGACTAAATGACCCCAGTAGCTATTTTCCCAGTATTTAAGTCATTTCTTTATAATCAGCGGCTCAGTCAAAACCCTACCAGTCTGACTGGCCACAGTATCCTTGGCAGACGCCATCTCAGCCTGGACAGCTGAATTCTCAGCACAAGTCTGAACATTTCTAATGGGATTTTAGGCGACATTTAAAGTCAAGGCCGCAACTCATTCAACCCATGTTGGCCTCCACCTTGAGGATGGACTGAATGATAGCACAATGAGCTTGGAGCTCTCTCACAATCCCAAACTGAACTTGGCCTCTCTCTAAGTGAGTGTTTTTCAATCTTTCTAACACTGGGACCTCTTAGTACAGTTTCTCATGGTGTGGTGACCCCAACCACAAAATTATTATCATTACTACTTCATAACTGTAGTTTTGCTACCATTATGCATTGTAATGTAATTATCTGTGCTTTCCAATGACCTTAGGTGACCTCTGTGAGAGGGTTGTTTGATGTTCTCAAAGGAGCTGCATCCCACAGGTTGAGAATCACTGCCCTAAATAAACCCACTGCAGACTTTAGTCCACTACCTTTGCCTCCCTGAGGCCTGGGTACACACAGCACTTGGCTTTTCAGTTCACGTGTTTGGAGCTGAACTTGTAAGGCAGAAAAGTCAAACCATTATTCCTTGGGAATGTCCTCGCTGGACCTGGAAGAGCTAGGTCTTCTGACATCTTCACTGTAGGGTCCGACTTCTACACTGTGATCTGATTCTGAGCGTGCGGCCGATGTCTGCATGTGAATGTACACTGGCCTTTGCAACAACTCTGTAGTAGCTTCTAGGTTGAGGTGCTTGGAGGACACGCTCATGTGGCTCTGAGCAGCTGGACAGCTGCTGAGTGGATTGATTCTGACTCCACCACAGACCCTTCAACTCTGCACTTAGTTTTATGAAAAGGTAGGAACATTGTGCCCTCTGATTCCCAACTCTTCCTCATCAATCCACCTGCATCCCCCACCCTAGCCCGTGTGTGTGTGTGTGTGTGTGTGTGTGTGTGTGTGTGTGTGTGTGTGTGTGTGTGTGTGTACACATGCTCTTGAGTATTAAATATATACTGTGTGTACTTGTATGTGAAGGGGTATGTGTCCGTGTACTTATGCGTGGAGGCCAGAAGTCAGTACCAGACATCTCCCTCTATGGGTCCCTACTTTATTTTTTGAGACAGTCTTTCATTGAACCTTCAGCTCACCAGTTGGCTGGCCATCAAGTACAGGATCTTCCTGTCTCTGCCTTCCATCACTGGAAGTATAGGTATGCGTCACCAAACCCAACCTTTTAAGTGGGTGCTAGGGATCTGAACTCAGCAAACACTTTACTGACTGATTCAACTCCATGGCCCCTGGTTTCTTCCTCTTACCCTTTCCCCCTTTGAATGATAAAAGCACACATAAACAGAAACACAAGGAAAACTATCCAACCGCAGCCTTCAATTTTTCAGCATGAACAGCTATCTTAGAACTGTGGAGACCTTAAAAGTAAGTCATTAACTTTCCAGAGATGGGAGTCAGCCAAGGGTAAGACCCCACTTTGCATTTTGGATGAAGGTAAGGCTTGGATGGGGTCTCCTTGTCCTTCCCCGCCTGGTGGCCATTTACTCTCCCACGTATGTCCTTGCCAGCGGTAACCAACAAGATATCCCAGTCCCTGGTCTCTCTGTTTACCTCTTAATTATCCTCCCAAAGCAATAAAATAGCTTAATTCCCCAAGTGTCCTTTAAGTGTGTTGGATCATTTTATTATAGAGCAAACTATACTTGAAATAATGAAGATTGTTTTTAATCTATGCATAGATAGCGCCTGTGAACTAAATAGCTATTATCACTTGTTTTTTAAAATTCCTTTGTCATTTTGAAGGAATTGCTTTCTTTACTGATAACACACCTAAACCTATTAAATTCTGGGTACGCTCAGGAGCACAGCCCCAGCGTGGGAGCTTTTCAGCACTGCTGTCCTTCAAAATAAAATCCAAAAACTTCTCTTCCTTTTTAATCTCTTTTGAGTCTTTTTGCCAAAAATATTCCACAGTTGGAGGCGGGCCCATTTCCTGCCGAGTTATATTTAGGCTTCTCTCAAGCTCTGTTTATTCCCCAAGGAAGAGACAGGATTGCAGAGGTCAAGAGTTTCAGGTTATCCCGAGAAAACCAACACCCTAGACAACATCTCCAGGACTACTGACTTCTAACCTCAGGCTACATGAAGCACGCCAGGTTCCCAAGTTTACAGACACCTGTTTCTGAGAAATGTGATGCATTTATAAACATTAAATGGCATGTAGGATCCACATTCCAGCACTATAAATACAATTATAACTGAGAAGAAATTAATTTAATTCTTACCCAGTACAGAAGTGACGTTCCAATAAACTGGATGATACCGTACATGGTCAAGTATTTAAATACACCGAAGGATGAAACCAGAGCAGCCCGGCCCTCCCTGTTGAGAACAAACACAAAAACTGCTTATGTAAGCCAAACAGCTCCTACTCTTTATATTTGAAAAAGAGCTCAGTTTAAAAAATAGTTCATTCTTTGGCAATTTCACATATGTGTTTAACGTACATAATACATTTGAGAACTCATCTCTCCGCCATCCCTTATCCCCTCCCACCCTCAACAAGACCCTTACCCCTTGTACCAAGTCCTCTCACACTTTTGTGATTTTTGGTTATAATTTTGTTTCTGTGTTGGTTTAACCCACTAGGTTTAGCCAGAGACACCCATATGAGCCCCAGTGTGAAGTTAAGCACTGAGGCATGAGTAACTCACCAGCAATGACATCTCTGAAGACATCGCTTGACTGACAGCAGCTCCATTGGGCAGGGAAGAGCCCTATGAGGCTGCGCAATAGAGCTCATGACTGAAAATTTAGGGATTAGGTCTTGCGCATGCCCTGTGCAGTCAACTGCAATTATTATGAGTTCATATGTGGCACAGCAACCTTGTGCTCATAGCATAGACCAATTTTCTTGTCTCCCATTCTTTCTGTCCCCTTTTTGATGAGGACCCCAGGCCTTTGAGTGTGATGTGAGTGCCCTACTAGACGAGGTAATATGGGTGACCCACTTAAGGCTGAGCAAGGTGTTCTTGTTTAATAGCTTGTTAGTATATATTCATCTAGCCATCTATTCATTCTTTCAATTACTTTTTATTTTACGTTTACCCTTTTACAGTGCTGAAAAAATCCAGATCCTTCTACACACTAGGCAAGTATTTTACCAGCTATATCCCAAGAAAACTACATAATCTTTTTTGCATGTCTTGTTAAATGTGTGTGTGTGTGTGTGTGTGTGTGTGTGTGTGTGTGTGTGTGTGTGTGTGTGACATGCATGTTGGTATATAGGTACATACACCCACACACAAACTTGGAGAGGTCAGAATAGAATGTCAGGTGTCTTCCTTTGTCACTCTCTACCTTAGTGACTTGAGACAAAGTCTCTCACTGAGTTGGAAGCTTACTGTTGGGTTAAGTAGTTAGTTGCTGGGCTATCAGGGTCCACTGTCTCTGATCCCAAACACCAGGGTTCCAGACACACAAAGCTATACCAAGCTTTTTGTGTCAGTGCCTGGGATTTGGATTTAGGTTCTTATGCTTATGTACCACTGAGCCATCTCTCGAGTCTTTGTTTTATTCATTGAACTCCAGATGCTTCTACCTCCACCTCTCAAATGCTGTATAACTGGCATCCACTGGTTTATGCAGTGCTGAGAATCTAACTCAGCATCTTGTCTGTGATAAGCAAGCACCAACTAATTAACTAAATCCCACGACCTATCCAACCTTTCATTCATTTGGGCAGTCTCTTCCTCAATCCTTAATTCCCTCCTTGATTATTGATTCACATTTACTTCGATCTTATGAAGTACCAGCATTACACCAAGATTTATTACGAAAGGATAGAAAATAAATCAGGCCATGTTCTCTCCAAGAAGTGAGAATATTATTGTGTATAGTCTAAGCATAATGCAGCATTATAATGACCTTCAGTGTCAAGCATTGACTTGATCTTAATTTCTTCTATCTCAACATGCTTCCTAGAATTGAGTGAGTTTTAGCGGCTCTCAGACACACAGAGCTAAGATCAGTGCTCTCACTTTTTGCAAAGTATGGATGCAACTCTAAAATGGAGTCCTGATGGTTTTTGCCATTTGTGATATTGCTGAAAGAAATCAAGGTAATATTCTGAGAAAGAGAAGAGATCAAAAGATCAAGACTATTGTAGAAACTACAGCTTAGATACTTCATATTCATCCTGTGGAGGAAAAAATGGCTTTTAGCTGAGGTTTTTTGGACGGTAGTGGATCAGAGGACAGTGGGAGAATGTATTGTGTTGACTCTATAGCTTCTTCTTGCCAAGGCAGACATGAGCCCACATGGCTTTAGTTTGTTCCTAAGTCCCTAGTGACATGGGCACCTGCTCAGTTCAAAGATGTTAGAACTATATCAAAACATAAAATGGTAGACCTGGAAGCCAAATGACTAACTTCTTGCCTCAGGCAAGACGGGTATTCGGTTGGGAGATGGGCTAGGCTACTTCAGACAGATGTTTCCCACCAGGCTGTGAACAGCTAGCATTTGTTTTCAACAAAGGATGGAGGAAAAAACCAGGCTGGGGAAAGAAGCAAAGCCTGGATTGTTTTCCCAAGTCTGACATAAACATTATGATTTCATCTTTTTTTCCCCTGCAGTTGTATATAATTTCAAGAAAATTAAGACAGCCGGATTCAAAACAAATTACAAAACGCAGTTCTAAGGGCAAGATCAAAGCTGTCTTCATGAATTTCCAAGATCATCGCTATTCCTAATGATTATGAATGTTAGTAGCTCAGACATTCATCTGCATATCCTGCAGCTGTCCATCAAATTCTCTGCTTCGAGCTAGACAGCGATACAGAAATAATAATAATAATAATAATAATAATAATATTAATAATAATAATGACAGTTTTTCCCACAAAGACTTGAACTGTAACAAGCAGTGGCTCCTGCTCCAAAGAGTGACAAAGAAACTAATAGACCTAGACCTATTCATGTAAGACTTGTACCACATCGACCTTATAGGTTTTTTTCCCAGGAATAAGCATGTATAGAGAATAGCAAAGGATAAAATAAGCCTTAAAGAGCTGACCACTGAACCATATTTAATTTTTGAAGCCATGAAATACAGAAGCAAAGAGAGTCTACCTTGAAGTCTTAATAATAAATCATCTACCCCTACCAGAAATCTTATGTATTCTAAACCAACATACTGCATTATAAATACATTCCAGATGCATAATACATCGGTCACGCCGTGCTTCAGAGGCCCAGGGGGTGATGGCGCTCAAGGGTACAGAAGAACACAGATGTTGAAGCCCAGGGACAAAAGTCATGTGATCCAGCTGCCTGAGGGTGTGCAGGAAGAGCACGGGCTTTCAGACCTGATGCCATTCCACCAGTCACCCTGTCCTCTGAGGCACCAAGAAAGTGATAGAGAGTCATCTGGTTGTCGTTTCAGAGTAAGCTGCATGATAACTTCCAGCCCACCGGCCCTGGAGATACCCAGGTACCCCCAGGTATTCTAGGAACAGCAAGGGGAATGGTTTATGAACAAAATATAAAACAGGAAGCTTTATTCTTTGTTCCACTACAAATGTAAGTAGAAATGAATTAGAAATGTGTCCAGTGAAGGAAAGCAAACACATGTCCCTCCTTCCCAATCTCCAGAGAAGTTTAATATCTCCTATGACAACATCCTGGTGTTTTCAAATGTTTATTTTAGAAGTATACAATAGTATTGGTAGAAGGTATCTAATGATGCATTCTCATCCTGCCCTTTCACTCATCCCAAACTCCTGGTCAAATATCACAGAAGGTATCCAGTATATAAAATTAAGGCAAAGATAAGACGTGTAATTGGATTTTAAATACCCATGCAAGCTTTCAGTGGTCTACCTGACACAGCCATCTATTTCTTAAAACTCACCCAAAGTCACTTTTTTGTGGGTTTCAAGCAACAGGAATTGTTCCTTGGCCAGTGCTCTAACAGCACTAGGCCACCCCAATACTTGCCCTAGATCCATACGTGCCCTCGCCATTATGACTTAGTGTCCGTTTCTGTCTGCTTCCAGAGCCAGACCATGAGCCACAGTAGTGAGGTAGAGGGGAAGCTTCGGCTTACCTGATGAGATGAGGCACACACTCGATATTGGCTGTTTTTGAGGTGAAGGGAGATGCCACGGACGCTTCCTGTTCTGATAGTGAGATGCCAGCATGAGCCATTTTCAAAGCCTGGAATGATTCATCCACGTCAAACCACGACTCCTCAGACCAGGCTCTTCTACTCAAATACTAGGCTGTTTGTTGTATGTCAGTTATAGTACTGTATCTGTTTATATTCGGGTCTCTGTTCATATGCTCTTTCATACATATACCCTGTCTCTCCTGATGCATAAAGTCACCATGGAGGAAAAAAATGACCACACTGTGATCTACAAAAGCATGTTTGCACATGTGTGAGCATGTACACACATGTGCACATTTCCACACATGCACGTACAGTATACTATCTGTGTGGCACATGTACAGCATCAGCAAATGGAAGCACTCATTCAAAACTTCTATAAAAGGATGGAGAAAGGGTTACAGAGATGTCTTAGCATAGTAGCTCTCAAACTTCCTAATGCCGTGACCCTTTAAGACAGTTCTGTTGTGGTGACCACCAATCATAAAATTAGTTTCATTGCTACTTCATAACTGTAAATTAACAATCATTATGAATTGTAATGTAAATATCTGATACACCTGCAAACCCTTTGAAAGGGTCAGTCAACCCCCAAAGGGGTCATGACCCACAAATTGAGAACCACTGACTTAGCAAGCAACAGCCCATACTACTTTTTGAAAAAAACAGGTTCAGTTCCTAGCACCTGTGTTGGGAAGCTCAGAGTTCTCTGTAATTCTAGGTCCATGGAATCTGATGCCCTCTTCTGGACACTTCTGGCACTTGCACTCGTGAATGTATACACACACACACACACACACACACACACACACACAGTGAAAATAAATCTTTAAAAAAGAATGGCAGAATCTGGATGGCCATAGAGAGGAGACGTATACTATCTTAGTTTTTAACCCTTAGTAGGGCCATCTTCATGGAGAAAAACCAGGAAAGATATCTAATGATAACTTCCTTGCTGATTGATCCAGCCAACTAGCTAGCTGCTGGTAAAGAGTGTGGGACACACAGCATCGCCATTAGATGCCCAAATCAGGCCACACACACCCATGGGCACATGGTGGCACATGTGTTGCTTCACAGAGGGCTCATTTATTTCTTCTGATGAAGACTAAAGGCTATCCAGAGAACACATAACAGACAAGCCCCTAGGCAAGCCAGAAAACCCAAATGAAATTTTGTATTCAGGTGGCTCTGTAGGGCTGGAGAGCATCATTTGCTTTTCAATAGATTAAAAGATCCCAGTTTAGTTCGTCTTAGAACACCACCTCTCTCTTTCCTTTCCTCCCTCAGGGTTTGTGCCTCTATCATGCAGTGTAAGATTGTCTGCCCTATGGCGGGGTTAATTTATGCATTATTCCTCCATCAGATGGTCACCTGGGAACAGAGATTATGACTTTTTGGTATTTTTGTTTTGCTATAAATGTCACATAATTAATAGCAATAGCTATTGGCCCTAGGTTGGATGAATGGGCTAACTGTTTCTCATGAAACACAGGCCAAAAAAGTGTACACTAGGTCTTTAAGTATGAATACATTTTTTCACACATAGTGGAAAAATATTTAAGTGGAAAGTAAAATGAATGAACAGATTTCACATTTGTAATAAGCTTTGGAAATTAAAGCACTTTCCCTTCTCTCTGTTCCCCTCTCCTCTCGCTCCTCCTTCCACCCCCCTCTGCTGCTATACACTATTTTCATGGGTTAAGCATCACACATGCTAGACAAAGGCTCTATGGCTCAGCTATACCCCAGCCCTGTTCTTCAATTCATGCACCACACTTAGCTACGAATAGTACATGAAGAGTCCTGACAGCCAACTGGTATTTCCCCCACGTCTTCAAAAGTCGGAATATGAACTATATACTCACCTTCTGTTGGGAGTGAAGAATAACCCAAGACTCACTTAATTTTAGTTTTGCTACAGAGTATAAAAACCATACCATTTAGGATTTCATAACAATATTGGAGAAACCTAATTTTCAAAAAATTAACCTCAGAGTGGGTTTAGAGGGAATAAATGCAATTTATACGTAATTAGAAACTTTTATGAGTTCCAAACTTTTTCTTCTCCAAGGGTTTACCAGCTATGCACCCTGTACCAAAGCATATCATCTCCCAGAGGTCTCCTCTCCTTATAAGTAACATTAAAGGCTTAATGTGTTAACCTTAAGGCTTAAACCAGATAATTTTGTAAACTCCCCAATGGGTCTAAACTTTGGAAGCATCAGCAGCATTGCTTTATTATTCTGGGAATTGCCAGAAGACAGCTCAAGTGGAGTTATCGTCCTGTTTCTAACCCATGCTCAGGGAGAGGTAAGCATGACCAGGTAGCTGCTGAAGGAAGGATGACGAAGCCCTAGGGGACCTTGGAGAGCTCAAGAGAGATTCCTAAGTGCTGTTTGTATTCAGAAAAGTCATGTGTACTCACCCCACAGTCATTGGCTCCATCTCCACACATGCCCACATAATAACTACAGAGAAAAAGATACGAAACTCAACAGGTCAGAAGGTCTCTTAAATCACTTCCATTATAACTAACTCCTGTCTGTCTGTATCTCTCTCTCTCTCTCTCTCTCTCTCTCTCTCTCTCTCTCTCTCTCTCTGTATGTGTGTGTGTGTGTCCTGAACAGATGTGGAATCAAGAAAATGATTTGGAGAATCTTCGTTTGAGAGAGAAAAGGCCCCTGACTTAATTTGTCTCAATCACTGAAATGACAGCAATGACACCAGGAACATCCGCAGTGACAGCAATCATACACTTGAAAAGAATGTCAGGTTGATTGTGTCCACCCTATCAGGTTCAAGAGCGAGGGGTCATGATTATAATGAGGTCATGGTTGCATCCCTTCTCACTCAACCTAATAGGCAGAGCACAGCCTAACCTGGCCAAGCTGCTCTCACCAGAGCTGAGAGTTGTTTCAACATTAGAAGGGCTTAGCAGATACAATTAGAGCATTCATGCGTTCTTGGTGTGTCTCAGAGTAGCAGTGAGGTAATGTGTACCGCATGTATATCGGCTTGGTATGTGACCAGGATCTAAGTGGAAGGATAAAATTTAAAGTTGCTGTCAGGGAAAGGGAATTTCTTATGCAGGGTCCATTGAGCCTTCTATTACAACTGAATGACACTTATCCACAGTGACTCGTGGCAACGCTTTAAATGATTTAGTGGAATTTTTCCAAAGTCGGATCATAAGCAAGAAAAGTCAAGTTCTGTTAGGATATCCCCATTATTAGTTGGCCCATAGGAAGTTGCCTTTTTGACCTTTTCTATAGTTCAAGCATGGTCCAATGTATACAAATTCAGCCTAATGCTGGCCTAGTGAAATCACGAACATTTGCATACTGTATCATAGTGTCACCGATACCTGTAATCATCTAACTGGTTTCCTTCATCCACAGATGCTTGATATGCATTGCCAAGGGTAAGACCACAAAGAGGATGACAGATAACTGAGAAGACAGCTCATTCTGTCACAGTATGTGTCTTCCCAAGCTAATTGTGATTTAGAGGAATGTGGCTTTCAGAGTGTCAGCCAACGTTGCTCAGGCATTGAGACAGGAAGATTACTCTCTTTAGCCAACATCATGTAATGACTCTTTAAATGAGCTAGCCACTTACCCCTGGTACTTACCTATACTGAGAGCACAGAGGGGCTAATGAAGTCATTTGAGACTTTGCTAAGGAGCTTAGCTGATAAAATCTTATAGGAAGAGGCAGTCTCCTGATTTGATGGCTTCATCACTCTGTGTCTTTTTGCTATCTGAAACCTTCAAGCTAGAAACCGTAACTCAGCGAGAAATGAATAGGTGGGTCCGGTGTCCGTGAGAACTCCTCCATTTAGACGGGACTTGGTCATCAGTGCTTTGAGAAGGTTCTGAGTCTCCCTCCTGTCTCTAGTCCCTGCCAGCTGCCGTTTCAGTTCATGCCAAGAGGGTCTGAAAATACTGTGCTTCCTCTAGCCGATCAAGCTGATGACTTTGGGAGAGAGCTCACACACTTTCCCGCCATTCCCATCCTGAGCTACACATTCCCACATTATTTCTTCTCTCTGCATCTACACAGGCAATATTCCTGTAAGATGAGCTTTATGGGCCACAAAATGAATGGTCTGTGGGGTAGTCAGCATCTAAAATGTGCCTCAACTGTGCCCACCTCCTGCACTTCGTGTTGCTGTGAAGACCACTCCCTTGAGTATGGGACATCATGACTTGCTTCTAATGAAGAGACGGCACCAAACTGTTCTAAGACTAGGGAATGAAAGACAGTCCCACCATCTCCTCCTCCTCTCCCCTCCACCCCTGTCCTCCATTATTACTCTTGATTTCTTGCCTCATATACAGAAGTCTGTGACAACATTAGCCTCTTTCCTATGAAGTGACCCCTAGCTCTGGGAGCTGAGACTGGCCTCCTCCTACTACCTGGGTCTCTGTCCCAGCACACGAAAGGAGCTTACTCATTTGAGAGAGGTGGTGGCAAAGCCACCCCTGCTAACACAACCATACTCCAGTCCTGTCAAGAACCAAGGCTTACCTGGGGCACATCTAGATACCTGATCCATAGAAACCTAAAACAACTAACGGTGTTACCCTCAGACGCTATGGGGCGGGCAGCTGTGCTGCCATAGAGAACCAGCACGTGCTCCCTTCCTGCCCGTCACCTACTTTAATTTCTGAAACTCTTCCACGAGGCTTGATTTCTGCCCAGGAGACATCCTTGCAAAAATAGTTCCATTAACCAGAATCTAAAGAGGCAAAACCAAAAAAAAAAAAAAAAAAAAAAAAAACCGTCATTGTAAGATTAGGAAGGAGAATGTTGCAAAAACAAAAGTCCTGAAAATCACTTCCTGCCACTGGACCCAATTACTTTGCTTCCTTTCCCCGAGAAGGGGTAACTTTCATTAACACAGCAGTTAGGAGGTAAGAGGCAGCTAGAATCGGAGGACAATTCTTTGGGAAATGCAGCCCATTTTACTCTGTTATCACAGACAGAGTACAACAATTAGATATGAGAGGTGAGGGTCTTGCTCCCAGATATTCCACCTTGCTGCTAAGCAAACCTTAGTTGAATGGCTTAACCTCTCTGAGGTTCAGATTCCCACCTTCACAATACGGACTGGAAGAAAGGCAGTCTCAAAGCCTTTAGGCCTCAAACTCTTCGGTCCCTGACTTAGCAAGGAAGGTAAGGTGGCAGAATATTTTAGACTCTGCTAACAGATCATTGACACCCTTGGTTTGTATGCCATGTGTCTCCACCACACTGACAGAGCAACCCTGCTCAACACTATTTTAAAGCAGCACACATGGAGGACAAGATAATAAATGAGTTTGAGAATAAACTGTGGTGCATTTGTTCCCCTTCTGCTCTGATTTAAGGCTCCAGACAGCAGGGGAACGGAGCTCTGCCTGACATAGGTTAGTGGCTTTCAGAGACACTAAAATACAAGGAGGGCTGATGTGTGACTCTACTCTTAGGTTGTATCAGGTAAGGGAGGAAGAAGGAGGGAGGGAGGGAGGGAGGGAGGGAGGGAAGGAGGGAGGGAGGGAGGCTGAGCTTGAACTAGCCACAGGGGTGAGAGAATCTATCAGCACTGAAGTCTGAAGGGCCATAGTATGTTATGTGTAGAGTCTGGTGGGTTTAGATAGGACCAGGAACCTCCTGCAAATTCAAGGTGCCTTCAGCAACACACATTCTCAAACCCGAGCCCTCCTCAGCGACCAGTCCCCTGCCTAACTCTTTGCGTTCCACTCGCTTGAAGACCCAGCCAAAGCACCGCGTTCCATCAACACTTACTTGTGGCAGCATGCTGTAGAAATGATGAAATAACACTTGGTATGACTTCCCACTCATTGCAAAATGGTAACCTTTCCCACCGGGTACAGAAGGGTTGCCAATGTCAATGTAGGTGTCCTGAAATCAAAAGACATTGTTTCTGCACTGGCTTGTAAAGCAGTGCTGGCTTCCCTGGGACACATGGAAGAAAGTGAATGTTGGTGGCACAAAGAAATGAGCATTGGCAAGCGCGGGAAGCAGTGTTTGCCCATGGAGCCTCAACCTCAACAGGAAGAAGACAAGCAAATTGCCCCCTGATACTATAAAACTCTGACGCTCTGACAGCTTGCATTCTTTCCTGTGATTGTGTCTTCATAGCAATGTGCCAACCAGGAGCCAGAGGGGAGGGCAAAAACATCTCTCTCCTTCCTCCTTATGTGCATTTGTGTTTCCTAGGTTCTTATACCATTCTTTGACTATTTCTTCATTTCAAGAAGGCATAGTTTTGTTCTTAGTACCGAGCTTGCTTCTCTGCCTGACTTTTGACTTCTGTTGTGACCCTACTAAAACAGGGGTCCCCTTCCGTCATGGCGACCTATGTTCCCCTGCACCATTATCATGCTTTCCCAGACCCCTCCCTCCCTGCCACTTGTATGCATTCCCCTCTGCTGCGCTCTACCCCTTCCTGGCTGCAAGCTCAAGGGGACACATTTGATGATGTCCAGTGGTTCTTTCCTTCAGTCACCTATGATGAGTGAGATTTATCAGCTCTCTTGAGATGTCTCAGCAAGCTTTACATTTCCATAGGACTGAATTTAAACAGTACTGGCGGTGGAATATTTTATTCATTAGAGAAATGCATGTCATAGAAGCATTGTGTTTAGAGGCAGGGGTGGAGGGTGACTGATGTACTAAAGCAACTGGAAGGAAAACTCACCCTCCTCTTCTACTGCCAACTGCAAACCACCAAGACAGGAATCCCTTTTCTTATAGGAAGGTAGGGGAAGAGCCAGGGGTGGGAGGAAGGCTGAGGCTATGATGCAGCAGATGGACCTCAGATAAGGTATTAATCTCATGAATTCGAACACGGATAGCCTGCTTGTTAAGTCAGTGAAGGCTCAGTGTTCTGTGATGCAGGAATACACAGGGATACAAGCAGGTTCACAATAAAATGAGCATTATGGAGCTGCAGATGGCACAGAGAGAACTGATGTCTTTTTTAACATATGTAACTAGAAGCTGTACAAAGTTAGTGACCTGGGGCCGCTCTGTATACTTGCTGGTCTGTATGCTGCACCAAACTCCCATGTCTATTTAACAGTGTGAAAGGTTGTTCAGCCTGGAACCAAGAAGCACTTCTGTAGATCTTTAACAGAAGGGTCATGCTTTGGAGTGACACAAAAGTGGAGTTTCAGGCAATCTCATTCCTATTCTGGTGCGGGAAACAGGAAGCTTGCTTTCTGGAAAACCCTGCCCTTGCCATCTTTCCAGCAAGGCACTGTGCAATGCATGCCCATGGATTTGTGTGGAATCAGAGACCATGCTCTGGTGCCTGCTGCACAGCTTGCCATGTGCCTTGGCAAACTTTTTATTTCCCTCCGATCCAGAGACTCTGACTCAGTTGCTGCAGCCTGCAGTAGTGCATTTGGAAATGCCCCTAGGTGATGATAATTTGTGGCCAGATCTGCAAGATGCCACTGAAAATCCTCTGCATGGTGCCACACTCAAAGACACACCTGAGGGATTGTTGCTATGATGCCTTCCAGGATACAGATGGTTGCTCCATGCCAGGGCTGTGTTCCACCAACCCAGACCCAGCTGGAGGTCTTTGAACATCTGCTCACCTTCTTCCCAGAGCCTGGCTCTTGGGTCCCCACCAGCTGCCAGGTCACAGAAGCAGGAACAAGGTCTCCTGGCTCATTAGCCTCGACAATGATGACCTGGCTGCCCATAGGAATCATTTCAGAATTTTTAGCAACAGTGATGGCAGTTTGAAGATTGTCACCTAGATGACAAAGAGACAGCCACTGAAACTAAGACGTCTCTCCATCCATTTGTTGCTACCCATTGAATGTATTCTGTGATTTCCGTGTTGTTTCATAACTATTTATCTTTCCTCCTACCTCTAGAGAGCAACCACGAAGCCAACATCTCTCCCACTGTGTGTTTCCTTACCACGCATACATGAATGAAGAAATGTACGAGCTCTTCATGACTAATGTTGAGATGACAGATAGTGCTGAGTGGTGAACAAATGACCCCAGTCTGTCCTTGGGATTGGTACTAAGCACAAAAGCCTTGGGATTGGAACTTAACACTAGACAGAACACTGACAAAACCACATTTAGGTTTGCTTACCATGTACCTTGCCTGTGCATGTGTGAGTATACGTGTGTGTGTGTATGTGTGTGTGTTTGTATATAAGATCAGGCATGTCTTCCTTAATCACTCTATGCTTGAAAAAACAAACAACAGAAAAACCAACAGAATCTTTCACAGAACCCAGAGCCCCTTGATCTGACCAGGCTGTCTGGCTAACAAACCCCCAGCATCCTCCAGTCTCCACCTCCTAGTGCAGAGATTACAGGCATGTGCCACTCAAGTCAGTCTGCTTTTAACATGAGAGCTGACTATCTGAACTCTTAGCGTGTAACAAGCTTGCTACTGACTGTGTCATCGCCCCAGCCTATGTACAAATAGCTCTACTTGCATGATCCTGGGTAGGACCAGTGGTACTGGAAAGAGAAGTTACAGTTGCTGCTCAGAAAAGGCTGTTCCTGCTTGGGGGTGCTGCAAGGTGACAGGACCACACAGTGCACTTCCTGTCTGCCTCAGTCACATGGCCTTGCTCACTTCATGCTTCTTTCCTTTTTGTTAACTGCGGGGCTCTGGAAGCACACATACCTGTAACCATCACGGTCCTGATGCGGGCCTCGCTCAGTTCCTTCAGCACTGGCCTTGTTTCTTTTTTCAAGCGATTCTCCATTATGAGAAGTCCCAGAAATGCCAACTCGGACTCCACTTTCTCCCTTTGGGGCCGGGGGGGGGGGTTAATTGACATTTTAAGGTGTAGCACTGTGGTGTGCCTGTGGCTGATTGATTTCTTATGTTTAGAACCTCTGTCTATGTTTTATTAATGTAATAGTGCACACCTTAAAAAGAAAGGAACTAAAAGTTTATCATGAAAATCAGTTGTCTTGTGGCCATTCCATCCTTTATTTGCTCCCCCAAAACAGTCACTTCCCATTATCAACTACATTTAAAAAATACTGTTTTTATCTTCCCAATCTTAGTTTTTAATTGCTAACCATGTTTTGTTTTTAATCTCCAAAGTCTTTCAGTATTTTTTCCTTGACCTTATATTTTAAAAAAGCAAATCTGTTTGACAATCACTAGGTACATTCTACATGATGACACCATTACCACAATGTCTTATGTTCAGACTATTACTATTATTAAATACTAAACAAACTGTATTTAATTTGTACATATAAAATGAATTAACATTTTCTTATCAACTAGAACTGAAAACTCACTGGTTAATTCTGCTTATGGTGTATGTGTGTATGTACACGAATGTGTGGGAGGTACATGTGTTCACTTGTGTGGGCTAACTGTGTGCGCACATGCATGCATAGGCTCTGTCCACCTTTCATTTTCTTTGAAGAATCCTGACTGGAACTTGGGGCTTTCTTTTCCATAAGTCTAGGCTAGTAATACTCAGAGAGCTGTCTGGCTTTGCTCTTCAGTGTTGGGATTACAAATCAATATGACTTTTGTTCATGGGTGCTAAGGATTGAACTCAGGCCCTTATGCTTGTGTGGCAAACATTTTATCCACTGATCTGTCTTTCTAGCCTCTTTGCTTAGTTTTTTTTTTTTTTTTTTTTTTTTAAGATCCATAAAGTGTTTTGAGGCTTTATTGAAGTAAAACTGTTAGACAAAACCTGAACATATTTAAAGTACATAATTTTCTAGGTTCAAACACAACTGTATAACCATCGTCAAAAGAGGAAACATGTCAATCACCCTAAAGGTTCCCCTGCTCCCATTTTGTTCTTTTCTTTGTGATAAGAACATTTGAGATCCACTCCTCTAGCACAATGATAACCGTGCAACACACTACAGTTAGCAAGAGGCAGTGTGCAGCAGAGCAGACCTCCAGAACTTAGCCACCTTGCGGAACTAAAACATTCACCCCTTGAATCTCCCTCTCCTGCCAGCCTAGGATAACTGCCACTTTACTCAATCTAGGAGTCTACTTCAAACACTTGGTGTAAGCAGAATCAGGTGGTATCTGTCTTCCTCTTCCTCTTCCTCTGATGGGTTTATTTCCATTAGCATTACATCTCCCACAGCAAGACACATCACCTCAGATGGCGGGATTACAACACCCACTTCCTTTTCCAAATCTTGCCTCAAGTTTATTTATAAAATCAGCATTGAGCATTGGCAATCTACAAATATGTGTGTTTCCTCGGTCCATCTACTTTCACATTGGCAGATAGAAGCCTTTTCTATGGGAACCTTCATAGAGGCCCGGGCACCATTAGGAGCACAAGCTGGAGTTTTGGCCTCTCCCTTAGTTTCAACCTTGGACTTTGTTTGACAGAGCCTGTGACCCTGGGCCATGTAGCCTTGAATTCACCTCCAAACTTAGAGTGAGCAGTGACAGCAAGACTACTGAGTTTGTGGCTTGGGCCCTTTCGCATCGTGGGCTTAACCACCTTAGGCGTCATTAGGACCTTGGTGGCCTCTACACATGCACTATTGCCTTTGCATTGCTTGTCCTCATCTTCTTCAGGCCTTTCTTGTGGTGCTTGTGGGCAGTACACATGTTGCTGAGGAACTTGGGATTGACCCCATTGTGCCATTCGTATCTTTGTTACTGGGGCTTCTTAATGCCATTTCTGGTTTTGGGGATAGGTTGCGTGTGGCATGGTTCTTGGACTTGGCCATGTCTGCACAGTAACCCGTGGCTCCCTGGATCCCCTTGTCTTCAAAGGCTAAATGGTATCCCATAGAATGTATATACTATATTTTCTGTATTAGTTCACTGACGACGATGGACAGTTAGGGTGTTTCCAAATTGTGATTATCATCAACAATGCTGAAAAGCATGTAGGATTTTGGGGGGGTCATCTTGAGATGCCGGCTTCAATTCCTTTATGTCCAGAAATAGGATTGGGAGGTTGCTGCATCCTAAGTAGGTTCTCTTTGTAACGCACCGCAGAACCTTCGCTCTGTTTTCCACAGCAGTTACATAATTTCCCACTCCCGTTAATAGTGGGATAGGCTCCAAGGTCTCTACGCCCTCACCAACACCTTAGTCAGCCCTCCTCCTCCTTCTTTAGATTCGCTTATGTGTGAGTGTTTTACCTGCATGTATATATGTGCGCAACATGTGTGCCTGATTACAGGGAAGCCAGAAGATGGTGAGATGGGGTCAGATCACCCTAGAACTGGAGTTACAGATGGCTGTAAGCTGGTATGTAGTGCTAGGAACTGATTCTACAAGGGCAGCAAGAGGGCTAAGCCATCGAGCCAACTTTTTGGTCCCTAATCAGCCATCTTACTAGGCATGCAATGATCTCATCATGGTTTTGATTTTAATTTCATTTCACCAATGATTGCTGAATTTCAATGCCCTTTCATGCACTTCATGCTATAAGTGTATATCAAGTGCCTTAGACAAGAGTCTTACTTGGTTCTTTTACCATTTAAAAATCAGATTTACTGTTTTTATTATGAAATTGTGCTCCAAATGAATTTAAATATTAATTTCTTATTAAAGTAGGTTGCTAGGGACAGGCATGGTTCAGCCCTGTGCTCTTGGCTTAGTGATGGGCTGTCATATGAACCTCTCTGCCTCTCACTCCAGCACAGCAGATGAAAGTACTCTCCTCTTTTTTGCCTGCCATCAAGTGTCTAAAATCCCTCTGGGAACCAGAACAAACTCTTCTCTCCCTGCATTGTTTCTGTAGGCATGGGGTCAGAGCAATGCAAGGGTAATCAGTACAGTATGCATGCAAAGGTCAACTGAAAATGGATCAGACATGTCAATGTAAGACTGAAAATGAAAACTTCAAGATGAAATTACAAGGGGACTTTTTCTTGAGGTCAATCTTAGCAACAATTTCATGGATGTGACACAGAGCAATGGGCACAAAGGCAAAAATAAAGGAATGTTTTTGTTTCTACTACAGCTTACCCCCTCAGTCAGGCGTGCAGGAGTATGGGCCTCTTGCTGACACTACACCGTTAGTGATGGTACCCACTGCCCCACACTTCAGTGCTCAGTCTCTGAGGAGGTCTTCCTGCCTCTTAGCTACTCACATCTTTGTTCGAATGCTTCTCCTCAGAGGGCACCGTTGACCTCTTTATGTAAAACAACAATGTGTAGTTTGAAAAGCTCTTCTCATCTAATTCATTCCTCCCCTCGAAGATATTTAAGACCCACCAATGAAACAATATATTATAGATTTATTTTATTATCTATGTTCCACAATTAAGATATGAAACTCTTAGGATCAAGGAATTAATTTTATTCATTTCTATAGCTCCTGAACATCTAACACAGACTGAAAATGAGTAGACACTTGCTACACTAAGAATGGATTAGGGCTTAAGGAAGTCTTTCTTCTGTCATTCAACATTGGATGATTGTCTAAGATATTTCAAGAAACTCTTAATTTCCTCTGGTGACTTCAGTTTTCAGGAAACTTATTTTCCTGACTGAAAAAAAAACTGTTAAATTTTATCCTGATAAAAATCAAAACAATATTATCTTACCCTGTTCAAGAATAACAGCTACATAAGAAGCATTTTGGATTCCTGATATCTCTTGGGAGAGACTAGTAATGGATGGGAAGACAGCAGAGTTTGTTGTTTCTTGTACTTCTATTAGTGTGTGTTTTCCCACTGGCTCTTCAATGAGAATACAGTTGTGCTTGTATGTGTCAGCTGAGGCTCTCCACATTCTATCACTAGCTTTGTGAAATTCTGGTTCACGCATGACCTTAACACTCTTATTCAAATTTGTGTCTGAAAAATTGTAACATCCTATGTGTAATGGATTTCCTGCTTGCTCAAGAATAGTCAATACCTAGAGTATTCAATCTGAGGATGCTAGTTATATGTTTGAGCTCTATGATTCTATTTCAAAGACAAAAATGACATGTCAGAAAAGCTCCTTGGAGTTGACTTAATCCTACAATTTATAGATAGGGAAACAGATACCATGTAGGGTACCAACTATCTTTGTGAGACATAGGCTGCAGATAGTAATATTGACCCAAATACATTGGTACTCAAACACAACTGGTAAGAGCCAGTTATATAACTAAACATCTCTCAGTTTCCTGAACAGAATGCCAATGGCTCAGACTCTAAGATCAACAATTGGTAAATGGGACCTCATGAAACTGAAAAGCTTCTGTAAGGCAAAGGACACTGCCAATAGGACAAAACAGCAGCCAACAGATTGGGAAAGATATTCACTAACCCTACATCTGACAAAGGTCAATATTCAAAATATATAAAGAACTCAAGAGGTTAGACTCTACCAACCCAAATAAACCCAATTTTTAAAAACTGGATGCAGAACTAAACAGAGAATTCTCAACAGATGAATCTCAAGTGTCCAAGAAGCACTTAAAGAAATGTTCAACATCCTTAGTCATCAGGGAAATGCACATCAAAACAACCCTAAGATTCCACCTCACACTAGTCAGAATGGCTAAGATCAAAAACTCAGGTGACAGCAGATGTTGGCAAGGATGTGGAGAAAGGGGAACACCCCTCCATTGCTAGTGGGATTGCAAACTTGTACAACCACTCTGGAAATCAATCTAGCAGTTTCTTAGAAAGTTGGAAATAGTTCTACCTGAAGACTCAGATATACCATTCCTGGCCAAATACCCAATAGATGCTCCACCATATAAGGACACGTGCTCCATTATGGTCATAGAAGCTTTATTCGTATAACCAGAAACAACACAACCCAGATGTCCCTCAACGGAAGAATGGATACAGAAAATGTGGTTCATTGACACAATGGAATACTATTCAGCTATTAATTCAAAACAAGGACATCACGAATTTTGCAAACAAATGGATGGAACTAGAAAATATCATACTGAGTAAGGTAACTCAGACCCAAAATGGCATGTATGTTTTATACTCACTGATAAGTGGATACTAGCTAAAAGGTACAAGATACCCATGATATGCCACACACAGCCCCAAAAAAGCTAAACAAGAAGGAAGGCCCATGTGAGGAGGCTTGAATCTCACTTAGAAGGGGGAATAAAACAGTCCCAAGAGACAGAAGGAGAGAACTGGGTAGGAGGGGGGATGGGGGGGGGCAATGAGTCATGGGTCAGGATCAGGTGTGGAGAGGAACAGGAGACAGGGCCAGAGGGCCAGAGGGCCAGAGGGCCAGGAGAATGAATGGAAATCTATAGCTGCTGGGGGTGGGGGTGAGTGGCGAAAATCTCTAGGAGGCTCCCAGGAGTCAATGTGGGTAACCTTAGCTCAGGTGTGTAAGAATGGGGACATGGAACCTGAAGATGCCAACTCCTAGAGCTAGGCAGAATCCCCAGTGGAGTGATAGGGACACCAACCCACCCACAAAACTTTTGACCCAAAATAGGTTCTGTCTAAAGGAAAGGCAAGAATAAAAATGGAGCAGAGACTAAAGGAAGAATGGCCAACCGATAACTGGCCCAACTTGAGATCCATCCCATAGGCAAGCACCAATCCCTGCCACTACTAACGATTCTGTTATGTTTGCAGACAGGAGCCTAGCATAACTGTCTTCTGAGAGGCTCTACCTAGCAGCTGACTGAAACAGATACAGATACCACAGCCAAACCGTGGATGGAGGTCAGGGACTCTTGTGGAAGAGTTGAGGGAAGGATTAAAGGCTATGAAGGGGATAGAACTTCACAGGGAGACCAACAGAGTCAACTAATCTGGATCCCTGGGAGCTCTCAGAGAGAGTGAGCCACCAATGAAGGAGAACACATGGTCTGGGCCTAGGCCCCTGGAACACATGTAACAGATGTGCAGCCAAGTCTCCATGTGGGCCCCCCAGCAACGGGGGTAGTGGGGGCTGTCCTTAATGAGAGAGGACGCACCTAATCCTACAGAGACTTGATGTGCCAGGGTGGGAAGATACCTGGGGTTGGGGGAGGCACCCTCTCAGAGTAGAAGGGGAGGGGAAATGGGGGAGGGACCTGGAGAGGGAAGCATTTGGGCTGTAAACAAACAAATAAAAATAAATAAAACAAACTCTCTCTGAAAAAAATGAAAGAAAAAAGAACTGAAAGTCACTGAATTAGAAATATAAATTTAATATATCAAATATAAGGACTCTATAGGCTATCACTTATTTAGGTTTTTTGTTCTTTTAATGTAGTTCATTTAAAAGGAAATCCTAAAAGCTGGACAAAAAGCAGTGAATAGATTATTCTCTAAGGAGGGCAATTCATGCCTTTAATGTAATTAAAAAAATTGAGTTTTACTTCCTATATGGAATTCAATTTGCACTCACTACCTCTCAGATTTGAGGAAAATAAAATACCCAGACCTGAGAAATTCCAGCAATAAAAAATAATTCCGGAAACCTTTCAAATTTTCACCTGTGTTCTCGAGAGACACTGAGGGACATCTGAGACCTCCAAGCAAGTCGGCCACATGATGTTCAGAGGCGGGGTGAGAGTCACAGTTAGGAGGAGCCAAAACCCGAGACTAAAATGAGCACTAGGGCAGGGGTTAGATGTGGGGTCTGGGAAATCTCAGCTGCTGTTTTTGCTCTGTCACAACCCACCATGTGATCTGAGCAAGTCCTGCCCACCGCTGCCCATCTTCAAACCAGAGGATGAGGTGAGCTCAGTTCTCTGACTCCAAGAACTCCCTGGTGATGGGAGCTGTCTATCAGTCCATCTCCAGCACTTCCTCCCTTCACGGACAAAGACCCTCCCTTAGTGCTGATTTCTAAATCCTTACCTTGCCAGACTTTCCACCTCTGAAAGCCTCTCCATCTTCAGAGTTTTATGGGCAAGAGCAATGACCCGGAAGCCTTGCACTGTGTAATTCCTCAGCTCCTGTGGGAAGTCCTTAGGCACTGTGTGAAGAGAGGGGGGAGGTAAGTGTAAGATCACACTGAAGTCTAACCAGCACCTAAGCAACTGTAGGATGTCTTCACTTCAATGTTCACTTCATAAACAGGCTTTACCAGAAAACATACAGCTTCAGACACAGGTCACAAACAGCTTCACATTACTCTGATGAGGAATAAAAGAGGCTAAAACTGCCCTGTTCTCAGCTGTGTTACACACCGACTCTGTGGCCTACATTATGTTAAAAACCTAATCTCTAATGTGGCTGTATTTTGAATATAGGCCTTTGGGAAGTAATTAGCACATGAAGGTGAGACTCCCATGAGTGAGATTAAGACAAAGGAAGTTGGTATAAGAGATGGTTTCTCCTCACCAGGATATAGCAGCAAAGCAGGCCTCTACAAGCCAGGAAGTTAGTCCCCACCAGCCCAGCCGCCAAATTATTTAGCACCATAACCTTGGAGAGCCCAGTTTCCAAAACTGTGAGAGATGGAGTCCTGTCATTTAAGCCACCCAGCCTGAGGCATTTTGATATAGCAGCTCCCTTAAGATGACTCTGACCATTGTCTAATGTACTGATCGGATTCACCAAGGACAGACCTTGGGACTGTTTTCTTGAATGAAATCGGATGAAAACTCACTCTTCCAGATTAGGGTTGATAATGTTCAGGCTCCATGCAATGCACTGCTTGTTTTTGTAAATAAAGTTTTAAGCTACATCCAGTCATTTGTTTTTTATCCATGATTGCCCTGTGGCCACGTTGGTAAAGTCAGTTAGCTGATACAGAGACTGTGTGGTCAGAGAGGCCTGAAACATGCACAGAGTGACACTTTGCAGAAATATCTGCCCATTCCATGTGTGTGTTTGCATGTGCATGTGTGCATACGTGTGCACATCTGTGTGTACAGATGTGTGTGTGCATGTGTGTGTGCAGGCATGTGTATGTCACTCTATATGTATGGATGTCCTCCTTTTCCTCATTGCTTTGAGACTGCGTCTTTCCTTTGGTTTACTGCTGCAGAGGCCAGTCTGGCCATCCTGCAAGCTGCTGGAGATCCACCTATCCCTGCCTCCATCTCCAGGTAGGTGTCCACTGAAGTTACAGAGGCAGAGATAAGTTCTAGGGATCCAAACTCAGGTTGCCAGGCTGATGCAGCCAGTGTCTCACCCACTGAGCCTCGTCCCAAGCTCACATCCCTGATTTACAAGGTTGGGGACGCAATGCAGCACCGACATGGTCTGGTGTGACTATGCTTTTGTATTTACAAATTAATTTTTGGCTCTAATGTGCCTATGTGAGAGTATCAGATAAGAGCTGAAGGACAGCACAGTAGTGGCTGTGGTGGTGGGGGCGGTGAAGCAACTAAGTCTTTGTCTCCACTCTATTACCAACTCATGTTCTGACTTCAACCTGTTAAGTCTGTCTTCTGTACCTTGGTTTTCATCCACAAACTGAGGGATGGCTGATCCCTGCATTCCCATTTATCTCAGACTTAGTGTATTTTTAAATATTCCCGGAGGCATGGATCAAGGTGCCTTCTAGCCTTCATAGGAGAAGGAGGTGAAACATCAAAGGTCAAGACAACAGAAAGGCGTGGATGAACTCTCATGATTAGCTTAGAGGCTGGACCCATCGTGACACAGCAGGGCAACAGGAAGATTCTCACTACGGTCTGCATGGTTGCAAGCAAAAGAGAACAGAGTCAAATATAGTCCATAACCTGTTAGAGACACAGTTAGTGGGATTTATGAGGAAGATCAGAATCTGAAAGGGAGGTCAGTTTCATCCATTCTGGAAATCAGACAAAGCCTGTGTATGCTAGGCAAGTCCTTCATCCTTGGCCTGTAGAAGGGACACTTCTAAGGTCAAACTAAACAGTCTCCAAATGTAGACGTTAGAATAAACATTCATGAAATCTCGAATTCTACGCACAGTTGGTGGCTATCTGCAATCATAACAAGTAGACGAAAACCAGGAGAAAAATGCCAGTTTCATCCAAATGAATTTGAGTGCACCAATTTTCTTATAAACTTGGCCAGTGCTTAGAATGTGCATATGTTTAGGAGAATATTAAATAACACAGCTCATCTCAGAGTCTGGACCAGAAAGACAAAAATGGCTGGGAAAACCATCTAATATCATTGAATTTAGTCTAATCACTTTTTTCTTAACTTATTTCTCTTTTGAAAATATTCCTAGCCAAAATCTGACTACTCCCTGAAATGGAATCTATATCCAACATTGCTTGAGACTAGATAGGCAATGGACCTAGCAATAAAATGACTCCCTAATGACATTATGCTATTCCCATAGATCCTTGCTTTGCTCAGCCATCACCAGAGAAGCTTCCTACTGCAGCCGATGGAAACAAAGATGGAGACCCGCAGCCAGAAACTATGCAGAGAGATCTCAAAACACACAGCCGTAAATGGGCTATCTCTATCAAATCCCTTCCCCAGGACTCAGAGAGCCCTGAATAAACCTAGGTGGAAAGAGTGTTAGAGCTGGAGGAGATGGAGGACACCAAAGAAACAAGGCCTTTTAAGCATAGCTAGACAAACACACATATGAATCCACAGCGACTGAGGCAGCATGCACGGGGCTTGCACAGATCTGCACCAGACGGGGTCCTAGAGCTGGGAGAAGTGGACACGCCCCCATCCCTAGCTAAGAAGCTATGTCCAATTGATAACCACTTACAAATTAAAATTTCGTTTTCTCCAAAGGAGTCTCACTAGGCAAACAAACTACTCATAAGAGTAGGCCAAATGCCAAGAAGTAGATGGAAAACAGAAAATGAATTCAACAGCATCTCTGGAGGTTCTCTGTCTCATAACGTGTCAAAATGTTTAAAAAATACCTTATAGGTCCTTTGCGTATTTATTGTGGCTTCCAATTTCATGATTTTACAAGTGTATGCAAACATGTGTCTGCATCTATATGTGTTTCTCGTGCTTTTTCTTCGGCTCTTTTCCTTGTTTGTTTGTTCTCTCCTATTCTGATTTATTTGGTTTTCTCTTATTTCTGAGATGTCTGTTTGTTTCTAACAAGAGACAGAAAGAGTGTAGATCTAGACAGGAGTGAGGCAGTGAGGAACTGAAACCATAATTAAAGATAGTGCTTTAAAATAATCGATTTTCAATAAAAGAAAGACATTAATTTTTAAAAAAAAAATCCCCTGGGAGATTGCTCAGCTTAGCAGATACAGGATTCCAAGATTGAAGACCTGAGTGTCAGGTCTGGGACCTACATGGTAGAAGGAAATATATGACTCCCACGCGCGCGCGCGCGCGCGCGCACACACACACACACACACACACACACACACACACACACGCACAGAGTCTCCTTTCCATTGCTTTGTCTCAGCTCTTAATAGCAGAGCCAGCCTTGCCTGGAGCTGACAGGGAACCCTCTTCTACCTCACCCTAGGTTTTCTCTCAGTGCTTCTCAGTTCCCCTCTAATCTATGTACCCCCGTGGTTTTGCTCTATGTCTTCTGCCCTGATGCCCCAGTGTGGCTGTATCTTCTGTCTGTATGACATCTAGATGTTTACTCTCTCTGTTTATATGCCCCAGTATCCCCACCTGCCTCACGGGATCTCCTGTGCCACTGTCATTCACATAAATTGACCTCTTCTCTTTACTGGCTGTGGCAGTTTATGTCTTCGTGTGCTTTGTTACGGTGATGCAGAAGTTTGCTTTCTGTGTTTAGCTTTCAGAAGGGTTTCACCTCTTGAAAGAGGAAACAAACAAACAAACAAACAAACAAACAACAACAACAAATCGTCAGTACCCGTTTCAGAGCGGCAGAACCTGGCCACCATTTCTGGGGCACCCTTCATGTAGACGTGGAGGTGAAGGTCACCAGCCAGCTGAGCAATCACAGACATCCTTTGCAGGCCTGAGGAAAATGGAAACTGGCGCAAGATGCTGATGCTGTCCACGGGACTCTGTAAGGACATCAAAGGAAAGAGACTGAAAAGCCCTCAAGGGGTACTCAACAGATGCACGCACACTAAACAAAAGGGTTCATGCCTCCAAAGTGCCCAGCCACATCACTGCAAATTATATCCACTACAATGCTTACGTTTCTGGCCTGTTCAAGGGTGACTCCCTTGATATGTTATCTGGTCTCAAAAGCTCTCATCTGTGGCTGCCTGGAGAAGTCCTAATCCCCTTCCAGGCCATCCTCTAAGATGCAAGGCTTCTTTTTCCCAGAAACACTACTCATTCCCAGCTCTGGTCTCCCATGGCTCGTTTGTCAGCCTTTATTACAGCACTTGGCAGGGTGTGCTGCACTGACCTGCACTTCTATTGATTCCTGACCACTGTGTGCTCTTCCCATGCAGAACCCAGCAGGCTTATTGTGAAGTCTAGCTCAGGGCTCCGGCGCTCATGGACACTCACTGAGTTATTTGCTGAAAACACTAATGAGCATAGTCAGGGCTGAAGGCATGGCCAGACCAGCTATGGAATTTATTAAGATAAAGCTAAACGGGAGAAATGTGTGATATGTGCAAAACCAAAGCTGTTTCTCCAGTGTTTGGGGTAAGAAATACGTGACCTATGGAAGAAAATCGTACCTGGCTGGCTTTCGGGCCTGGTTTTATTACTGTGCTTGAATCTGCCATGCCGAATTTGCAGGAGGCCACTTGGCCCTCTTCCATATTCTGTTATCAAATGAAACATTTATAAGATTCCTTAGAGACAAATAAGAAGAAATATTTTTCCTTTGCGCACTGCTAATATTTTCAAAAGCCTTTTCATGTGGCTTCTCCTCCCAGCTATTTACTTAATGCCATCATTTTCAAATTTGTGTTGTTTTTTATCGACAATAAGGACTTTGTCAGAAAAAAATGTCAAAAAGCCAGAAGGACTGTCAATACATGAAAGCAGAAATAGATGAGAATGCTCTGAACATAGGGCAACTGTCTTCCTAATGGCTGTGTCCAGTGGCTGGAAGAGGTCTGTTCTCCAGTGTTGAGCACAACAGCTCGCACCTGTGTTAACAGCTGTGTCCTGAGATAAACGCCGAAGCTCATTTTTATATGACACCTGTGTTATTAGTCTACTGTAGTTAGCTAGAAAGCTAGCAAGTTGGCTACTACCAAATCAGAAAGCACAATTGAAAATGAATTTTATTCATTGAGCAAAACATCCAAATATAGACATCAGTATTATTGAGAAAACAATATTAACCAATATCGGAAAGGAATTTACTCTATTTGTCTTAATAATCTACCAGGGAATTGTCCCTCCCCTTTTATGCTTAGAAGGTTCCCAGCTAACGAAGGATACTTAACTCAAGGCTCCATCAGACCCAGACTAAACCTTAGTGAAAACTGCTTTATTTAGATGTAGATTAGATCATCTGGACAGTTCTTACAGAGGAGGTACTAAAGATTCGTGGTCACAAACAAGATCCAGGTTTCTATGTCTTCTGTGCGGGTAGATGGAGCCATTACTAGAATCAGAATCCAAGTCACACGTAGAAACCATGGCTGCAGGCCATCTCCGCACCAGATCTGCTGGGGTTTGGAAGAACCCTGATCATTAGATACTTCATTGATTTTCCTTCATTAAGATTCATGAAACTGGACATTATTTTGTCTTTATGCCTTCTTCAGAGCCAACATTCTCATCTCAAATTACTGATTTTTAGGAATTTCTCTTTCTACCAGGTTTCCCCATTTTAAGCACTGGACTTCTAGAAAGCCAAAAGTTCTCATTATTCATCTTGCGTTAGCATCATGTGAGATGTGTTCTATTCTCTGGCAGCCACTTGTTCCCATTAACTTACAATTAGCTGTAAGCATTTCCCTGTGGTGTGGTGTGGTGTGGTGTGGTGTGGTGTGGTGTGGTGTGGTGTGTGTGTGTGTGTGTGTGTGTGTGTGTACACTCTCATGTGTACCCAAGTTTGCATGCAAGGACACGCAGCATCCACTGTGTGTTTTAGACAGGGTCACCCACTGGAACCCAGGGCTGTGATTCAGTAGGCTATTTGGCCAACAAGCCCCAAAGTTCCATTTGTCTCTGTCTCCCCAGTGCTAGGATTGCAAGTGCACAATACCATACACATAGTTTTACCTGGGTTCTGAGAATTAAATTCATATGCTTGGACTGTCTGTGGAATCCCTGTTCCCAAACAGGGCTGCCTTGTATTGCCTCAGTGGGAGAGGATGCACCTAAACTTGCAGAGACTTGATGTGCCAGGGTGGGGGGCCACCACCCTAGCAGAGGAGAAGGGGAGAGGGAATAGAAAGAAGAATTCTGTGAGGAGGGAACTGGGAGTTGGGGCAGCTATCGGGATGTAAAATGAATAAATAAATTAATTAATGGAGAAAAAAATTTAAGATCCTGTGTTTGCAAGGCAAGCACTTTTCTAACTGAGATTTCTCCTTAGCCCCTTTCTGCCTTTTTACACATTACCAGAAGTGTCTTTCTAGCCCCTTTTTGGAGGTCAGCAGAGTGTTGCTAACCAACAGGCTTATTAATGAAAACTCACTATTTGTCTGGCACTTTACAGTGCCCAAAGTCCTTCACAATCTCAGAGCTCACCCACGTCTGCAAAGGAGGCATAATTATCTCAAATGCACAGACGGGCTCAGAGCCTTATAGCCTTGGTTCTAGATCTTCATGGCCAAGGACAGGTGGGAAGCCATTTTCACTGTCACAGCAGATCCAGGACAAATTTATGATTTCTGCCCCTCAACTGTCATTCACACTTAGCCCAGAAAATAAGACTAGTTTGAACAAGGGTCATGTATGCTGTTGTATGAACCTTTACTCTGTAATATGGTAGCTACCAGCCCATTGTGGCTTCTTAAATTAAAACCAACTAAGAACAACTGAAATTAATAACGCAGTTTCTTACTTGCATTTTCACAATGGAAGTGTTTGTTAGCCATATTTGGGGGTCTGATTTAGGCTAGTGTTTCTTCAAGGCTATCTGAGAACATTAGTATCATGTTATGGTCTATCTAGAAGGATTTAGGGTCAAATATGTAGGCAAATACTACATATCATATCCTCTCTTGAATACTACAAATGAATTACAGTATATTAAAGAAGATCCCTATGAAAACACTAAATTTAATTTTATTTAAAAAGCACTTCCCAAAATTATGAATTTATGGATTCCTATACCATGTTGTACTTTTTAACAGAATTCTTTTGAGACAAAGATGGACAGATCCTGTTAGGATAAGACCAGAGTTCATCCAAAGAACAGTCACATATCACCCTTTAATACAAATCCTCATGATGTGGTGACGCCCCAACTATAAAACCAGAGAGATCAGATTATTCAGCACTATTACATCTCCAAACTCAAAGCCTACTCCCTCTACTAACATCTGACTGTGCCTACAAGTTCCGTGAACAAGGAAACAGAGGTGACTTGAACACAAACTCGCACAGACTGCAGACACTGGCAGAAAAGCATCCTGAACTCTGGAAACCCAAGGATGCCTGCCCAACTGCAAAAGAAAATACAAGCATGTGTCTGCATCTGTTTTAGACATTGAAGTACACAGTGGACCTTTCCTTGAGTCTCTGCTCCACACTTTGTCTCAATATTTCCTCCTGTGAGTATTTTGTTCACCCTTCTAAGAAACACTGAAGCATCCACATTTTGGTCTTCTTCTTCTTCGGCTTTATATGGTCTGTGAATTGAATCTTGGGAAACTGCTCGACCTGGGGATACATCCCATATATAGCCACCAAACCCAGACATTATTGTGGATGCTGGGAAGTGCTTGCTGATGGAAGCATGATAAGCTGTCTCTTGAGAGGTTCAGGCAGAGCCTGACAAATATAGAGGCAGATGCTTGCAGCCAACCGTTGGACTGAGCGTGGGGTCCCGGATGGAGGAGTTGGAGAAGGGACTGAAGAAGCTGAGGGAGTTTGTAGCCCCATGGAGGGAGCAACAGTGTCAACTGGCCAGAACCCCCAGAGCTCCCAGAGACTGGACCACTAACCAAAGAATACACATGGAGGGACCCATGGTGCTGGCCACATATGTGGCAGAGGAGGGCCTTGTTGGCCAACAGTGGGAGGAGAGGCCCTTGGGCCTGAGGGTGTTTGATGCCCCAGTGTAGGGGAATGCTAGGGAGGGAAGATGGGAGTGGGTGGGTGGGGGAGCACCCTTATAGAGGCAAGGGGAGGGGTGATGGGATAGGTGGTTTCCAAAGGGGAAAACATTTGAAATGTATATAAATTAAATATTAAAAAAAGAGAAAGAAATACACAGTGGAATGTGTGACCAACCAGCTGAGCAGAAAGGAAAGGACACTTCACACTGAGGGCCAGAGATACTCTGAGCAGCAGGGAACAGCTTTCCAGTCACTCCCACACAGGAACTGAGTGGAGCAGGGAAGATACACAGAAAGCGAACTGCCAAGAGCCATTCTGCTCCAACCTACCCAAGCACTAGACAGATAACAGCTGCTTTCCCACCAGCAGAGCAAACTTCAAACGCAAGCTAGAGGTAGGGGAGTCTACATTTATCCCAGCAATGAAAACTATTTGACTGCTATTTTCCTATTTTTATTTTTTGCTTTGCTATTTTTGCTTCAGTTTTGGTGTCACATGATTGGGCTTTATGATTATTCTTTGTCTGCAACTATTCTTATTTCTCAAAGCTTAACCCTCTGCGCTTTGCTTCCTGTTCCTACTTCAAGTTCTCTTATTTTCATTTCTTAATTATCACTATCTCTACTCTTAATAACATTTAAACACCGACCTTGTGCTCTCAATAGCTTTGTTATTTCTAACTTGATCGTGGGTGTAAATGATGTACCTAATTGCTTTTTTCTCTATTACTTTATTGTCAACAAATCATTTCCTTTCCTTTGTTTCTTTTGTCTAAATAGTAGAGATCATAAGCTCAAGAGAAAACTATTCAGGAAGAAGACCAACAGGAAACATCATGTACAAAAGGTGGGAGAAGCATGAAAGACACATCTACCCAAACAGAAAAACAAAGGCATACAGTTCCTAGATACTGAAAACAAAACTAAACCACCACCACCAACAACAAAAAAAAAACCAAAAACAAATAACAAAAAACTAATAAGTAACTGAAATGCCAAATGTTTCAAAATCCCATTTTAAAAAATTTTCAGTGACTTCAAGTATTAAACAAGCAGATGAATGAAGCAAGAGATTAATTCAGAGGCTGGGCAGATGGCTCAGCAGGTGAAGTGCTTTTGGCCAAGACTTGAATCTAGAATCCACATAAAAACAGACACAGTACAACCTGCCTGTAAACCAAGCATGAGTACATCGAGATGGGAAGCAAAGACAGGAAAATCCCCAGAAGCAGGCAGGCCAGATAGCCTGGCATCCACAGCAGGAAACAGGAGGGTTAGGTGGAAGATGAGGGCTATACCTAAAGGTGTCCTCTGTCTGCGCACATACCTGCACACACACACACACACACACACACACACACACACACACACACACACATGAGGAGAGAGGGGAGGGAAAATTCAGCATGGAAATAGAGATTTTAAAGAAATTTAAAACATAAATGTTGGAAAAAGAAAGACTAAGAGTTGAATCAGTCAAAACACACACACACACACACACACACACACACACACACACACACACACACACACACAATTGAAAGCACTAGTAAAAGACAGGTCAAGAAACTGTCACATTCAGATAGTAATGTCAAAACCCAAACAAACATGACCACAACCTGAAGGAAAAACAACCTGAAGGAAATCTGAAACGTAATCAGGAGAGAAAAATTAAGAATTCATAGGGATAGAAAGAGAGAGTTGCCACAAAATTAAAGGCAGAGAACTATTCAATAAAACTCTTGCCAAATTCCCAAAATTTAAGGATATGTATATGACATATGGATGTGTGTATATGTATGACATTTAGAATCCTACATGGACCTGACAGAAAACAAAAACAATCTCAAGATAGATGGACATTAAAATGTTAACATAACAGAACAATAATAACTTACTTGCAACAACAAAACTATCAGAATAGCATCAAGCATCTCAGCTGGAAGCCCTAAAGCCAGGAAAGCAGGAAAGGAAGCATTTCAAGTTCCAAAGTAAAGAACTGCCAACCAAAATTATTGTCTCCAGTAGAATTATCTTTTAACTTAAAGGAGAAATAAGGACATCCCCGGATAAGTGAAAACTAAAGCACTTCATAGTCACTATGCCAGAATTACAGAAGATATTTATAAGAATTCTACATACAGAAGAGGAAGATAGTCATAACATGAGAGAAGGAGGAAAAGGAGGAGGAGAAGGAGCAGGACGAGGGGAGGAGGGAGAGGAGGAGAAGAGGAGAAGAAGAAGAAGAAGAAGAAGAAGAAGAAGAAGAAGAAGAAGAAGAAGAAGAAGAAGAAGAAGAAGAAAAGAAGGAAGGAAGGAAGGAAGGAAGGAAGGAAGGAAGGAAGGAAGGAAGGAAGGAAGGAAAGAAGGAAAGAAGGAAAGAAAGAAAATCCTGTAAGAACAGATAAATAGATAAAAATTAGGAAAGAGTCAAAGACACCCAACTCAACAAATCAGAAAACCCTAAAGGACAGCAAAATAAAAAACAAGTAGTTTCAAATCAACCAGAAGAAGAATAAACAAAAACATAGAAAATAGCAAGTATGTTTAAATAATAATCCTGAATATTAATGGTAGCAACTTTCTAATTAAAAGACACAGACCAGCTGATTAATCACAACATAAGATCCAACTATTTGCTGGCTGCAAGAAACATATTTCATTGGTAAACATACAGGAAAACTGAAAAAATAATCAAAGAATGGAAAATTATGCATCCTCCATCAAGTAGATGCAGAAGATAAGAGGATTAGCCATATCTGACAAAGTAGATTTCAAACCAAAATTAGAAAGAAGAAATAGAGGATGTTACTAAAAGAAAATATCCATTAAGAAGGTGAAAAATTTAAAGATATAGGTTCAATGTTTGGGTACCTAATTACATAAAACACACTTAAAAAGATAGATAGTTCCACATACAATAATACTGTGCTGATTCAATTCCCTACTCTCATCAATAAATAAAACACCACAATCAGAAAAATCTACAAAGATAACTCATTGTTCAACAGTACCATAAAGCAAACAGATCAAATGGACGGATTAACAGACATCTGCTGAGCATTCCATCTCTCAGATGTGAACATACATCGCTGTCAGCAGCCCATAGAGCTTTCTCAAAAAACAGATCATATTTTGTGCCATAAACCAAGTCTTAAAAAATACATTTTCTTAAATCTTATCAGCTTACAGTAGAATAAAACAAAAAATCAATAGCAAGAAATGCTACACTTACTCGTAGATGATAAAAATACTATCTTGAACGACCAATGTGTCACTGAAAAAGTCAGGGAGGAAACCAAAAACTCCTAGAGTCAATAAAAATTAAAACATGATTTATTGGAACTTTTAAAACATAGCAGAGTTAGTTCTAAGGGATATGAATTAGTATGAGGTCCTACACTTAAAGATCAGGGAAAACACTGCTGTGCTTGCAGACAGGAGCCTAGCAAAACTCTGGATGGAAACAGGAACAGAGACCCACAGCCAAACATCAGGCAGAGCTCTTGTGGAAGAGTCAGGAATAGGATTGAGCAAGCCAGAGGGGTCAAGGACACCACAAGAAGACCTATAGAGTCAACTAAACTGGGCCCATGGGGGCTCACAGAGACTGAAACACCAACCAAAAAGCATTCAAGGGGCTGGACCTTGGCCCCCTACATATTTGTACCAGATGTGTGGCTTGGTCATGTGGGTCCCCTAACAACTGGAGGTAGAAGCTGTCTCTGACTCAGTTGGCTGCCTTTGGCTTCCCTTCCCATAGCTAGACTACCTTGTTGGGCCTCAGTGGGAGAGAATGTGCTTTGGCCTACAGTGACTGGATTTCCCAGGATGGGGTGATACCCAAGAGGGTCTTCCCCTTTTCTGAAGAGAAGGGAGTAATGGAGGGAGGTATTTGTAGGATAGGACTGGGAGGGGAGGAGGGACTAGGGGGCTGTGATCAGGATGTAAAATGAATAAATAATATAATCAATAGAAAATCAGGGAAAACTCAAATATATAATTTAATAGTTTACCTCTTAGAAAAGCAAGAATAAATAAAGAAAAAGAAAGGAAGGAAGGAAGGAAGGAAGGAAGGAAGGAAGGAAGGAAGGAAGGAAGGAAGGAAGGAAGGAAGGAAAGAAGAAAGGAAGGAAGGAAAGAATATGCCAAAACCAAAAGCAGTAGATGGAAATAAATTATAAGGTTAGGGCTGAAGTCAATAAAATGAAGATCAAAGGACAGTTAAAAACCAAGGAATTGGTTTTTTGAAAAAATAACAAGTTAAATAAAGCTTTAGCTAAACCTACTGACAGAAAGAGAAGATCAAAATTAATAAAAGCAGAAAAGGAAAGGGAGATATTACAACAGACTGTAATGAAATCTGATCACTAGGAATTACTTTCAAATCATACACTCCAAAAGTCTGGAAAATCTAGAAGACGTAGGTCAATTTTTAGACACAAATGACCTACCAATGCTAAATCAAGAGAATGCAAACATGTAGGCAACTTACTCCTATCCACAACAATCAATAAAATTTAACACTGACAAAGAGGCCCCCCAGCAAGGGAAGCTGAGCGCAGACTAATTCACTGCCACATTTTACCAGACCTTTAAAGCACCAACTCCTGTATACCTCAAATTATCCCATCCAATAGAAAGAAAAGGAAGCCAAGTAAGCCAGTTCTATGAAGGCGGAATTACCCTGACAGTGTATACGAGCCCAATAAAAAGTTTACCCAGCTACAGGCCGATTTGTCTGATAATATGATTTCAAAAATTATCAATAAAATATTTGTAAACCAAACCAACGAAGATGTTGGAAAGATTATATAACCAAAATGAAGCTTTTCCATTCCGAGATGCAAGGGCAGTGAGGAATATGGAGATCACTAAATGTCAAAGACATAGATGGACTAGAGACAGGGGTCATTTACCATTTCAATAGATGCAGAAAAGACCTTTGACAGAGCCTGGCATGTGGTAACATCTCTGAAGCAACTGGGAACAAAACAAAATATACTTCAGCAAAATGATGACCATTACAGCTGTAGGAGCTGTGTGGGTCCTTGTGCTCACAGGTAAGTACTAGGGAAACCTGGGAGTGAGTATGATTAGTAGCCTGGTCACCTCTGCAAGCTCCCCTAGCTCCCCCACCTGCCATAGCTCCCCTGGGCTCTTAGATTGAGTCTCTTTATCTTAATCATTCTGTATCGTCCCTCAGGCCTTTATCATGAGCATGTTTACCTTGAGCCTGCTTTCATAGTTAATATAAAGCCCATCTTTATGGAAGAGATCACTTGTATTTTCCAAGAATTTTGATGTAATCATGCCTTAAGCTTTATCGTACACTAAGGATTGGGTTAATTGTCACCAAGAAGCTTTTTATCAATTATGCTCTGCTTAAATATGCCTAAAATAATCAACCTGGCGTCAGATTCTTGAAGTTTATAACTTCACTGGCTACTGGGTCATATTGAAGTGAATTTCCTTCTTACCTCCCCTGGCTCAACATTCTGCTGGCTGTAGTGTTTGCAGAGTCCCCCCCCGCACCCCCCCCATGTCAAACATGCAACCAGCATGAGACCAAATGGGGAAAAACTGAATCTCTTAGCAAAAAAAAAGAGAAAGCAGTGTCTGCTCTTTCAACTTTTCTCAATTCAGTGTTTGAAGTCTTAGCCAGAATAGTAATGAAAACAAAAAATGAAAAGATTTCAAATAGAAAGAAGCCCAATTACCCCTGTTTGCAGATGACACGTTCCTATACTTAAGTGCCTACATGCCTCTGCCATAGCACTCTTGGATGTAATGAAGGATTTCAGCAAAGCAACAGGATGTAAAATCAACAAACAAATTGCAGTAGCTTTTCTATATGTCAACAGCAAGAAGGAAATCAGGAAGTGATCTCATCCATAACAGCTTCAAAGCATACCTAGGATACTCTGTATGAAATTCTGAAGTACTAATGGAATATACATAGAAAATATAATAATTAAAAATAAGGTTTATGAAAAGAGTATTCAAATTTGTAAGAACTTGTAACGACACAGTGAAGCTTTTTCTGACTTTTCTACCCAGAAGTGTAACTGCTGGTGATGAGTGATCCTAAGCTTGCTCTTCTTCACTCTGTGTCTGGAGTCTTAGGGTGCTGCCAGGCTGTCATCCCTCCCTCAGAGCTCATTTGCATATAGAAAACAGTTGAGGTGCCTCTCCAAGATTATCCCAGAACTTTTTGGCACTTTATGGCTATGTGTAGACGCTAACCTTTAGTAGATAGTATTTTACAAAATTTATTGTGCAGAAAAATTAGTATAGATCTTTTAAAAAAAATATTCTGCCTCTATAGAGATGCTTATTAACTTTCTATGTTAACAAGCAAACTATATGTTTCCAAATGTTGTATGTTTATAACAAATATGACTCAAGATACTGTGGGTTAATGAAAATATTAAAGAATAATGCTTTGTTCTTTAATAATCTATTAATAACTGAAAATTAGAGTTGATGAGGGGAAGTATAACTGTCTTTGAATCTAGATTTGTTTTTTAAATAGTCTATGCCACTTGCAAATGTGGAAAATTATCTTTTCCTCGCTGAATAAAATATACTTAGATAAACTGATGTAGTGCTCAAAATAATAAAAATAGCTAGGAATAAGTTTAACCAAGGATGTGAAAACCTTTTACAATAAAAACTTTTAGGCACCATTGAGCACAATTGAAAAAGACACCAGAAGATGGATAGGCCATCTACGTTCACTGACTGGCAGAGCCCATGTTATAGAAACTGCTATACTACCAAGCAAGAAGACTGAAGATTTAATTTGATCCCTATAAAAATTCCAGAGATGTTCTTCACAGAACTAGAAAAAGCACAATATTAAAATTCATGTGGAATCACAAAAGACCACAGAGAACCAAAACAATCCAAAGCAAGAAGAGCCATGTTAGAAGTGTCACAGCAGCTGACTTCAGATTATACTACAGATCCGCGGTAACAAACCCCACATGGTACTGACACAAACACAGAACGTAGACCAAGGAAATAGATAAGATACAGCAATGAACCAGTCACATCCAACTGAATTTCAGTACATGTATGCGTGTATGTAAGTATGTTTGTATGTGTATATGATGTATGTGTACGTATGCGTGTATCATTCATGTTCATGTACATATCCATCACATACACACACTGGACAAAAACAGCCTTTTCAACTAATGGCGCTGGAAACCTGGATTTGCACACGTAAAATAAAACTAGATTCCTATCGCCTTCTGGGGAAAGCACTGATTCAAAGTGCATCAAAGACTTTAATGTAAAACCTGAAACTTTAGAATTACTAGGGGGAAAATATCAAGACAAAGACTCGGGCGTGGATTTTTAGAGCAGGATTCCAACAGCCCAGGAAATAGCAAGAACTGACAAATGGAACTCCATGCCATTAACAAGCTTCTGCACATGCAGGGAGCTAACAGAATGAGGAGAGCCTGTAATTGGGGTAGCAAGTCACAGCAAATGCTGATAGCGATTCAAAGAAAAAGGAACCTTTACATTCTGTTGGTCAGCCAGCTACTATGAAAATTATGACCAAAGTTCCTAAAAAATTAAGAATAGAACAACTACATGATCCTGTTTACTATCACAGTCTACAACAGCGAAGATAGAGAATCATCTCACGTGTCCACCAGTAAGTAAGTGGGGAAGGAAACTGTGGCAGACTTACACAGTGGAGCTTTATTCATTCGTAAAAATAAAATTATGTCATTTGGAATGAAAATCAAGTGGAACACAAGACCATGTTGAATGAAATAAGCCAGGCTCAGAAAGTCAAGTATGGAGTGTTTTCAGCCATACATGGGACTTATATTGCATAAACATATACATCATATATATGATATGTACATGCTAAAAAGACTATTTATGAAGTAGAAGGATAATGGAGGGAAAGTCAGCTCATCAAAGTACATCATGTTGAAGAAGTGTCATTATAAATACCAGCACTTTTTTTTTTTTTTTTTTTTTTTTTGAGACAGGGTTTCTCTGTGTAGCCCTGGCTGTACTGGAACTCACTCTGTAGACCAGGCTGGCCTTGAACTAAGAAATCCACCTGCCTCTGCCTTCCAAGTGCTGGAAATCCCAGCACTTTTATGACAAATCTATACTGATAAAATTTGAAAAGATATATATCTTTATAATGATTTTTCATCTATAACAATGATTAATGATAAAGTGTGAACATTTTCTAGATTTGTGACTAAATTTAAAAGGATCCAGTTCTACCAATAAAGGTTTCTTCACTTCATTAATAGATATAGCCATTAGCTTACCCAACCAGTGCCTTCAAACATTTTGAGGTCCAAAGGGTCTCCTTGGATGGTCCCATCAAGAAGGATCAGGGAGTGGCAGCTGGTCATGGCTGCACACAGTGGGCTCCAGGGTACAGCCTCACCCGAGGCAAAGCTGTGGACTTCCTGGAAACTGGTTAAAAAGATAATGTTAAAGTCGTTAATAAAGTCATTTGCATGCCCTGCCTCTTAACTCTCACCAAAGTAGCACCCCGGCTAGCTGATTCTAATCTCTAAGTTCTAACCACTAACCTCTAACCTCTAACCTCTTCAGTGACTTTCCTATAATCTAGACTACTGCTTCTTAAACTCTGGGCACATCCCATATGGGACTGACTAAATGAACATGGGGGCTGCAAAAATTATGGTAATAGTAAAATGTTTCTGAATGTCAACAACCACAAATAAATTCAAAATCAAATGTGTAATGAACCTAAAATGTTTTATGCAGTGCTAACCCATGCTGCCTCCTGTGACTTCACTACAGCCTTGGTTCTGAATATATAACATGTCCCACTTGTACAGTGCACACCAGTACAACTGGCAGAATCAAAGAATAATGCCCTGAACACACTGGCTCAGAATATAGACTACTGCAGGGTTTGTACTATACACACAAAACTTTCAGCTACAGAACATGATGGTTTGATCATGGAAAACAAAGACTTTTAATATTTTCCTACTGTCATATAAAGCATGGGTTTAAAATAAATTGATAATTCATTATAAATAAATGTTTGGTCTGTATACTTATTTTCTGTACCTATGCACCTGGAGCTGCATACAGATTTCTTGGGTGAAAGGCATCATACCTGACCTAGCTCTATCTTACCTTACAGCTGCTGATCCTACCAATATCCTTTGTGCTCTGATACCAGAGCCAGACTAAGCTTCTTGCTTTGACTCTACTTTTTCAGGGATTTTTCTGCTCATGGTCCTCTGCTCACTTGGAATTTTTAATTTTCAGCCATAGCACTCTACCTGCAGAGTAATGTTTACATAAGCCTTCTTTGAGTTGGATATGGATTTTCCCCTTTGATATAGACTGTGGGACAGTGATCTGTGACAGGCAATCTGGCACCCGGTTGAGCACAGGCGTAAAATCTGGGCAACCCAGCAGAACAATCCGCAAGGGACCGAAAAACATTATGCCAACGCTCCCAGGAGGCTTTTGGCTCCAGTCATGCTCACGTACTACCCCTCCTCAGGTAGAGGCGTGGCCACACAGCACCAAGCCATCCCTAGGTTAATGAGATGCCTAGAGGCTTAGCCACACCCTTTCCCAGTTACTATATCTGCCTCACCTCTCCCGGAGGGGTGGGGGTACAACTCCATCCATGCCACTCTACACGATGAAAATAAACGTCTTAGAATTATGGACTGTCTCTTCCTCTGGACCCGCGGGAAGCGAGGGATCTGGCCCTCCATTAAGGAGCCAAGTCTAATCTCTCTCGCCGAGGGCTTCCCGGTGCTCCCAGACGGTACCCATTCACCCAAGCCTAAGCAGCTAGCCTGGCACCCCAAGCTGAAACCTGGTCTTGGTGGGAACCCCAGCTATGCACTGGCTAGCCCATCTGCAACACCCTGCAGCGACTGCGGTGCCCCAGGCTGGAGAACCCACGGAGACGGCTGCCGCTTGTTCCCCAAGAATGGCCCCCCTCCCCCACCCACAGGCAGGGCCCGCAAAGGCTTCCCACAGCCCCCACCTGCCCGTCGGACTGTATGGGAAAATGCGTGGCCACTTCCTGCGTGCTTTCTGTTCCACCCAGAGCCGCAGCGCCCCGGACGGACACATGGGGCTTCTTTCTACGGCGCCAGGCTTGTCCAACAATAGACTACCACTGGTCAATCAAAAAACAAATTTCAGGGTGCTTGGATCTAATCACATGGACTTTTGTGGTGTTGCATGTAAACCCACAGAGCTCTCTGAACAGTCACATACCCTAAGCAAGAAATCTCTGGATTCATGGGGGAACTGGGGAAGGAAGAAGCTTGCTTATGATCCAAGCAACTGAAAGCAAGCAGAGGCTTTGAACTGATTTTCATTACTCAGTTCCCTGGAGTCTACCACTGTTTCCAGAAACTTCTTTCTAGTCCGCCCATCCTGCCACTGAAGCTTCTTCTCCTCATTGACAATATACCCTGGAATTATTTACCTTCATCCTCTCCCAGTTTTAAGTTGAACAGTGATTATGTTTACCTGATTCTACCCCTCAGCATGCTAGGGGGAAGGGAGGAAGTTGAGAGTGGGAAGTGTAAGACCATCTTCCTCCTTCATCGCCCTGGGTCATAGGCGCCCGGCTCCTCTAGACATGCCTAATCAGTATGTCTGAACAGCCAGGACCATGAATAGAGCTATAAATCAAGCTGCTTCCTGGGCTCAGCCTGGGCCATCTTCTGCAACATTGCCCTGTGCTCAGACTATAGCTAACAGCATCACTAGTTTGCTGAACCCTGCCTATTTCTCTGATTCTTCAGCTGCCTCAGCCACCGTCTGGAGCCAAAATAGGGCAATCAAAGCTGAAGGCTGGAAGCCATCACCATTTAGAAGGCACAAAGGCACACCTCAGCCCTGCAGGAAAAAGGTAGGACCACTCTCCCTCCCCTCTCTTCTTCTGCTCTAGAGTATGTATCTTTGTTTTACCGTGACAGCCTTTAGCCCAGGTCCGTAAAAGTTATAACCAGATGCGCTTTAAAATCTACCTCATATGCCATTATTTTCAGAGAGTCATCCTTGATGCTCTAAAATTCAAAATGACTTTCTATCTTCAATCATCATGTGTCATAAAAAAATCAGAGCTGTATGTTACATCAAACAATTTTATCGTTCTGTCTCCATTCTGATTTTCCTGTCTTCATAGTCATAATTCCCATGGCCTGTGTTACCCATTGAAGGCGAGTGCTTTCACACATCTTCATCCCATTAGACTGGGATCTCCACAGGGAGTCAGTGGAGCCCTTTTCTGGGTCTCTGAACACAACTGTCTGCCCAGCCACTCAGGAAGCCTGTGATCTGTACTCAAGCATGGTCTTGATTCCACATCTCGACCCTCTGTCTTATTCATTTGGCTCCTTCCCCATCTCCCTCATTCTCTCCCATTTATTTTCATTTCTAATTTGCAGACCTACTTTCTTTGTCTGACTTGGGGCGCATTTAATTAAATGAGTTTAAATAATTGGGAGCCAGTGTAAATCTTATCCCTCAAGCTTGCCCAGGGTGGATTTGAATTTCACCACAAGAACCTAACACTAGACCTCCCATCTTAGGGTCCTACCAGTTGCCAGCAGTGGGGACACTCCCCCAGAGGTCCAGCCCATCTTCTGTCAGAGTTCCTGTCTGAATAAAACGTTGTAATGGATTAGAATAGGTAAAGCTTTGATGTCATTATTTAAACAAAATCCAAGCTTCCAAGAAACTACACCATATCCAGTCATCCAAAACCTTGTTTCTGAGCATCCGTGTTTAGCCCAGGATCCCTGGGAGGTTCCAGTTTCTACATGACACTGTGCAAGAGCTTTGTTTGAATCTGCTTGCTTGTTGTCCTGTCTGCTGCTGTTGTCATTTGAGAGGCTCCATAAGTGGAAATTCAGCAAGAGCCACCTCACAGCTGACTCTGCAGTGGACACCTGCTGTCTTTTCAAAAGAGAATTTGGGGTTTTCCCCCCTCTTTCCCAGATGAGCTAGTCCACCCTTTTCCTTTTGGCTCACCATAATTTTCTAAAACTATGGCCAATATAGTAACCATTTGGATCCTAATGAAATGTTGATAAAGAATTTTCGAAAGATCCCTCGCCGGAGATTGCAAGACCCAGCGGAGGGCCAAAGACACGCCCCACAGCTCACCAGACCACAGAGACTGACCGCCAGCAGCTTCCGGCGACGGCCGGAGACCTCAGCTTGGGCCACAGGGCCCCACAGCTGAT
>CM052713.1:21381256-21424524 GCA_028551405.1 Uromys caudimaculatus
AGAGTGACACACTTCCTCCAACAAGACCACACACACTTCAACAAGGCCACACCTCCTAATTGTGCCACTTCCCTCGGGCCAAGCATATTCAAACCACCACATTCCACTCCCTGGCCCACATAGGCTTATAGCCATAACATAATGCACAATGCATTTAGTCCAACTTCAAAAGTCTTCATAGTCTATCACAGTCTCGGCAATGTCTAAAAATTCACAGTTCAAAGACTCATCCAATCTCTTAACTGTAATTCCCTATAAGATCAAAATAAAAAAACAGACCACATACTTCAAACATCACAGGAAATACATTACCATTCCAAAACATCTGGCCCAAAGCAAGACAAAAATCAGCTGCACAAACTACAAACTCTATCTCCATGTCTGACTTCTGACTCCTCTTAGCTTTGTTGACTGCAAACATGGTTTTTTTCTCTTGGGCTGGTTCCACTCCCTGTTAGCAGTGTTTCTCAGCAGGTATCCTACAGTTCTGCCATCTCTAACCTCTTGAGGTCTCCAAGGCAATCCAGGCTTCACTTTCACAGCTTCTTGAACACAACTTCTGCTGCTGCTATTCTTGGTGGTCATCCCATGATACTGGCACCTCCAAAACAATGGGGTCTTCTGCTGCAACTGGGCTCTTTCACCAATAGCTTCTCATAGGCTTTCTTCATGGTGCCCAGCCTCAACTTCTTCATATGACCCCTTCATTCCTGGGCCTTCAACTGACACTGAGTTTGTACCTTCCCCAATGTGGCATCTCCTGGTTTCTCACAGTGCCAAAACTCAGCTGCGCTCCATGATCCCTTCATGCCTTCAAAACCGGTACTAACTGAATGACTCTTACACATTACCAAGTCCAGCTGCCATCACAAGGTACAACCTTGGCTGACTTACACAGTGGCCTTTCTGGGCCTCCATGTAGAGACACTCCTTCTAGATACCTGGCCTCAGCAGTTTTCCTTAGTCTCAGGGGGAAATTCCATTCTTGATTCTAAAGCCAGAACCATGTGGCCAAAGCTGCCAGATTCTACTGCTTTCTGGGGCTGGAATGTGTCCCCTTGTCCAATTACATCTTCATCAACTTTCTGCCTTCAATGGTTTTCTTCACTACCTAAATTTGGCTGTTATAGAACTTATTCTGAAGACTCACCTTGAATTCAGAGATCTGCATGCCTCTGTCTCCTGAGTGCTAGGATTAAAGGCATGTAGCACCATGTCTGGACTTAAACTTTTATTTACCTGGAACTTGCTCTATACCAGGTTGGCCTTGAACTCAAAGATCTGCTTTCTTCTGTCCCTGGGGTTAAAAGCATGTACGACCATGCCTGTACCTAAGCTTTTCTTTAATTTCTTTTCACAAGACCTTTATAAGTTCTAGATTGTAACTCATTCCAGATATACTCAAGTTGACCCAAGAAGGGCCATCACAATCTATCTCTTGTCAATTTGACACACACTGATATCTCCTTATATCTGAATAAAACAATAATCATGTCATAATAATGCCTAACATTATCCCTTGTTCAACTGCAAACACATAAACAATAAGTTTAGCTGGGTGGGATCTTGCTCCAAGTCACCACTCCCTTAATTCTACTTAATATCTTTAAACACAGGATTTAGCTCCATTCCACTTCCTGGTACTCTTTTAATCCTTAAAACATACATTTTGTATTATTCCTTTCTAAGCTAGCAAGCTTGATCAAAACACTCTTCATAAGAGTGACCCACACCATAGAGTCTATGCTAGGCGGATTTGAGATATGCTTTGTTAATGCAATTTATCTAAATCTCTTCTTAGCCTCATGCAAACTCTTCAGACAAGGGCAAAAGCAGCCACATTCTTCACCCAAATATCACAAGAATTATCTCTAGGCAACACACTAAAACTCTTCTCTCCTAAAACCTCTTGAGACATCCCCCCCAAATATCTTCCATATTCCTACTAGGATAGCCCATTAAGCCCCACTTAAAGCATTCCATTGCTTTCCAAATCCAAAACCCCCAATTCCCATTCCTTCAAACAAAAACACAGTCATGCCTATCACAACAATACCACAGTCTCTGGTACCAACTTCTGACTTAGGTTTTCATTGTTGAGAAGACCAAGGCAACTTTTATAAAGGCAAACATTTCACTGGGGCTGGCTTACAGTTTCAGATGTTTAGTCCATTTTTATCAAGGTGGGAAGCAAGGCAACATGCAGGCAGACATGGTGCTAGAGGAGCTAAGAATTCTACATCTTGATCTGAAGGCAGCTAGGAGGAGACTGTTCCATGCTGGGCAGAACTTGAGCTGAAGACCTCAAAGCCCACCCTCAGAGTGACACACTTCCTCCAAGAAGGCCACACCTCCTAACAGTGCCACTTCCCATGGGCAAAGCACTCAAACACGTGAGTATAGGGAGGCCAAGCCTATTCTAACCACCACAATTGCTTTGTAGGACTTTAAACGTTAGTTTATGTTTAGACACCTGGCTGAGGGATGTTCTAAAGTTCATCAACTTGTTTTAGCATAGAAACCATTTTATTTTAAAAAATTAAAACAGTATTTGGCTTGCATAACTGAAGTCACTAAACTAAACTAAAGGATAGTATCAAAAAGCAATGTCTGTTTTTTTGTCTAAGGATTTGTGTAGCAGCACAAACACACATAGCCTGGACCGGGCCATGGGAAGCCTTGGTCGTGTGATGTCATATTTAAAATGAAAATGAATGTAGTTATGAAAACCTTCTGAGCGTGGTATGAATGCACTACTGAAAACTGGGCTAAGAAAATGTGTCTGTGGTGACAGACTATGTAACAGTTTAGAGAAAGATTAAAGCAAAAACTGAAAGGAAACAGTCAAAAGAGTGTTTCTGGTATGATAGTGTAGACAGAAAATGAGGAAGCCTGTATAAATGGCAACCATGACAGTGAAGGGAAGGGGACCATGACTCAGCAGGTGATAGCTGAGACCTTGACATTCGATGTCTATTTGTTCTGGGAGAAAGAGAAGTATTAAAGATAACGCTAACAGCTGGGCTGGATGGCAGTGCTGCTCACAGAGAGGCAATGGCACACAATGAGTTCATGGCTAGACCTTTGACCCTGAAGTGTCTGCAGAGCAGCCAGATGGTGGGATCCAGCAAGCAACCTTTGGAGATATACAAAGATCTTTCCTGGTTGTTGTGGCTCACATTGCTTTGCAAGGAAATACTGAGGGAAAAAGAGAAGCCTACAGCCATAAGCCTTTAGGGAAATTCTCAACATCTTTGCATGTCACTCATCACATATAAGGGTTTAACAATGAATGTTCAATTTTAAGTGATGGCTACTTAGAATCACTTACATTAGGAAAGAGTATGGCTACTAGTCCCAGAATATGTCAAGCTCCAAAATCCTAAACAATATTGCCCAACTCCAATTCTCCCCACCTTCAGAACAGCTTATGTTTACAAAAGTTGGATCCACTCACCTGTCTGCAGAACGACAGCTCTAACAAGTCCCTGACCAGATGGCTTGACCTGGATCACTTCCGTTCCACAGAAGAGCACGTGTTTCCGGTAGTCCTCCAAACTGTGGGATTTCCAGGGCATGGTGTTCTCCGTTTGGGGCAATGGTGTCTTTGTAACAGGTATACTTTCTCCTAAAGACAGTTGCATTTTATTGATTCTGTGTAAACTTGGGTAGTCATTCAGAATGGATGAGGGGCCAGTTTCAAGAAACTATATAACCATGAGCAAACCCATTTTAGCTATTCTTCAGTAAATCTCTTAAGCTTACTCCATTTTCTTTAAAATAGTCATGATGTCTGTCTACCGTGTAGATTTACTAGTTGCATCCTAAATGACTCTCTAGAAGAGATAGAACCTTTTGGCAAGCCTCCAAATAATTTCGCATGTTATCTTTGAAACCAGCCCCTCTAATAAGTAAATACTTCTAGATTACTTCGTGACAAAATAAATTAATCCAGAATATGGCTTTGGCTAACATGATAATAGTAAGTAGTTTCCTCTTATATACCCCGGTGACATTGGAGTCAGAGAGGTGTGTGATCATATAAAGTCACATCAAGATACTGTTTGGGCAATGACACTCCAGAAGATAAATTTACACAGAATTAACACTATTCACATATTCTTAAGAATCACAGTCTGGGCCTTTCTGGAGAGTCCAAAAGGAGATGGATTCACCTGAAAACAATTTGGGTGGGAGGAGGCAATGGTATGTGTCAGAAGAAAGTAGTTGGATTGTGTGCTCTCGATTACAGAGTGGGTGCCAGGGACCTTGAGACCTCAGCGTCTGTCAAATATAGATCCTCCCATGTCCCCACGGAACTGGATGCCACTTCACACTGACAGTGCTTGAAATACCATGTTCTTGTTTATTGCATCACTGGGACCATTTGACAGAATATGATCTACCAGAGGAGTACAGTTTTCTCCTGTCGGGCTGATCCCCAGCACAGTGCCTGGCACACAACAGGCATTTCAGAATGTGTATCAAGCAAACAGCCAAGCAAGCAAGAGAAAGGAGGGATGAGAAGAAGAGAGGGAAAATGAAAGAAAAGGGCGAGACACAGTTCTGATCTACCCATCGCTTCCAAGGGTGTGTGGCAGAATATCAATTCAGAATGACTGTACAGGAAAAACCCTGGGCATCCATCTCATACCTCTGCATCTGCCCCGAAGTCCTAATCAGTCAGTTTTTTCATGAGTAGAGGGAGGAGGAAGATGCCACTATTTCTTCCATGGTCACCCCTAAGAGAAGGAAACTGCCCTGGATAGAAGCAAAGCTCCTGGGGAAGCAATGCCTTGGCTTGGGTGGTTTCCTTATGAAGCAGTTGTTCACACTATGTGTCCTTTATGACTGTGGTGTACTCCATTTGCTCCAGAGATCTTCTTGGCCTCTCTCACTGCTGTGTCCCCAGTAGATTTTTCTGCTAATAAACTGGTGAAATCAGGGCATGAACAGTCGAACAAATGCACCCAGCTCTCAGGAGCACTACTCTGATTCTGTTTGCGTATTACCAAATTATTTCTCCTCTCTTGGCCTCATATTCACCCACCTTGAAAGGACTGCAGATTAAATAGAGCGGTGTGCAAATGTCGCTATAAAACAGCACACACTAGAACTAAGAAAATGGTAAACATCCGTGGATTCCGCCCCTCTCCCCCTATCATGTGTCTTGCCTCCTCCCTCAAGGGGAAGTGATGCCCTTGAAGGAGGCCATTGCCTCAGGATAGGAGGCACAAAGGACAGGACATGGAAGTTGGAAAGTGACCTCTGAATATCATTTGTAATCATGAAATCTACAGACTTCCAGACAGTTTAAAAACAAACAAACAAACAAACAAAAACAAAAAACAAAAAACCTTCTCTTCTCCATGACATCTTTGTCCTGCATTTCCATCCAAATTAGCAATCCTGAAAAAGGTCAAAGAGGATCCAAAGGAGACTTATATACCACGTGTCCCTAAAAAAAGGGACCTGCACCTCGGGAGGCTATGAAAACACTCAATAGTGCCGTGGAAACTAAGTGACAGGCGCCAGACAGCCTCAGAGACATGTGGGAGACTACAACCACAAGGAGACCTGAGCCTAGACCTCATCCCTTCCTGATGTTCTGTAGGGTTTGAGTGCTGAATGGAGTCAAGAGTAACTGATAGCTTCACTGAGCTGCATCCAAACAAACACAGAAAGGAATTAGAAAATCCGTTCAGCTTCTCGCATAGCAGCCACAGTTGAAGAGACAGTTCTCCCAGTGAGTGGTGCTGTGGAAGGAAACAGCTGCACAGAGTGAAGGGTGACAGGGCCAAAGCGGTGACAACAGCTTTCCCACATTAGACTCATCTTCTGCACTCAGGTGACACTTTGTGTTTGGGAGCAAATGGCACCTCCAGTTCTGACTCTATCACCAATCACTGAGCCGCCCTGCCCTGGTCTAGGGTCAGCTCTGTTCCTTCATTTCTAAGTCGGTATTTTAACAGCTGCTAGCCTAAGTTGTTTGATGTTTGATGATGAAATGAGATATAAATGCTGCTTATGGAATAGGTTACTGTAGGGATACTGGGGGTGTTTACATACTGTTTTTATATAAATAAAATGTCTATGTCTGCAAAGAGTTAGTTTGCAAATGGAAAGTAGACGCATCTCAGTTATAGTTGTGGACTTATACTCTAACGTGGACCTGTCAGCCATGAATCTAACTCTATCTAATATTATGGTGGTTCTGTTTGGGTCCTTTTCACAGTACATGTGCGAGTGGGATCCATAGCCATTATGAAATAAAATATTTTAGTGCATGCTGGTATTTATGTGTTTTTGAAGAAACTAATAAGAAACTCACAGTTATTTTCATATATATTTCTGTTTCACTAGGTCTGACTCTAAAATGGATCATTTATTTTTAGCACTCAGGATATGTGGATGTTACCGCTAATAAACGTAAGAAAGGCCCATTGGCATCCAAGGACATTTTACTTCACTTTTAATTCTCTGGAACATTCTAGCTTGTCTTCAGACTTAAGGCAAATCCTGTAGATCATGAAAGGGAAGAGGCAGGTGGGAGGCCTAAGCCTTCCTGCCTTTCTTTCCTCTGATGTCCCCACTTCATGCTATCTGTCGCCCAGTGAGAGAAGCAGAGTGTCAGCACACTCAAGCTGTGGGGACACATGGGGCGGAGGCCAGCCAGTGGCTTTTCTAGCTTGAGGTTTACACAGTGGGTCCCATGGCAACATTCCGTGTGCAAACCCTCATCACGACCATCACTAGGCAGGAAGACTTCAACACATTAAAGGAGACGGTTTGTAATTATACCAAACATAGTTAGGCTTACTACATTTTGTCTCAGTTTTGCATTAAGTAGACCCATTTGTAAATGTAAGATGTTCTTGGGTTGAACAATTTAGGAGCAGACAATGGATTTCTGCTTCACGAGAGTCATGTTCAAGGTCTGTGTGCACTTCTTTCTTCGTGTCTTTGTACCATATGGAAACAGGAAAGTTTAATAATAGTTTAGCACAAAGGACAAGTAGCTTTTGGGCTCGTGCTTCTGAATAGTCTCTCTCATTAAAATGTACTGTTCTATACAGTTTTTCTTTCCTTAACTAAAGGGCAAGTGTATAAATAATAACTTCCTGGTTGTATAATTACAAGAAGACTTTAAAAACTATAGGTGAACCCTGGAGCCACCTGAACTGAGATGTGAGATCAACTGAGATGTGAGATCAGAGGCTGTAACTCTGAAGAACAGAGCAGCACACCGTCATGTGCTAAGGCTCTCTGGAACTTTCCAGTATGTAGTTCCCATCTCTACAGCACATAGCTAGGCAGATCTCTCCTCACTTCTGTTCAAGACCTGATGGTGTTTAAGGCTGTGCTATCTTTGCATACAGATAAAATCAATCTCAGATTTATGAAGATACTTGATTTCCACCTGTTCACCTGTGCAAACCTTCTTCGGCTCACTCCTTTATGCCACCATTCAGCAAGAAATCCCATGAGAGAGCAAAAGTTTCTTCTGGTTTCTTTCTGTGGCTTAAACCTATTGTTAACCAGTGCTGTCTGCTTGTTTGTTCTGTGTCTTTGTCTGACTAACAGGCAGAGTGGATCTCCCTTATCTACTTCTTTTCCTAGTGAAGGGTGTGGCCCCAACCAGATAGGGATAGTCGATCTGATTTGCTTGGCATGCTGGGGAAGAAAGAGGATGCTGGGTGAACACGGCCTACCTGTGAGCATTCCTTCATTCACCACACAGCTCCCATTGATCAAGACAGCATCACAGGGCAGTGAAATTTTCCCTGGAAGGATGAGAATATCTCCTGGAACCAGGAGACGGGACTCCAGCTCCTGCAGACCTACGTGACAGCAAAAATTCCATGACTGTCTCAGCCTTTTCTTGTTTTACCTTAAGAATTAAAATAACTAAGAACTCTTATCTATTTATTTTCCAGTTGGGCAAGACCTACCCTACCTGTTCACCTGCCCGGGGCCCCTTTCCATTCAACTGAAAAATTACAAGGGAATTGAATTAGGGAATTGTTTTCGGGGGCCTAGCAAAGGATGAGGAACAGCAAGTTCTTATTTGGAACCTGAAACCAAGACAGGCTCTACAAAGTAAATTTTAGAGCTTTGGTCAAGAGGGAGGTGCCCTCTGGCTGCTATGTTCTCTGTCTGGGCACTGGAACCCTGTGTCACAGCACTTTAAGGCTACATGTGAACTGTCCAGAGATCTTCTGCTGCTCTCCTGCCAGTTCTTCATTCCTTACACAGAACTGTGGCCACCTTGCCCCAAGCAAACTCAGAGCAAATCCCAAGAGTCCCATCAGAAAAGCCCCATTCAAGTCTCAGTTCCAGATGACAGCTTAGAATGTTTGGTGCAGGGTCTCTGGGACATAACTAATTAAAACAGGATAAAAGATTCTTTAGCTTGCACATTAACGTCGAACTGCATGAAATATTGTAGGGGCAGAAAGAATTTGAAGCTGATAATGTAACCAAAGATCGGAAGAGGGTGAAGCAAGCCAGACCCTCTTGGGTGGGGCAGGTATCTGGATTCTTAGCTTCCTTTAGTTTTATGAGTTAGATGACCTCAATTGGTCTCATTATCTGGCTAGTCCGGTTCAGTCAGAGAGAAGTTTTGTCTGTGATAACGATAGCTCTATAGACTGTAGAGTCTACTGTGAAACAGTGGGCAGGGAGACAGCGGAACGAGCCACCTACCTTTGTCTCGTACTGTGATTGTAACCTGGACCTTGTTGTGATCCTCCACAAGCTTGTGCAGCTTAACTGATTGCTGCCAAGAGAAAGGCAAGGCTTTACCACCAGATAGCCCATATTCTGCCAACCACCTGATTGCATTTACCACCAGATAGCCCATATTCTGCCAACCACCTGATTGAAGTTCAGTAAACGTTAAGCCAACTGCCACAACCAAACATCCTGGGCAAATAAATGACTCAGCTGCCAGTTGATCTTCTGTCTTTAGTCTTTGAGACAAGGTCTTGCTATGTAGCCCAGGATGGCCTGGTACTCACTATGTAACCCAGGCTGGCTTAGACCTCAAAACAATCTGTCTTCCACAGCCTCCAACTGCTAGGATTACAGATCTGTATTTCTCTACATTCAGCTTCTACTTTGGCTTTTGACACATCAACTCCCCTGCTACCATCCCTATCCTCCTGTCATGATTTTAGAAGCCATTTTCCCTGTTTATTTGATACAGCTTTACTCGGAAAAAAAAAAAAAAAAAAACACAACTACAGAGTCCAGGACACAGGTAGAGGAACCAAGGTAGAAAAGCTATGACCTGTCAAGAGTGTTCTGTAATGACTGTCCCCTAGGAAGAACAGCCCCTGTAAACAGAGCAAGTTATGACCTGTCAAGAGTGTCCTGTAATGACTGTCCCCTGGGAAGAACAGCCCCTGTAAACATGTAAGTCATGCCTCTAGATTTGGAGTCCAGATGTTAACATAAACAAGACAGTCTAAGCCCCCTTTGCTCATCCAAAAAGGGGGATGGTAGCATATGCCTTTGGAGGAGGTATTGTAAGTTTTCAGCGAGTTCTTACAAAGCTCTCTGTGCAATAGTGCTATACTGAGAGTGCCTGAGTGTTAGCAATGACTCAGGGAGAAGCTGCTGGGGACATTAGGTGAGACAGCAGCCAGAAAGCCTCGCTGAGGCAGGACTTATTGAGATATGTCTGTAAACAGTGAAGGAGATGAGAGGGACTCTGGAGAGGAAGCAGTCACTCCTAGGACAACACGGGGCTAGGAAGGCAGAGATAAGGGATTCCGTCCACACACTCCCCATACAGACATGAGGAGGGGAACGGGAGGGCCGGACCACACAGCAACTGTGGAACAGGTGGGCAGTTGAAAAAGGTACTGCTCCTTTCCAGTGGGTGTCAGAGAATTGGATGTCTCTAAGTAGAAGCAAGTCGAATCCCTGCTGTTGTTCTTCAAATTCAGCTTAAACTAAGCCAAACAGAACACTTTTTTTCCTTTTACAGGTTAAATTACTTTGATCTGTTCTCTTAGTGACTTTGAATGGTATAAATTTTGCTAGGGCCTTGTGCACAACTGTGTGACTTTACCCAGAAAGAACATAATAAATTCAATATTAATATTTATACAGAGAAAAGAATGGTATTCGCTTCAGTTCCATGTGCAAAACTAAACTTCCCAGTTTGGGTCAGTAGCGTGGAAAAAACAAGGTACTGTTAGTTACATATTCATCTCTGTAAGGTGACCCCTTGGGTCCTGACCTGCAGAGCAGAAAGTTACATCACAGGCAACTGAGAGAGTCAGCCAAGGTTCTGTGTTAAGGACCCTGATTCCAATCAAAATTCTTGATTTAGAGGTCTGACTTGCTCCAGTAGCCAGCCATGGACCGTGTGTGTGAAATGCCACCAGAGAAGCTATAGCTTCTTTGGTAAATAGAATAATAACTAACTCTCAGTAAATAGTTAATAACCTAGATACATCTGAAGTTACCTTCAAGATTCAAAGTGTCATTCTGCCGATTTGTTTAACATGCTAGGGACTTATCCCAAGCCTGCAAGGTTTCACTGAGGAAATCCATAAGATATTATAAAAGACTTAAACAATTATGTTTATAACTACTCATAATATCAAGCAGCTACTACAAGGTAATCACTGCGGTACACACTTAGGGAAAATATATATACATACACACACACACACACACACACACACACACACACATTACAAAAATCCTATCTCTAACATACATAGAAACACAGAAGGCAAAAGGCTGGGGTTAAAAATCCTGGAGTACTTTGCCACAATCATGCACTTATTAGGCACCGAGGACGCCAATCAAACCTACGTCCACCTGACTCAGTGCTTTTATTCTCTTCATGCTTAAAATAGCTCTCCTTCCTTTTCAGAGCTGTTTTTCCTTCTCAACAGTCTTTCACTTCCTTTCTGTTCAGCAAACTCATTGAGTCAATGTCATGATAACTTCAGCTGACAGGAGACTAATCAACACATTTGGCAGTGGGGGAGTCTGAGTTAACAGTGCTGGGAAGCCAAATTTTTTTTATCAGACTTAGCGTTCTGGGGAGCCTGCCATGCTTCCACGCCTATGCTCGGGCTATTCCCTAGAATGTTCAGCCTAGTTTGCTACTAGCAAGCTCTCTCTAATCCTTCACATGAAACGCTGTGTAAATACAACCTCCTCCGACAAGGACCAGATCCAGGAGGGCTCCAGTGCTTGGCTCCTGGCTTCACACCTGTGCTGGAGCACTGATAACTTCCATTACAGTTCTTGTCCTTTCTCCCCTGTGAGGCAGGCGATTCCCAGGGTAGAAAAGGGGCTATGCATTCCTCTTTGTCCCCAGACTCTGTCACACAGTAAGCCCTCAGCAGAAGTGTATTTCATAGACCTGGAGTAGCCTACATCTAATAACAGGGGTAGGCTAATGTAGGCATTCTTTTAGAGCTAATGTACTCAGAAACTATAAGCACGGGTTTCTATGACAACCAGTCAGCCAGGAGTAGGCAAGCGCTATGGTTGCAAAGCTCATTGCCTGAATTTCATCAGGCCCCCTCTGGTTTCTACAGTCCCTCTTCAGTGGGACCAGGATCAGTTTCCACAGCTCATTTGCATACTGTTGTTATTCTGCATCTGTTGCTGGATATCTGCGTTTGCTGTGGCTGGATTTTTCTCCAGAGAAAGTGGAAGTAGGGCATTAACTCCTGTGCCCCAGGGCCTTGCTAGGTCATGACTGAAGGCAGAGCCAGAGGTGAGGGGGTCTAGGGATGCTCTCAGTACTACGCTAGCAGATGCACTGGCAGAGCCTAGCTAGACTGCATGCAAATACACTTCAAAGGTTTGCATTCCTGACTTGCACTCTCCTAACTTCTTAGCAAGGGACTACAGCTCAAGTGTTTCTTAGCCTCACTAAGGTAAATTTTTACCAAGCCGCATGGCTTGGGGTAGGGCAATCAGGCAGCTAGATTACCCTCTTAGCTTTAATTCAAAGAAACAATGAACTCAGCATAAAGATTTAGCTGTTCCTTCCTTTATTCCTGCTAGCATCCTCTCCCCATCAAATCTTACTGTTACCTCAAAGTCCAGACAGAGGTCAGTTTTGGAAAGTGTGCTCAGTGCAATAAGGAGCAGTACTTGACTGGGAATTGGGAAATCCTGTCACTGTTTCTTATGTGGATGTGTCAGTCAGAGGGAGGATATACCACTGCATGTGTCCCATTATACAAAGGTTGTGCCCAATGCCTGTAGAGTATGGTTATGGGACCCATTGTGAGCTAAGAAATCATAGACAGTGTTAATGGTTGAGGGCTCAGGGACAGAAGTTATTGAAGGAAGTATGCTCACTTGGTGTGGCTTTGCCAGATGCCTTACTAGTTAGGTCAGTTAGGCTTTGTAAACAAATATCAGCTGCTAATGAGATTAGTGTCTGTTTTCTAATTCCTATTCTCCTTAGCTCCTTTGTAGTACTACTGATTAAGCTTGTATTCTCATGTTACCCACTATTTTGGGCAAAGTAATTTAGGGATACTCTAAAGAAGAAGACATATATTTTAATCAAACTTTTTAGATTTATTAAATTGTACATGTACAACTGTTTTGCCCAAATGTATACATGTGCACCACTTGGGTGTCTGGTGCTCCTGGGGGGAGGGGAGAGTTTCAGAAGAGAGCACCAAATTTTCTGAACTGGAGTCATAAATGGGTGTAAACCATCATGTAGGTACCGGGAACTGAACCTAGGTCCTCTACAAGATCAGCCAACATTCTCAACTACTAAGCCATCTGTCCAGTCACAAATGTTTAATTTGGATAAAGAGTTTAAAATACAGAAAGTTTAAAAAGGATCTAACTTTAAATATTGCTATGTAATAGTTCCATCCAAGATTTAAAAATTCTATTTTGCAATGAAGCCTTGCAGGAAGGTAAACAACTCAAAATAGCTTCAGGAAGTCCCTGAAACTGACCCCAGATTTACTAGGTCCCTACGCGTCACAATAAGCAACAAAATCTGAGAGTTCCCCCTCAGACAGAGAAAAGCTGAGCTACAACAGAGACTCTGAATCCACATCAGCTGCCCGGAAGAAGCAGAAACCAGCTGATCTGCCTGGAAGAGGTTTAGATCAACTGAGTCACTTGTAAAAGACACTCTCTAACCTCTTGAGCTACCTGCAGGTTGTGCAGTGGGCTCCAGGTTCCCAGCTTTGTGAGCTGTCACCCATGCTTGGGTGAGCCTTGGTGATGCAGCTGTATTTAAGTAACATCTGTTCCTGGAAGTAACCCTCCGCCCATATTCCTGTAAATGATCCCCAAACGCACTGGTTCACCAAGTTGGACTTTGGTGGCATCCATAGTTTGGATTGTTGTGGAATTCCTATCTGGGGTTGAGTAGATGTGTGTGTATATCCTCAGGATAAGTTTTGTCACACAACAGATATATAGAATAGGAAACCAGAAACCATAAAGGAAAAGAGAAATTCATTTGCCTCTATATAATCTTTAGTGTATGAAAAAACCAAAGTCAAGGGAGAAAGATGAACTAAAAATGAAACTTTTCCACACTGATGGTGGGTATGAAAAGCCTATGAATATAAAGAAAAAATGGAATGCTCACGGAAGTAAAGTGAATCTCCTTTCCCCAGCAATCAGTAACCGTACTTTAAAACATCAGTTTCGAGCACTAAGCACTTACTAGATGAAGGCTTCTACATATCAGTATCCATCACACAGTGCTGGTGTGGATTTGGAGAAGCCAATGACATTGTGGGTTTCTGATAAAAATAATTATTGTATTTGGAGAAAATTACACAGAAGCATCTATTAACATTCAAATTATACCTATCCTTAGATCTAGCAGGTTGGCTTTTGGTTGCTATGCTAAAAAAGGAAAGAAAGAGTAATCTGTCTTGGTTAATATGTGATTTGAGCTGCTGCCCTTCCCCAGTCTTAGGAATAAGACTGTTATCCATCCATGTAGCGTTCCTCACACCTGACTCACACACAACCTCAGAGTCCTAAACACAGTCCAGTTAAGCCTCCAGTTGATGACCAAACTTCGAAAAGATGTTTAAGTCTGCTTGGTATTCACAATCCCCTATCCCACAAGTGTCCCCATAGTAAGATTTGCCTGCTGTTGCCTTATGAATTGTGTGTGACACAGATATTCCATGCTCCAGGTAGAAATTCTTTAGGCTCTACTTGTTCGGCCAGAAGCAAAATATAAATGGAATCCAACCACAATTTCAATTCTTACCTGTCTCAAATCATACACACTCAAGACAATGGAGATAACAGTCAAAATGATGATAGCCACGGAGTATTCTATGTAACCCTGAGATAGCCACAGAGTGAGGGTGAAGGCTTGGAACACATAGAATGGATTTAAAACCTGCAGGTACAAAAATAGCATTTATGTGGTAGCAATCAGAATTATACCATTACGTTGTGAATGTCTCTCCATTTTTAACAACATAGGATGAATTCACTTAGAACTCAGTTAACTTGGACAAAGAGAATGCCAAGAGCATAGAATGTAATGTTAGGAATAAAGTTACTCTAACTGCTCAGTGGTTTACCCAAAAGTTCCCTATTCTTATCCACCCCTCTCCCCAAAATACTTCACCAGTACAAAATCTAGCAGTATGCCATTTATACATATGCTGTGAGACAGTGTCCAGGTTAAAACCCTCCATCTTAGGGGAAAACTTCTTGAGACAGGATATGAAGGGAAAGTGGAAGCACAGGGTATTTTAGGACAGGAAGTTTAACAAGGAAGTGAAACAACAGGATGTTTCAGGGAGAGGTGAAACAGTCATCCTTAATGACAAGGAAGTATCATTAGGACCAGAAGTAAGTAAACAACTAGGGTAGCTTCAGGAAGTTCCGGAAACTGACTGGGCTCACCAGACCTCTCCCTCCCTAGGAATTTATAAGCAGGGAAGACTGTTAAGAGTAAGTAAACTGAGCTTCTTAAAAGATATTCTGACCAAGCAGCCTGGAAGAAACTGAGATCAGCCAAACTGCTTACAAGAAAAAAATCACCCAACAGTGGTACCTGGAAAAGGTTCAAACCTCCTGAGATACTAGGAAAAAGACAATTTTAACCCCCTGAAGTGCACTCCAGGTTTCTAGATTTTGTGAGCTGTCTCCCAGGTTGGGGGAGGGGTGGGGAAATACAGCTCCCTTTGAAGTAACCGCTCACCCATATTCCTATAAGTAACCCCAATAAAACTCATTGGCTCACCAGTTTCCTATCTGAGATGAGTAGATTTTCACTCATGTCTGCCCAGCAATGGGGCCACGGACCACCATAATGGAGGAAAAACATAATTCAGTCTCATTCAAAAACCATGAGCATATCTTTCTCACATGCTGCAGACTTAGACTAATTGTGCCATGAAAATGAAGAGTCTTCTTTTATCCAGGCTATTTTAAAATAATATTCTTTCTGGCACAGGTCATAGTAAGATCTTTTTAGAGGCAACAGAATCAGCATGGTTCCTTCCCTTGGGCCCAGACAGACCCTGGGCAACAGTGAGTTTCGAAAGGATTTATTGAACATCATTGGGGGACAGTGTCACTAATTCCAAAGCTGATCAGCTACAGCATACTCAGGTGTCTCCATAACACCTTCAGCTCTTTTATTCCCCCTATTTCCCACTCTGGTCTTCCTGGTTCCTTTAAATGATTACAGCAGAGGGCTCGGTTGTATAGTACCTATGCAACATATGCAAGACCCTGGTCCAACCTCAGTGCCAACTAACTAAATAAATATAACAACCACAACTCCTAACAGTCTTGCCTGCCTTTGAGACCTTTCCCCATACTGGGTGCCTCATGCAGCAGATGCTATAGTCTTACTGTAACTCCACATGCCAAGGCTGGTTGAAATCCATGGGAGACTTCCCCTTTTCTGAACAGAAATGGAAGAGGAGTAGATAGGGAGAGGAGAAAAGACTGTGAGGAGAGGAAGGAGGGGAAAAGGAAATTTGGATATTAATTAATTAATAATTAATTAATTATAAAGCAGTCACAACAGAAAGAACAAATCCCAGGAACTGACAGACGTTTCCACAACGCAGAGAGACAGCAATAACAGAAGGGCATTCTAGGATGAAGCGTGGATTTCATTCTTGAGGAAGCATGCTTTTTATCCTGTTAATAAATTAGATGAGATACTTGCTAAAACCAGGGTACCTTTTCCAAACACTTCCCATAATTCTCTCACACACTGAATAAAATTCTACTTTGCTCCTAACAATGAACTGATAGCTACTTAATAAGTTAATAAGGCTACTTATTAAGGGTTCCTCAAGCCTTTGGATATTATTTATAAATTTAAAAAGCTTTTGTTTCCTGGTGTTTTTATTATTCCCATCTCGACTGCTTTACTTACAAATTATAACTCTTGAGTTCACTTGGCATAAAATGTTCTAATTATAGATTATGTACTAATGATAACATGATTCTGAGTTTGTAGAAATACAGTGGAAAATTGCTTAAATATTTCTTCAGAAGAAACAGCAGCAGCATAATTAATTTAACCCCCTTATTCAATATCCATCCCAGCTAAATGTGAAGTAATTTACTCCCTCCCCCTGCCTTTTTAATTTCACTAAGGTTCTGGTTCATGTGTGCTAAAAATACCAGATTCCTTTCAGAAAGGATCACTGTATTTTGGAAAATATTTTGCAGTTTTCAAATGCATTTTGGTGAGAGGTTCATGAGGCAGCCTGCCTAGCTAGGGAGGTGTGCACGGGTGGGGGTGGGGTGGGGGAGAAAGCTCAGCACCCACTCCTTTTTGCTGGAAATATAACATTACTCTAAAAACTAATGCTGAAATAATAATAGCCTTGTGTGTGCTCCAGAAATAGAACAATGGTGGATAATATTTCATATTAGACAGATGCAGCCATTATCAAAAAAAGACCATTTTTATGGGTTAGAAAGGGGCTAAAAATATGCTCGGCTGGCAGAATGGCTCAGTGGGTAAAGACACTTGTGAGTGCAAGCCTGGGGAACTTGATTCGATCCCTGAAATGCACATAAAGGTGGGAGAACAGAACGTAATCGAAGCTGTCCTCTGACCTTCACACACATCAGCCTTGATCCATGAACCCGTGTGTGCCATATGCTCAGGTCCATCTCATATACCATGTATAACCATAGATATATATAATAATAGTTTTAACAATAGGTTGGAATTATGGAGCATTGTGCATTCCCCCAGACCAGCAACCTGGATCGGAATGATAGATAGATAGATAGATAGATAGACAGATAGATAGACAGACAGATAGATGTAATAAATAAAGAGGCAATTGAAAAGAATAGGTCAGATCCTGATATCATGTGTGTGTGTGTGTGTGTGTGTTTGCTGATATAAAATAAAACTGAAAGGAAGTATTAATAAATAGAAAAATTATAGGCTAGTGTCAAGAGGCAGTTCCATGAAACACAGATAGCATTCCCATTGAGGGTATGAATGATATTTACAATCCCACTGAGGTCAGGACATTAAGAAACAGATTCTCTTTTTCAAAAAGAAAAAAATTACCTAGTTACCTGTTTAACAAGCAGCTTCCATATGGGCTGGATCTCCACCTCGATAGCATTGGGCCCACACACTAACCTTCTGTGGGAGATTGACCGTCCGTTAGTCTCAGCCCACAAGCCCAGTGACAGTAAGCATAGGCAAGCTGACCACAAACTACCCACTTATCTGTCCTTCAGGCATCGTGTGCCTTGATAACCACTATAGGCTTACATCATACTAAACCATGAGTATAGTTTTAAGATGAAAGTTGATGCATGATTAAGGAAGTTGATTTTTCCTGCTTTAAATTGTCTTTAATACAACTGAGTTAGTCAAAATGAAATTAGAAAGGGCTTTTAGAAAAATAACTTGATAACATCCTAAGAGCAGTTAAAAAGACACAAGTCTGAAGATATTCCTAGACTTATCAGGCATTCAGTTTATCGTAGATATCAATGATGGTGTCTGTCTTACCCTGGAATCTCCCGCAAGAGGTCCTTGTAGGACAAACCCATTCAGTGCCCCAGAGAAAGAAGAAGTACCCAGGAAAGTGCTCTATTGTGCTCACTTGTAACTGTCAGAACACATGTCCACTGCAAAGAATGGCCCCTGGTGTTTGGATAGTGTCTTACAATTTTTAAGTTCATGCAAAAGATACATTTGATCCTTACAATATTCTACAAAGTTCTAAAGGGTTAATCTTGCCAATAGGAAAAGTTGTTCACTGTGAGTCTTTAGCTAATATAAATATTAATTGATTAACAGCTAATATTAATTGTAAGCATGGGACTTTCAAGCATATTTAAAAAAACACTTTATATTATCACTACTTAAAAAGGAAACTGAAGTTTGAACAAAGTTAGTAGCCATTCCAAGTTCTTACAGGCAGAAAAGAAAGCTATGTCCAACCATGGCCTCTGTGACATCACTTCCCAGCCCCACCTCTAGGAACGTCAGCAGGGAGAGCCTACATGAGGGCTCTTCGATCTTGCTAACATATAACACAGAACTGAGCTCACGTTCATCTGCCATTTAAAGGGTGTCATACCAACTTGAACTGTTGCTTGCCAGGAACAGAGATGGCTCATATCAAGATCTTCTAACTCTATGATGTGGGGAATCACTGGGGCTCAGGGATGAAGATGCAGAGAGGAAGATCTGTGAGAATTTGTGTGAACCCTAAATCTCATTCTGGAACCTCCAAAGACTTGAACTCAAGCCTGTTGAGTCTGTGACAATAATAAGTTGCTGGCCAATTGTCAGAACCTCAAAGGATCTGGCACTTGGTCCTTCTCCCCTCTGCATGCTATGTTCTCCCTATACTCTTCCCGTTGTAACCAAGTTTGCAGCTCAGAACTGTGAGAGTGAACAGAGCTAGCTCTACACCCAACCAAGCCTCTGCCCTTGCTCTTCCTTCTACCTCGGCTAGTTTTCTTGCATCTTTGCATGACTTTGCACGCCTTGCTGCATTTTGGCCTCTAAAAAGGACTTTCTTCTAGAGACCCTCCTTAACAATCCTATTCAAAACAGCCTCTCTGCTGGGCCTAGGGGTATGGCTCCATGGTAGAACATTTGTGTAGCACATGGTAGAGCATTTACCTAGTATACATAACACCGAGGGTTTGCTCCTTATGACTTATGTGGTGGGGGGGCCACCCTAACTTTCTTTAATTTCTTTAACCTACCTTATTTTTCTCTATAGCATATATGACTACCTGAGCATATATCTTCTTCATATGTATGTATGTGTGTGTACATGTGTGGGCGGGTGCATGTGCACATTCACGTGTGTATGCAGAAGCCTTTCCTCAGAGGCTGTTCACCTTTATTTTGAGACAATGTCTCTCATGGAACATGCCATGTGGGCTAAGCTGACTAGCTAGTAAACCTCAGTTCATGTCTCTAACATGTCCAAGTACAGATTACAAATATGAACCACCATGTTTAGCTCTTTTCACATGGGTTCTAAAGATCACACCCATGTCCTCATGCCTACAAGGCAAGCACTTCACCAACTAAGCCCATACCTCATTTTCCCAATGTTTTAATTGGATGTGTCTGCCATTCTAATAACATAACCTTTTAAGGGACATTAATAGATCCCCAAGAGCTCAGATAGAGCCTAACACATACATCATAATCAAGAATTGTTTGTTTAAATTAATGGATATCTGAGTTGGAGGTGGGAACGAACCTGGGTTCCCTTATCTGAAAAATGAATTTGATTAAAATATACCTAATAAAATTGTGATCAGTGTCTTAGTGAGATAAATATGCAAAGCAGTTGTCAAGAGTGTGCCAGGGACGTGACAGATCCCAGGTAATTGGCAGCTGTCTTTGAAGTATGACTCTGTCCGACCCAATTAAATATTATTTCTCCCCTTCAGCAACATTTTCTGTTTTTGTAACACCACTTATCTTATTGAATTAAAACATATATTTACATGTTTTTCTCCTTAAGTCCCATCAACTGTTTTTGAAGGCGGAAGGTTAGAGAGTATTTTCAGATCTGCTTTTCTAGGACCTGGGGCTACACATAGAGTATGTTCCCAAAAAAGCTGGGGTTAATGAAAGTCATGGCAGCGCACATCTAGAGTATTTTCTCCTCTGTTGAAATCCAACACCCTGATGCACGACTAAGGACATACTGCGATTACGGAAATCCAATTGAGAATGCAAACTGAGGGTCTGATGCTCTTTATCTCTCCTTGTCTGGTGAGATGGTGCCTGAAATTGCCATTGAGGGAAGATCTCGGGTCCTGGAGACGTGAGACATGGGACAGTGTGGGTTAAGCATTGCCTGTGAATGAGGTCATGGGCTCATCTGGGCTTGGAGGAAGTCACAGCCAGCCTACTCTTTTCTGTCTTGTCATTCCTACTGACCTTCACCAAGAGAAATTCTGGTTTGTTTAGAGATAATGTACCCATCTCAATTTCAGAGCCAGCCCCAGAGAATTCTGGGATGGATGTTGGCAGAGGTGAAGCAACCAGAAGTATTAGGCTTGAAGTCAAGATACACAAGGAAAGGTCAAAGAGTATATTCTACCACAAAAGATCTGATGAGGTGGCAGAGGGGTGAGGCTGATATCACTCTGTGTGGCCTCTCCAGACAGTGTAGGCCAAACACACTTAAGTAGGTTTGCCTAACATCTGTTACTATCCATTAGGGGAGAAACTGCCAAGATGGCAGACAGGCCCTTCTCAGAGGATGGATCTTGACCAAGTCCACAACTGAGACCTCAGGAAGGGAATTTCATATTGGTTGTAGCTGGTGCTTCTAGGTTCACAAGGGGTTTCCTCCAATTCTGAGATATTCAGATCATATGGAATGTGTGAATTCTGAAATACCAAACATGAATGGTTAGTAGTATTTTCCTTTGATGGATAATTCACTCCTCTTTTTGGTTTTTCCTCTTTTCAGTTTGCTTGGTTTTTCCTTTACTGACTCAAATGAATACATCAATATATCCCTCAAAGAATTCCTAGAGAGCTTGGTGTGGGGCTCTGGAGCCCTTGTAGACTAGAGTCGGGGTCCTTAATGAGGAGCAGGAGGATGCTACAATCACTTCTCTACTACTCAAACTTCACCCCTGCACTCTGCATTTGCTTACTCTTTCCATTCTGATAGCCTATGTGAGCATCTCTGGCAGTGAGATTCCTGAAGTTTTACAGAAACTTAGAAGGCCAAGCAGAAGATTCCAGAATGAGTCACTTCTATAGGAAAGCAAATTGAGAAATCTCATGAGGGATGCTGCTGAGCAGTCACTCACTCCCTTGGAATTCCTGCTTTACAAAGGGAGGGCGGTCCAGGATGCACAGGCTACGACACCCAGTGCCTGGGATTTGGATATTATTACTCAGTCCAATAAATGGGTTGGTCTTAGAAATCCCCCATTACAAAACACTTTGGGAGTGTTTTGAGAGATTGTTTCCCAGAAGAAATCTACATGTATGTAATTGAAACGGTGATATACAGAAAGTACATGCCTCTAAATGGCATGTGACAACAGTCATGTAGCTTTTCATCCTGGTCCTCATCTGTGCTCTGTCCATTTCTTTCATTTCCTAGTGAAATGTGCATCATTTATCTAAACCACAAGCTTCCAGATAGCTGCGATAACTCTTACAGAAAGATTTCAGTTCTCAGTATAAGCTGGTGAGGTACTCCCAAGAGTCTCCGCTGATGGAGAATGCCCAAGCATCCCATAAATGAAAGACCAGCAGGGGAAGAAACAAAGAGGGCATGAGGAAATGTGGTGAAGGCACAGAAAGATCTTGGCATCCTCTCCTTCGTTTCACCTGCAAGGCTCACTGCTTACACTCACTGCTGTCTCCATAGGGCTTTGCTCTGAGACACACATTGGAGTTAGATGACTTTCTTCTTCCATCAGACCCAGACCCACAAAACTGTGGACCTGAAATTTTCAATTTATTAACGAGATAGCATTGATCTCAAATTGTTTGGTTTTATCAAATTACATTTTAAATGAAATATAGGAAATGTCTTTAGATAACTAATTCCTAGTTGGGTGTTAGGAGTTGAGAGCATATTTTCAGCTTCAAAAGGATGGAAAAGGCTTTTCTCCCTTTCTCTGATCATCCATCTCTTGCTCCTTTCTAGGAAGATGATGTGGGAGGCTGAGTGCATGCGTGCGTGTGTGCATGCGTGCATGTATGCTTGGACTGTTTTTGCAGTGTGTGAATTTCAAAAGGCGTGAGGGTAACCATTATTTCTCTTTCAGGGTTTGCTCCCATCAAAACCTGAGCTGCAGCAAAATCCTGTGGTAGTACCAACTTCTCTTTCCTCCCTCCCTCCCTCCCTCCCTCTCCCTCCCTCCCTCTCCCTCCCTCCCTCCCTCCCTCTCACTCCCTCCCTCTCTCCCTCTCTCCCTCCCTCCCTGGGTCCCTCCTTCCCTCCTTTCCTTCCTTCCTCCCTTCCTTTCCTGTCTATGGCTGATCTTTTCATTAAACAACTATCTAGAGGTGGAGCTTTCGCTGGCTCTTTGGCTGCCCATCCCCCACACTCCTTTTCCGGGTCTCTAGCAAGCATGCCTGCTTCTCCTCCTCAGAAGAGAGGGCAAAATTGAGGATTGAGTTTAGCCCAGAAGAGCCACAGAACCAACAGTGAGTGCTCTTCCCAGCTTCTCCTTTGGTGTTGCCACATTGATGACACAAACCAACCGGCTGTGGAATGAATATTCCCAGAGACTGGCAAACACTGGCTGTCAAAGTTTTGGTCTCTTCTGCAGTCACCAGTGAGACGAATGTCTGCAATTATCTCAGGCACTTACTTTTCTGTTTTCAGGGGTCTAAACAAAGGGTCAGGAGCAGGACAGGCTGAATGAAAAGGGTAAAGGGATGTCCTAACCCTGTCCACTAGAAAGGCTAGTGGACATCATCAGGTAGGTGTGCTGTTTTCACAGACCCTACTTTTGTGATGGGAGCTGTCATGTCAGTGAACCTGTCCAAAATGGCTGTGATGATGCAAAGCTGAGTTTAACGCAGAGAGGTGAAGATCAGAGCAAGCCAGCTCCTGGGACAATTTACTTCTTCATTTTATGATGTCTTCTGGTGACTTCTCTCCTGGGGAAATCCACTCTCCTGGTGGCCTGATAAGCTTTTGCTGCTGACAAGTGAGACCTATGGACATTCTAGGTCTTCTCTCTTTGCCTGACTGCCAGGAATCCCGCAGAGAAGTGTGCATTTAGATTCTATATCATGCCATCTTGTCAGACTTTTGCAAGTCCTCCTTCCTTCTCTTGCAGTGAGCTTTTGTTTTTTTAATGAAGGAAAGCTCAGTGTGGGTTATTGAATTTGCATGCCCTCCAATCAATCAGTCACTTCTAATTTCCCTGGAAAGGCCCCCAACTCACTCTACGAAATGAAGGGGAAATGCGTGACATCTACTGGCTCTTTCTGTCCTTCACTCTGGAATGCCTACAACATGAAATATGCCTCTGCTTATGAGATTATTTCTCTATTCTTCATATTTGGGATACTGTACTCCGTCTTGCTTATTAGATTGTCAAGTGCTTTATTGTGTAGACCAGATTTAAATTTAATTATGGATGATGTTTATTAAAGCTTGGCACTTGATAAATAAGGACAAATGTGTGCTAGCTACACCAATGGGGAATCTTTCCCGCGGAAATGGTTTCTTATGCAGATTATCTCTGCATCTATCACTGAGAGCTCTTAAGCATTCTAGATCAATCCTCCAAACATCTTGCATTAAGTATTATGAAATGAGTTTCATTTTAATAACTTTGAAAAGTTTCTGTATCTCAATGTATCAAGCATTCAGCTGAAATCTTATGTAATGATAATATTTCTAAGAAGTTTTTTTGCAGGATTGTTCTGGTATAAATGTCGGCTTCATTTCTCATAGTATTTCCACAGAGGAAGAACTGAAGCCAACACTTCAGGCTTCTTAGACTCTGCATAAGGATTATGGTGGCAGACAAACCAGCAAGTTGCTGCAGCAAATGAAGGCACCTGCTGCCAAGCCTGCTAACCCGAGCCTGACCACATGGTAGAAGGACAGAACTACCTCCTGCAAGTTATCTTTTGAACTCGACACATGCTTTGTAGCACTTATGCTACCACATATACAAGCACACAAAATAAATGAACATTTAAAGCTTAATGAAGAACATAAAGCGAGGAACTTGCTAGAATTCCAGAGTTCTTTGTCTCATATGGACTCTCTTATTCCTACAGAACTCTCTGATCTGTGGGGGCAGGGCCCCAGAAACAGAAATCCATCCCAATTCTTATTGGTTTGACAATTGACATTTCTGGCTGATGTCAGAAAAATAATTTCCCTAAAAGTATCTGAGAGACTCAAGGGATTGTTAAGATTAATCAGAAGGGCTTAGCTGGTTCCTTTGGGGCTCACCAGGATCAGCAATTTCAAACAAGAGCTGGAGGAAGCAGGGGTGTGCATTCTAAACTGAAGGAGCATCTCCTAATGCCTGGCAGCCTACAGACTCCAGCTCCGTGGGTTTTACTCCTCTCCCCCCTCTCTGCTTCTGTTCGTCCCTCCTTCCCCTTCCCCCGACATGAATGACTATGTCTTTCTCTTTAGATCACTAGTCCCTTGCAAAGCCCTTGGCCTATCAGAGACACACAGATAGAACATTAATGAATACCATCATTTGTTTGTTTCTTCTGCAAGTCTCGATTGAGCTCCTGACATGAGTCTGGGGCTATTCTGGGTCCTGCACACACAACATTGGATGACATACACAAGTAAACAGTAAAGTGTTCATCTCCATAGCTATGGGTTCTCAGTAAAGCATGATCTGAATATTGTCTTTCTGGTTCTCAGTCAATTTGGGAGGATTAAGAAGCCACGGTTTATGAAATGACTCTAGCTTATCATAATGCCTATTCTGCAAGCCTAGACAGAAGGTTCCATTTTATTTTATTGCTTTGCTTTTTTTGTTGTCTTTTTAATAAGTTTGCCTAAGAAGAGAATTTAGAATGTCTTTCTGATGCCAGCAAGTGGCATGAAGCTGGAGAAGCATTTTGCCAGCAACACACCAGTGAGGGTCCATTTGATACTTTAGGCCAGCAGGGTTAGGCTTAGTAAGCATTATTAATCCTACCTGACCTCTTGCTCTTCACTGGTCAGACCCAATCCAAATGTATGGTGGATGTCAAAGCAGGAGTTACTGTCTTCTAGCAACCTAGGATGAAGTTGAGATAGGAACGATACTTCAGGTTACAGTGCCCAATGAGCCACGGTTCTTTGGCTGTGTCCTGAGGGAGTGGTGAGAAAAAGATATACTTACCCAACTTTCTGAAATCGCTTCTTCAAGAAATCCCACACATACCTGATTTTCTGCACTTGGATGCATCGGAGCTGCAATCACAAATAGGAGGAAACAGGCATCATTCGCAGAGGAAAGCCACGCAAAGGGGAATTGTTCAGTGTAAGTTCCCATGTGACTGTTACGCCTCAGGTTCATTCCAGCCCCAAAATGTTACAATCAAAACTTGAACCAATAAACACACACTCTACTTTGTCTCTACAAATGTGCCAAAACATCCCATACATAAGACCTCTTACTTTTAGTTCTGGCTTCATTACAGCTTGGTTTATGACCGAGTGGTGGTCAGCTACCAGAGGTTCCTCTGGGTTCTTGCTTATAGGGAACTTCAGTGTGGATAAGTGGAGGCAGAAGACCTTTTTCCTCATATATCTTCGAAATTCATCCTTGAAAAGTCAACAAACAAGAGGAAACTCTCAGATCTCGCTCAGAATGCAAATGCATAGCCCCACTCTAGACTCTACAGAGTCAGAGACTTGAGAAGTGGAGTCAGCAGTTCATGTTTCAGTGAGCCTTCCAGAGGCATCTGATATGTTCAAAATTTTGAGAAATACTGGACATATTTTATAGGAAAGCATTATGTCTAGAAACTTTCTTAGATGACTCTATTTCCTTTTTATTATTTTATTTAATTTTTAAAACAGGGATTCTTTATGTATTCTAGATTGACCTCACCCTCTTGGTTAGCCTGCCTCAGCTTCCTAGGGGTTGGGATCATATGTGTGCACTATCATACCAGGCTCTAGCTTTTTAAAAATAATATCCACACGCTTAAATTGTCTAGAATACTCCAAGGCATACATTTTTGAAAATTGAGTGTTCCCACATTGTGTGGTCTCTGAGAGTTATAACAATGGCAGCCGCTGTCCGTGTAATGGCAGAGAGCAATGTCCATCAGCCTGAAATACCAGACATTTCTGCAGGCTGAAGTGAAGGAAGTATCAGCATTCCTGGGCTAGGCAAGAGATAACAGGTGGCTTGCAGAGATAGGTTTCCCGCCTCTTGTTCTGATCTAGGTGAACAGCTTGAATGGATGAGATCTTCCCTCTAGAATACTAATCAGTCATTGCTGGGTCACAGATGCAGAACAAAAGACTTTTTTTCTTTAAAAGTTATATATTTTTTTTTTTTGAGATATAGTACTTGCATTTATTTATAGGTCTTGTGTAGTTATTTCCTCTGAACTGAAATATTCCCTCCTTGAAGACTTGGAAAATAAACAAAACTCACAAGTCTGAACAAGTTCCTAAAACAGGAATCCCAAGAGGTCTCCCACTGGCTATAAAGGCAGTAACAATTTCCTGAAAGAAAAGGCTCTCTAACCTGTTTAATCACTTGCAGATAAAGCAAGGAGTTCTAGGAATGGAGTGTGCTCTTCAATGCTGCAACTGCCTGTGATTCACCCACAATCCTGTAATATGTGTGTATGTATATATACGCATATATTATAATATATGTATATATAGCATATATATACTAGACTTGGGTGAAATAGATAATTGTTCGTGTCTCTCCAGAAACACTTACACAACAATAGGGTATGTTCTGAATGATCAAGTCAGGGTAATAGGCCTCTTAACCACTTTAGAAATTTAACATTTCTTTGTGTAGGAGACACTCAAAACCCTGTCCATTAGATAATTTAAAAATGTCCTGTCAGCCATGCTATCCTATCATGCCATAGGATATTAACAAGTATTCCCCTATTCAACTGGAGCCCTGTACCTAGTAATCATTTTCCCTGTATCTCTCCTTCCCCTTCTCAGGCTCTGAGAATTAGTAATCAGTATTTTATAATGTTAACTTTGTATCTTCCTCGCGTAAGTGAGAATATACAGTATCTGTCTTTCTGTAATTATCATGGCGTTTAAAATGGACAAAAGAAAGGTACGCACGGTTGTCCTCAGTAAAACTGTGTCTGCTTCTTGCAAGGGGCATGGGATGCAACTGGTCCACACCCACCACTCAGGCCTCCAGTAGAACATCAGCTGAACTGTCCCAAGAGTCAGGATGGCTGTGACAAGGCACAGGGCTCTCCGTAGGTTCTGGGTATGGTAGCCAAACACCTCCTGCATAATCAATAGAGCATTTTATGTTTCAGTATTTACCAAAGTATCAATTTGCTTCATAGAATATATGCTTTAGATGCAGGGCTATTGGTTGAGGGCATCAGGTGATAGAACTAAGTTGACTGCAGCTGACAGCTGTTATATAAAGGAAAGAGAAGCACAATACTTCCTACTTCACTGTCACGAAACATTAAACATTAGATGGGATGAAAAAGTGTGATCTACCTATGTCTATGCCATCCCAAGAGATAACATGCTTCATGTTTGAAAGCAGATTTGTTTTTCTTTAGGTATTAAAAAATTGTTGGATGCATGTCCAGATATCCTGAGCTGCAAAGCTGTCCCCTAAGTGCCATTGTCTACCCATGACTCCACCACCTTCACCAGGCAGGCTGCACCAGTAACATCTAGGTTAGACCCCTTCCTCCCCCTCCCAATCCTCTGGGGCATGCCCATCTTCCCTGAAATGTGCACTGCCCCCTGAGTTCAACTATCCAGGTTGAGGCTGCCCACCCAAGGCCAGCTGCATCAGGAACATTCAAGCTTGGCTTGCCTTCCTAAGACCTGCTACACCAGGAAGATTCAGGAACAGGCCTTTATCCAGGTTAAAGACCAGCATAAGAACAGAGCCAACAAGCCCAGGGCAATATGGCACCTCCAGAGCACAGCTATCCCACTATTGCAAGACCCAGATATCCTAACACAACCAATGCACAAGAAAATTACATTAAATAAAATCTTAAAACAATGGTTGAGGCATTTTGATTTTTCAACAGAAACTCAAAAACCAGAAAGGTCTGGATAGATGCCCTGCAGTCTCTAAGAGACCACAAATGTCAGCCCAGATTACTATACCCAGCAAAACTTTCAATCACCATAGATGGAGAAAACAAGATATTCCAAGACAAAACTAAATTTAAACAATATCTATCCACAAATTCAGCCCTACAAAAGATTTAAGAAGAAAAACTCCAACCTGAGGAGGCTAACTACACCAAAGAAAACACAGGAAATAAATAATCCCACACCATCAAAACCAAAAGAAAGGAACACACACACACACACACACACACACACACACACACACACACACACACACCACAACCAACATCAAAATAACAGAGATTAACATAATTAGTCATTAATATATCTCAGCAGACATTAACAGAATGGGTAGGAAAACAGGATCAATCATTCTGCTGCAATCAAGAAACATACCTCAGGAACAAAGATAGACATTATCTCAGAGTAAAGGACTGGAAAAAGATTTTCTGAGCCAAAAAAAAAAAAAAAAAAAAAAACCCCAAGAATCAAGCTGGAGTAACCATTCTAATATCTAATAAAGTAGACATTCAACCAAAATTAATAAAAAAAAAAAAAAAAAAAAAGATGGGAAAGGACACTTGAACTCATCAAATGAAAAATCCACCAAAATAACATCTCAGTTCTGAACATCTATGCCCCAAGGTCAAGGGAAACCAAATTCATAAAAGAAACATTACTAAAGCCTAAATCACACATCAAATTGCATATATTCATAGAAGGAGACTTCAACACCCCACTCTCATCAATAGACAGATCATCGAGACAGAAACTAAACAGAGAAATAATGAAACTAACAGATGTTATGAGTCAAAAAGACCTAATAAATATCTACAGAATATTTCATCCAGACACAAAACAATATACCTTCTTCTCAGCACCTCATGAATCCTTCTCCAAAATTGACCATATACTTGGTCACCAAGTAAGCTTCAATAACATCTTGTATCTTGTCAGACCACCATAGATTAAAGCTGGACTTCAACAATAGAAACACCAGAAGGTCTACACACTCATGGAAATTGAACAACTCTCTACATAATGATCTCTGGGTCAAGGAAGAAATGAAGAAAGAAATTAAAGACCTAGAATTCAATGAAAATTAAGGCACAACATACCCAAACTTATGGGACACATGAAAGCAGTGCCAAGAGAAAATTTCATAGTACTAAGTGCCTTCATAAAGAAATTGGTGAGATTTCATACTAGTAATTTAAAAGCACAACTAAAAGCTCTAGAACAACAACAACAACAAAAAGCCAAAGAGGAGTAGAAGGCAGGAAATAATCAAAATCAGGCCTGAAATCAACCAATTAGAAACAACAACAACAACAAAAAAAACAATACAAAGAATAAATGAAACCAAGAGCTGGTTCTTTGAGAAAATTGGCAACAGAGAAAAACCTTTAGCCAAAGTAACTAAAAGGCAGAGAGACAGTATCCAAATTATCAAAATCAGAAATGAAAAGGGAGACATAACAACAGACACTGAGGAAATTCAAAGAATCATTAGACCTTACTTCAAAAGTCTATACTCCATGAAATTGGAAAATCTATATGAAATGGATAATTATCTTGACAAATTCCACTTACCAAAGTTAAATCAAGATCAGGTAAATAATCTAAATAATCCTATATCTCTTATGAAAATAGAAGTAGTCATCAAAAGTCTCCCATCCGAAAAAGTCCAGGGCCAGTGCAGAATTCTACCAGTCTTTCAAAGAGCTAGTACCAATACTTCTCAAACTATGCCACAAAATAGAAACAGAAGGAATATTGCCAAATTCATTCTATGAAGCCATAGTCACAGAGATGCCTAAACCACACAAAGACTCAACAAGGAAAGAGAATTTCAGACCAATTTCCCTCATGAACATTAATATAAAAATACTCAACAAAATACTCCAAACTGAATCCAAGAACATATCAAGATCATCATTCACTGTGATCAAGTAGGTTTCATCCCAGGCATGCAGGGACGGTTCAACGTATGACAATCCATCAATGTAATCACCATATAAACAAATGAAAAGAAACAAAAGCACATGATCATCTCACTAGATGCTGGAAAATCTTTTGACAAAATCCAATGCCTGTTCATGATAAAAGTCTTGGAGATATCTGGGATACAAGGCACATACCTAAGTATAATAAAGGTACTATACAGCAAGTTGATAGCCAATATAAAGTTAAATGGGGAGAAACTTAAAGCAATTCCACTAAAATCAGAGACAAGGATGCCCACTCTCTATATATCTATTCAAAATAGTACCAGAAGTTTTTAACTAGAGCTGTTAGACAACTAAAGGAGATCAAGGGGATACAAATTAGAAAGGAATAAGTCAAAGTATCAATATTTGCAGACGATATGATAGTATACATAAGTCACTCCAGAAACTCTACCAGGGAACTCCTACAACAGATAAACACCTTCAGCAAAGTAGCTAGATACAAAATTAGCTAAATGAACAAACAAAAACATATTCTAGTAGCCCTCCCATATACAAACGATAAACTGACAGATAAAGAAATAAGAGAGACACAACCCTTTACAATAGCTACAAATAATATAAAATATTTAGCAGTAACTAACCAGGCAAATGAAAGATCTGTATGACAGTAACTTTGAGTCTCTGAAGAAAGAAATTGAAGAAGCTATCAGAAGATGGAAAGATCTCCCATGCTCATGGATTGGTAGGATTAACATAGTAAAAATGGCCATCTTACCAAAAGCAATCTACAAGTTCAATGCAATTCCCAGCAAAATGCCAACACAATTCTTTACAGACCTTGAAAGATCAATTCTTAATTTCATATGGAAAAACAAAAAATCCAAGATAGTCAAAATAATCCTTAACAATAAAAGAACTTCTGGAAAAATCACCATCCCAGATCTCAAGCTATACTACAGAGCAATAATGATAAAATGTCATGATATTGGCATAAAAACAGACAGGTTGATCAATGGAATAAAGTAGAAGACCCAGAAATAAACACACACACACCTATAGACACTTGTTTTTTTTACAAAGACGCCAAAACCCATACAATAGAGAAAAGAAACCACCTTGAACAAATACTGCTGGTGTAACTGGATGTCTGCATGTAGAACACTGCAAATAGATCCATATTTACCACCCTGCACAAAACTCAAGTCCAAGTGGATCAAAGACCTCACACAAAACCCAATACAATAAATTTAATAGAAGATAAAGTAGGAAATAGACTTGACTGCATTGATACAGGAGCCAACCTCCTTAACAGAATACCAATGGCTCAGGCTTTAATACCAACAATTAATAAATGGAACCTCATGAAACTGAAAAGTTTCTGTAAGGCAAAGGGCACTGTCAATATGACAAAACAGCAACCTACAGGTTGAGAAAAGATCTTTAACAACCTTACATCTGACAGAGGGCTAATAGCCAAAATATATAAAGAACTCAAGAAATTAAACACCAACAAACCAAATAACCCAGTTAAAGAATGGACTACAGAGCTAAACAGAATTCTCCACAAAGAAATATCTAAGGGCCAAGAAGCACCTAAAGAAATGTTCAACATCTTTAGTCATCAGGGAAATGCAAATCAAAACAACTCTGAGATTCCATCTTACACCCATCAGAATGACTAAGATCAAAAACTCAAGCGACAGCACATGCTAATGCAGATGTTGAGCAAGCGTAATACTTCTCAATTGCTGGAAGGAGTACAAACTTTTACAACCACATTAGAAATCAATCTGGCAGTTTCTCAGAAAATTGGGAATAGTTCTATGTCAAGAACCAGCTATACTACTCCTGGGCATATACCCAAAAGATGATCCACCTTACTATAAGAAAAATTGCTCAACTATGTTCATAGAAGGTTTTTTTTAAATAGAACTGGAAACAACCCAGATGTCCCTCAACTGAAGAATGGATAAAGAAAATGTAGTGCATCTACACAACAGAGTATTCCTCAGCTATTAAAAGCAAGGACTTCATGAAATTTGCATGGAAATGGATGGAACTAGAAAATATCACCCTGAGTGAAGTAATCCAGACCCAGAAATACACTCATGGTAAGCACTTACTTATAAGTGGATATTAGCCATTAAGTACAGGATAACCATGTTACAATCCTCAGACCTCACAAAACCTAAGTAACAAGGAGGGCCCCAGGGAGGTTATTTGAATCTTACTCAGAAGGGAAAAATAATTAGATATCAGAAGTGAATGGAGAGAGGAAACTGGCTGGAAGAGGAGGTGGGGATGATGTGTGGGGAGAGCAGAGGTGGGGGTGAGGAGACTGGGAAAGAGAAGGGAAATCCATTGGGGGACATCTCTGGGAGAAGCTGGACATCTGGGATTCAGTGCCCCTGGGAGGCCACCTCCTGTAGGGCTTCCAGTGAAGGGATGAGGACACCTGCCCACGCACAAACCTTTGATCCAAAATTTGCCCTGCCTACAAGATGTGCAGAGATAAAGAAGCAGCAGAGTTTGAGGGCATGGCCAACCAATGACTGGCCCAACTTAAGACCATCTCATGGGAGAGAGCCATTCCCCAACACTATTAATGAAACGGGTATGCTTGCATACAGGAGCCTGGCATAACTGTCACTGTCACCCAGCAGCTGATGGAAACAGATGCAGAGACTCACAGCGAAATATTAGGCAGAGCTCAGGGAGTCTTGTGGAACAGATTGGGGAAAGATTGAGGAAACTGGAGAGGTCAAGCAGATGCCCAGTTTGGTCTTTATATGCGTCCCCTAACGATTGGATCAGGGCCTGTCTCTAACTAGAATTCTGTTGCCTGCCTCTGGATCTATTTGCCCTATCTGGGCTGCCATATCTAGCCTCAGTAGAAGAAAATAAAAATGAAGCCCCGTCCTGATTCAACTTAATGTTCCAGGGCAGGTTAATATGTCAACATGGGGGAAGGGGGCTGGTAGTGTCCCTTCTCTGAGGGGGTTCAATTGGGATATAAAGTGAATAAATAAATTAATGAATAAAACGTTAAATAATCTACTAAAGAAAGTGATAGACTTGTGACCGCCATGATTCAGACGTCCAGTTTCATTTGTATTCACATTTAGTTATAATAATAACTGAATATGATTGAACATATGAGCCAATATATTTTTCTTTAAACTAGCACATGTAAGTTTAGTGGAATATTTGCAGACGTGAAAGGTTCTCAAAAGAGCAATTTGACTTTCTTATTTTTAAGTGTCATTTTTTATTATTTAAAACACTTTTAATTTAAATATACTTTGATCATATTCTTCCCTTCCCCCCAAGTCCTTCCAGATCCTATCCCCCTCCCTACCCATGTAACTTTTGGTTTCTTCCCCAAAAACAAAGACCCAATACAACAACAAAACCAGGAAAACAAAATAACCCCACCTCTCAAAAAATCCACCAAACTATAATCAAATAAAAGCACACACACCTGAAAATATGTGGAAATATATATATATATATTTCAACAACTCTTGAATGTGAGGCCTGTCCTGGAGTGGTTGACTGTCATTCTATTGGAGAATACTGATTTTCCTTCTCCCAGCATGATTTTCCTTCTCCCAGCAGTTATAAGTGATAGTTCAGTTGGTAATGTTTATCCTAGTGGCTAGTTTTTCATTCATTCATTCACTCACTCTTCATTCATTTTTTAAAAATATATCAAAATATAAAATAAAACAAAAACTATTATGTCAAAGTTGAACAAGACAAACCAAAGGAAGGAAAAGAGCTCAAGAGAAGACACAAGAATCAGACACAAACTTGTTCACACTTTCAGGGGTCCCATAAAAACACTAAACAGAAAGTCATGGTAACATACATTCAGAAGACCTGGTGCAGACCTATGCAGGCCCTGTGCATGCTGCCCCAGTCTCTGTGAGTTCACATGAGCGCTGCTCATGTTGATTCATGGTGACTTAGCACAGTAGATCTTACCCTGTGGGTCATGACCCCTTCGGGGATCAAATGGCCCTTTCATAGGGGTCACCTATGACCATCAGAAAATACAGAAATGTACATTAACATTTATAAAAGTAGTAAAATTATAGTTATGAAGTAGCGATGAAAATAATTTATGGTTGGGGGGTCATCACAGCATGAGGAACTGTATTAAAGTGTCCCAACATTAGCAAGGTTGGTTTAGAGTATCTTCTTTCCTTGGTGTCCCTCACCCACTCTGCCTCTTAGGCTCTTTCTGCCTCCTCTTCCACAGGGTTCCCTGACCTCTAAGGGAAAAGATTTGATGGAGATATCCCATTTAGGACTGAGTGTTCCAAGATCTCTCACCCTCTACTTAATGTCCAGCTTTGGGCCTCTATATTTGTTCCCATCTTTGCTGGGGAAAGCTTCTCTGATGATGGCCGAACAAGGCACTGATCTATGAGTATAGTAGAATATCGTTAGGGGTCATTTTATCACTAGATTTTGTTTCTTTTTTTAAACCAGTATCAGTTGGTTTTACCCCAGATCCATGGGCTATATAGTGCCAGATTCTTGGTTGCCCGAGCAATTTGGGTATGGGTTCCATCTTGTGGAATGGGTCTTAAGTCAAATCAGTTATTGGTTGGTTACTCACGAGACTAAAAAGTTTCTGCATGGCAAAGGGCACTGTCATTTAGGCAAAGCAACAACCTACAAAATGGGAAAAGATTTTCACCAACTATATATCCAAAAGAAGGCTAATATTCAATATATATAAAGAACTCAAGAAACTAGATATAAAGGAAACAAATAACCCAATTAAGAATTGAATGCAGACTTAAACTGAAAATTATCCATAGAGAAAACTCAAATGGCTGAGAAGCACGTAAAGAAATGTTCAATATCCTTTGCCATCAGGGATATGCAAATCAGAACTACTTAGAGATTTCATTTTATAGCTGTCAGAATGACTAAGATCAACAAAACAAGTGGCAGCTCATTCTGGCAGGAATGCGGACTAAGAGGCGCACTCTTCCGTGGCTGGTGGGAGTGCAAACTTGTACAGCCACTATTCAAATCCATGCAGTGTTTCCTCAGGAAGATGCTACTAGCTTAAGATCCAGCTATACCACTCTTAAGCAATTTACCCAAAGGTTGTTTCATCCTAGTAATTACAGGACACTTGCTCAATCATTGTCATTACTGCCCTACTCGTAATTGCCAGAAATTAGAAACAGGCTAAATGTTCCTACACAGCAGAATAAAGAAAAATTACATAATGATACATTCATCCATTAAGAAAAAGTGACATCATGAAGTTTGCATGCAAATGTATGAAACTAGTAAAGAAATCTTCCTGAGTGAAGTATCCCAGACTCAGACAAATGAATACAGTATATATTTGCTTATATGCGGATGTTAGCTATAAAGTCAATGATAATCCAGCTACAATCCACAGACCATAGAGGATAGGTATAGAACAGTAGTTCTCAACCTGTAGGCTGAACCCCTTTGAAGGTAAAGCAACACTTTCACATGGGTTGTATATTAGGTATTTACATTTGCAGCAAAATTACAGTTATGAAGCAGCAACAAAATAATTTTATTGTTGGGGGGGTCACAACATGAATAACTATATTACAGAATCTTAGCATTAGAAGGGTTGAGAGCCACTGTCCTAGGAGGAACAGATAAATATCTTTAGAAAAGGGAAATAGAATAGATAGGGGTGGAGGGGAGGGGTAAAATGGAAGCACTGAGTCAGGAGAGGGAGCAGAGAGGGCTCTGTGGAAGGGACAGCTAAAATTAAGGGCCATTTGAGGGGCAGTATGGAAACCTAATACAATACAAACTTCCTAAAATATATACTTATATGAAGATAATCTAAATGAAATAGCCAAATAATGGGGGAAGCAGAGTCTCAACTGGCCATCTCCTGGCACCAAATGAAACTTCCAGTACTGAAATTGTGTTAACATCTAATTGAGTTGCTGGCCAAAGGGGCCTCACGTGAACCCCTAAACAACCCAAGCTGTTGCCAAGGCTACAGGTTGCTCTCCACAAACCAACAGCAACTCTCTATTACTGAAGACAACACCTACACAACTCTCTGAAAATGAAGATGTCAAGCAGCTGCCTACAGAGAGCCTTCACCTTTGTGTTCCAGCATCTTTGGTTCAGGAAGGTACAACACATGCTCTCAAAAGAGAAACACAAACACCAAGCCAGCCACAAACCTTTATCCACAATGTTGTACAATCTACAAGATATGCTAGAGCATTTACTTATTAGAATAGATACCGTGGGAGGACTGGAGGCAGGTGGGGAAAGATGATGGATCAGGTGTGGGAAGGACAGAGGGAGAGAGTCCTGGGAAAGACACCTTGTACTGGGGGACATTTGGGGGATGAGCTAAAGAACTAGTACAACGGAAACTCCCCGGAATCTACAAGGGTGACCCTAGTAAGCTACGACTCCTAGTAAGGGGGGGTATGGAGCCTGAACTGGCCATCTTCTGTAACCAGGCAAGGATTCCAGTGGAGGGACTGGGATACCAACCCAGCCACTAAAGTTTCTACCTATAATTTTTCCTGCCTGCAAGACATGCTGAAGTAAATGTGAAGCAGAAATTGTGGGACTGGCCATCCAAGGACCAGTTCAGGCTGATACTCATGCCACAAGAGGGATCCCATCCCTGACACTGGCCTGGAAGGCCAGGAACCAGTGGCCAGGTAGCCCAGAGATTTAGGATAGAACAAAACACAACTAGCCAAAACAAGCCAATGAAATGGTTCCTAATGATACTCTACTACAACTCACAGACCAGAGCCTAGTATGAGAGTCATCACAGAGACTTCATCCAGTATCCTATAGAAGCAGATGCAGAGACTCACAGTCAGACATTAGGCAGAGCTCAGAGAATCCTGCAGAAGATGGGGAAGAAGGATTTTAAGCAGGGCAGTGGTGGCACACGCCTTTAATCCCAGCACTTGGGAGGCAGAGACAGGCGGATTTCTGAGTTCAAGGCCAGCCTGGTCTACAGAGTGAGTTCCAGGACAGCCAGGGCTACACAGAGAAACCCTGTCTCGAAAAACCAAAAAAAAAAAAAAAAAAAAAAAAAGAGTCACAGGCAAGGAAATCACAAGAAAACCCACAGAATCAACTAACCTAGTCTCACAGGAACTCACAGAGACTGAAGTGACAATCAGGGAGCCTGCATGGATCTGGCCTAACCTTTGTCTGCTTTTGGGAGCCTTCCCACCTACCTGGTTGCCTTGCTCAGCTATAATATGAGGGGAGGTGCCTAGTCTTATTGCGACTTGGTATGCCATTATTTGGTTGGTATACTTGGAGATCTGTCCTTTTCTAAAGGGAAAAGGGGAGCAGTGGCTCTGGGAGAGAGAGGAGGTGGGGGGAGATCCTGGGAGGAGAGGAGGAAGGGAGACTGTGGTTAGAATGTAACATATGAGAGAAGAATAAATTTTTAAAAAGAATAGCATGCTGAGATATTTTTACTTTTAATAATATATTAGCTAATGTTCCGATTCATAAATCAAATGAATTTGAGATTTATTTTAAAGGGAACATAGCTTTGGTTGTTTAAAACCAAATTTTAGTTTCTACTCTCTTCAACGAGCATTGTTTCATACATTAAAAAACAAACAAACAAACAAAAAAACCAAAGACAACTTTTAGAGTACTTCAAACTGTCTGAGGGATGCTGATCATTACTTCAGGATATGAAGTTATCTCCCTACAGGGAAAGCTTATGTGTTGATGACTTCGCTCTCAGTACCACTACTGAGAGGTGATTGGATCATGAATGAATACTTCCTCAACTTCCTCAGCTGATTAAACCATTGGTGAGTTCTTAGCTGAGTGGGCTGTTGGGAAGTGGAGCCCAGATGGATGAAGTGGGTCAGTAGAAACTGTGCTATTGAGTGGGTATCTTTGAAGAGATGGGGGGAGAGGAGGAAAGAGGGAAGGAGGGAAAGAGCAGGAAGGAAGTGGTCATTCTCTGACTTTCCTGGACACCACAAGATGAGCAGATTGGTGCTGACCTTGCACTGTGTTCCTGCCTTGCAACAGGCTTAAAAGCAAGGGAACCAGTCAACTATGGACGAAATCTCTGAAACCAGGAGCCAAAGTCAGTCTTTCTTTGTTGCAGGAAATATTAAAAAACAAAACAAAACAAAACAAAAAACCCGAACTGGCTGGTTCCTGCACTAGTGTCGTCAACTCTCTGCCCCAGCGGCCTGGCCGACCATGCACTGGCAGGCAATGGCCAGCCTGTTTTATCTCATGGAGACACTGACACAGAGCTCCCTGATCTCTCTATCCAGCTTACTAGGTTCCTACTGGTGGGTCGCTATCACGCCAGCCTCATGCTTCAAAACCCCCATGACCTTTGTGGGGCACATCAGGCAAACCCATGCTTTGCCACCGTGCCTTTCTCTTTGGAACCCAGATGGGACTCCATGTGAAGGAAAACACAACACAAACTTAGTTCAGAAACAATGATAACTCAATCTCTGAGCGCATCAACTACAAGCCTAACTTGTAAGCCTAATTAAAACTAAATCCTCTAGAGGTGAATCCTGTGATCCACCATTGAAACTGGGAGACACTAGTAGTTCCATCTTGTCCTAACGCTGTCCCTTTCCAAAAAGACCCTCTCTCTCTCCTGTTTCCTCTCTTCCTCCACCCAACCCAGAAGTCCTGCCTACTAGCCCAGTGATTGGCTCCTTTATTCATTTGGGGATTGGTTCACAAGAAGTCATGTGAGTACATAACTCACTCCTAGTCTGAAGCCCCTCCTAGGAGAGCAGAATTAGCATCAAAATACAAGCAATCCCAGGGCTATCCACAATATTACTTCATGCAGCCCTCAGATATATTGTCACAGAAATGGAAACTAACACACAACAAATGCCAGGTGTGTGTGCTGTCCAATGGCTTTAGGTTGAATTGGAAATTTTTCTTTGTTTTTATTTTCCAGTGACTCTAAATTCCCACATCTGACTCACAGAGCTGTGATATTAGAAATATATATATATATATATGATTCTGTAGTGTTTTTTAATGACAGAACCTTGCAAATTTTAAGCCAATTTAGATCATGCATTATATAACAAATCTCTTTGATTAATTCTTTGGAAAGTCTTCATCTTCAGTATGACCTTTTTTAGAAAATTAGCTTTCCCTTAATAAGGCAATAGTGGATTAAAAGTTGTTGAAAGCAATCCTTAAACAGAGTAGAAATTGCCCACGTTTGTGAAGTAAGATGTACATTTGCGTTACTGCTCTGTTTATCATGGGCTGTGTAACCTCAGGTAACTTATTCACCGTGGGGAAATCCCAGCAAAATCTTCCATGGAACAAAGAGAAAGACTCACAGCACAGGACCACTGTGATCAGCCAAGGCAGCATCTGCTTGCATGCTCTGTACAGCAGAGCACCTTTTACTGCAACACAACTCATGTAGCGAAAGGTGCACATTGCTGGACAATGCAGTCCTACTTTGATATTATTGGTGAAGATGCTCTAATTTAATTCAGAAAAATGCAATTTCCATCATTGTATGAACATTCCAAGATCTCTTCCTCTCCCTGTGCTCCCTCTGCTTCTATAACTCTTGGTCTTCTCTGTGTATTATAGTTTTATTAGACCCAAATAACATAATTATGCTAGCTTACATATTAAATGATGAATATACCGTCAGCGATTTACTTACACACAGTCAGTGTCAAGGCCCAAGAGTGTGAAAAACAGAAGCAGAACAGGTTGGAATTTTAGTTTAGCTTATAGCTGCAAAGAATTCACTCATAAACACATTTTTTGGTCTGTTTGTTTTCACACAGCATTGACACTGGTAATCACAATTCTGTTGCCTACTTAGTTTATTTCTGTATAACTTCCTTTTGTTAAACAGGGGAAATATAAGCCTAGCCAGGCTGCAATGAAGCTATTAAAGGCACAGACTGCTGATAACCTCTAAAATTAGGACAACTCTTTGGGGAAGGCAAAGTTATAAATTCTATAAAGAATTATAAAGGTGTTGCTACCTGTAATCAATAATTCTTCAGTTGGAAGGATGCCCTAATGAAATAACACATAAAAGAAAAATAATGGATGTAAGATGCTCGGTGCAGCATTTGCCAATAATAGCAAAACTATTGGGGGAACTAAAATGGTAGCCAGTGCTTCAGTGCGTTTTAAAATATCAGAACAATGGTCTATAATGAAGCCATTAAAAACACAGTGTATGGTGTCGATGCAGAAGCCTAGGGCCATCTGTAATACAAGGTTAAGTGGAGAGAAGACATGCAGAAATGAATGGAACCAAATAGCAGCAGCACAAAATTCAGCCCAACTATATCAGAAATTACATTAAATGTAAACGGTCTTAATACCACGAATGAAAACACGCTGTTAAGCCAGATAATAAAAGGCATGCTTCATGCTGTTTCTAAGAGATATGCTTTAAATATAAATAAGCCAGAAAGTTAAAACAGGAACAGAAAAAAAATACCGTAAATGTGAGTGAAGAAAAGCTGAGTGACTGTATTAGTGTCAAACAAAATATATTTCTTCGTAGATATTTAAGGAAAGAAACGTTATGAGAGAAGAGTAGGGCACTTGATGATAAATTCAACAGGAACACAGGTATAAATTTAATTTATAATTAAAACAAAAAACAAATTTTTAACTATAAATTATAGTTATAACATTCTTTGAGTCCAAATGACTTACAAGTCCTTTCAATTATTTAAGGTTGAATTGAAACTGTTCTTGTACAAACCCCTTCATAAATGGAGGATGTAAGAATGTTCCTGACTTGTCATAACAAGGTTGGAATTACCTGACACTTGAATAAGCATGTTGAAAGAAAAGTTATAGGCTATGATTTACATCACTACATATGAAATATGTTGTATAACCAGTGCAGTGGCATAATGAAAAGGTAATATATTATTACCCAGTGTTATTCGTCCTAGGAATACAGAGCCAATGAGTCTTTCAGTATTAATGTTCAGGGAACGGGGGATGAAAAGGTCCATACAATAGACAGAGAAAAAGAAAGACAGGTATATATGGTTACAAACAAGTGACTTGTTTAAGTTCAGACAGATTGTAACTCTTAATAAACTTAATAAGTGAATCTATTAAAGTTAAAGGACAGTAGGTAAATATAGAAAACCCAATAGTATTGTATGCTGTAGTAGGTTGGCCTAATGCTACTTGTATTTAATACTAATATTGGTTCCCAAGCCTGGTTTCCCCAGAGATGAGTGAGTCCACATGTAAGATGCTAAGTGACCCCGCCTCCAAGTTATTTCTGATTGGTAAATAAAGATGCCAACCACCAGTAGCTGGGCAGAAGAGACATAGATGGGGTTTAGGATTCATGGGCTTGGGGTGGGAAAGAAACCATGAAGGAGAAGAAAGTGCAAGAGAGGAGAAGGAGAAACCACCACAGGTTAGGAGTCAGGAGAACATGGCCCTGTGGGCTGGCCAATTGGAGTTAAGAGCAGTTCAGATAAAACATAGTAAGTAATAACTCAGGGAATCGATAGGAAAATAGATTCTAATAGCATAGAGGGTAGGCAGCTGCCCAGCTCCTGTGCTGTTTAAGGCTTATTATAAATATAAAGGTTGTGTGTGTTTTTCATCTGGGAACTAATGAGTCTAAGGCAGGGTAGAAATCTTGGGCTGAGATTAAATACTTTCTACAACAGTATGTATTAGTAGAAAGTTGAAAGTCAATTAAGAACAAATAATAGAACACAGAAAAATTCAATTGCCTTGTACTAAATCTACAAAAGGTGTGTAAAGCCTTGAAACTGAGAACTCCCTGTTACTGCTGAGAGAGTGAGAGCTAAATGAATGGAAAGATACAAGAAATCTGGGACATCAACACTTCCTTCCCATTTAACGGATCACCAAGTGCTTTTGCGATCACTGATTAAGTGACTCTAAAATTGCTGTAGAAATACCAAGAACCTAGGGTAGTCAAGAAAATAATTCAGAACCAAACAGAAGCACGGAGGACTTGCACCAGCAGAATTGGGGACTTCCTACAAAGCCACAGTAATTAGGAAGACTCATTGCGGTGCTTTGAATATGCTTGACCCAGGAAGTGACACTATTAGGACTTGTGACCTTGTTGAAGTGGGTGTGGTCTTGTTGGAAAGAGTGTGACATTTGGGGGTTTTAAGACCTTCCTCCTAGCTGCCTGGGAGTCAAGTCTGCTCCTGGCTTCCTTTTGATGATGATGTAGAACCCTGGGCTCCTCCAGCACTATGTCTGCCTGCATGCTGTCATGCTTCTTACCATGATGGTAATGGACTGAGCTTCTGAACCTGTAAACCAGCCCCAATTAAATGCTGTCCTTTATAAGAGTTGCTTTGGTTATGGTGACTCTTCACAGCAATGGAAACCCTAAGACAACTCAGTATGCACGATACAGGACAAAAGGATGACAATGGACCAAACAGAGTGGAGAAAGGGCCTAAGATACCGTCATCATCCCTCCAGAGAAGGAACCACTGCAGTCAGAGGCTTAAGGTACTAAAGCAGGACTGGAGCTAAAGGAAGGATGCTGGAAGACATAGGGTTCCACTTCATCTATCTGTCCTATGCAAAAGTCCACTTTTACTTAAATGTTAAAACAAACCAGTCCCTTGAAAGAGGAAATAAGAGAACTTCAGTAGACAAATAATTCTTAAAACAAGAAAAAATGTTTGATTACATTGAAACTAAAGGCAACTGTTTATCAAAGGGTCTCTAGAGTAAGTGGACATCAGCCACTTATAAGGCCTATTTTTATATAGCCTGTATATGAAGGGAGATTTATATTTGGAATCCCAGAATCACTACAAAACAATAAAGAAGAATTAAGCTAGAAAGGGAGGTCAGGGGGTCTTAAATAGAAGATTTCAAGAAGTCTAAAAATGATCCACAGCCTTCGAGAGGAAGCTTGGGACTTTGTTAAAGAAATGTGAACTAGGGCCGGAAACCTCAGCTTGGGCCACAGGGCCCGACACCTGATCAGCGCCGGGACAAAGATCCCTCGCCGGAGATC
>CM052713.1:21425024-21474628 GCA_028551405.1 Uromys caudimaculatus
GACCCTCCCCCTGGTCGTCCTCTAGTTCAGACCACTAACCAAAGAATACACATCTATTGACCCACGATTTGGACTACATATGAGGCAGAAGAATCACCTCGATGGCCACCAGGGAGAAAGGAGAGGACTTTGGGCCTGAGGGTGCTAGTGGCCCCAGTAAAAGGGAATGTCAAGGTGGGAATATGGGAATGGGTGGGTGGGTAGGTGGGAGGAGGAATTCCCTCACAGAGGCGGGGAGGGGGAGGGGACACGGGGTTTCTAAAGAAAAGGGGGATCATCGGAAATGTAAATAAAATATCAAAAAATAAATAAATAAATAAAAAAAAAAGAAATGTGAACTAAAGCCACAATAAAATGTCACAGGCCTATACAGCCATGACCATCCTGAAGAGAAACAAGCCAGAGGGCTCACACAACCATGGTGGAGGACTTACTCTGAAGTCACACTGATGCTGCAGATCACAGAACAGCTAAAATTAAAAGCACTGACTCTATCTAGGTGGTAAAGATTGTAAGTAGCTGATAGCGTCAAACAAGCATTTGGCTAAAAGTCGCTAGAAGTGTGAATTGTTGTAAACACCTTTAAAAGCAGTTGTTGCGACAGACATGAGTATTCTACTCAACTCTTGGAGTTTTGTACAAGAGAGATGAAAGCATATTCAGCTTTATAAAGTGTTTTTAGCCAAGTGTGATGGGGCGTGCCTTTGATCTCAGCATTCGGGAAGCAGAGGCAAGAGGATCTCTGTAAGTTCAAGGCTAGCCTGATCTACTTATTAAGTTCCAGTACAGCCAGAGCTACGCAGTGAGACTGTCTCAAAATACAAAACCAAACCAAAACCAAAGCAAAGAAAAACACAAGAACAAACAACCAAACAACCAAACACAAAACAAAACAAAAGAACAACAACAAAAAAGGAAAAAAGAAAAAGAAAAATGGGGGGGGGGGAGGCGCTTTTTAAACAAGAGAATTCAGACCAGTTGTGTTCATGAAAGTCAAGGAAGGTCCTATCGACAGAAGAAAGATAATAACTTTTCTACTGTCATCCAATGGTATACCACAATATTTCAAACTTTTAAGAAATAACCTCTACTACTTATACGAATGTGGGTACGTTTCAGATGACAGAGTAAATCAAGTACTTAAAAATCAGTATACAACTCTGCTACAAAGTTCAAGAATGAACAGGAGTGGTTGACAGCAGCTGCTGAACTGTATGCATGGATACCATACTTTACTGACATCATGGTATTAATACATGCCAATCAAAAGTAGAGTGAATGAAAGAGAAGTGGAGCGAGGTGGATTCTATTTATAAGACACTGTTCCAAGCAAATGGAAGGAGCTTTAATGGTTTTGATGGGAATATTTGAGAAAGGGAAAATGGGCCTCAAATTTAAAGCTGCAATAAATGAACAAACTGGATTTGGTGGTTCATGGCGTTACTCCTAGCTCTTAGGAGGCAGAAGTAGGCAAGTTTTAGGATAGATTGGACTATATAGCAGGGTCCATGCCAAGTACATAGTGAGGCTCTGTCTCCAAAATAATAAATAAATAAGTAAATAAATAAATAAAATGGAAAGTAGGAAGTTTGATGACCTGGGACATTTGTAGCTGCTCCCTGATATGATGGGAAGGGGCTGACATCCATGAAAATAGAGGTAAAATCACATCCCTAGTAAAGAACTCCCAAGATAAGAAAAGATACTGTGAGCCGGGCAGTGGTGGCGCACGCCTTTGATCCCAGCACTTGGGAGGCAGAGGCTGGTGGATTTCTGAGTTCGAGACCAGCCTGATCTACAGAGTGAGTTCCAGGACAGCCAGGGCTACACAGAGAAACCCTGTCTCGAAAAAACCAAAAAAGAAGAGAAAAGAAAAGATACTGTGGTGATGTGAAGGAAAATGGCCCCCTTAGGCTCATAGGGAAAAACAGGATTAGGAGGCATTGCAGGGTTTAGGTGTGGCCGTGTTGGAGGAAATGTGTCACTGGGGAGAGCTTTGATATTTCAAATGCTCAAGCCAGACCCAGTGTCTCTTCCTGCTGCTCTCTGCCCAGATGTAGAACTCTCAGTTACCTCTCCAATACCATGTGTGCCTGTGTGCAACCATGCTTCCTGCTGTGATGGTAATGCTTAAACCTCTGAACTGTAAGCCTTTAAATGCTTTCCTTTATAAGAGTTGACATAGTCATGGGGTCTATTCACAACAATAAAACCCTAACTAAAAATGGCACTTACAGTAATTTTTTTTTTTAAATTGGAAACATTGTATTAGCAAAATGCCATCCCACCACTTGGGAGGCTGAGGCAGGAGGATTGCTAGCTCAAGGCCTGCCTGAGGTACAAAATGAAGGCAAGTCTTACCTGGGGAACTCAATGAGACCCTTGTCTCAAAATAAAATTTACAAAAGGGCAGGAGAGTGAACTCAATGGCAGAATACCTGAGCAGCATGAGTAAAAGTCTGAGCTCAATCATTACAGGGCTGGGGGAGAGAGAAGCAAACAGTGGTGGAGGGAGGAAGAGAGAAAATGTAAGGTGAAAGGAAAGGAAGGAAAGAAGGAAAGAAGAAGGAAGGAAGGAAGGAAGGAAGGAAGGAAGGAAGGAAGGAAGGAAGGAAGGAAGGAAGGAAGGAAAGAAAGGGCTTATAGAGGAATATTCTGAAATTTGTGTTTCCCTAGCAAAGAGGAAGAGAAGTGATGCTTTTGCTTCCTTGACCAATCAGCTTCTTAAACCTTAGTGAGATTCCTTTGTAAATCACTTCTCAGCTTTCCCAAGGGCATGGGGTCCAACGGGAGAGTTGAGCTCCTCATGGAAGCCTTGTTGATTGCTCTGGCAGTCCTTTGTTCAAATGCTCTCACTTGGCCCACCAGTGCTTTTGGATTACAACTTATCACAATATGTTTTCCTTTATGCTAATTAATCTTGAGGATAATTTTATTTTAATGAGTATTCCTGCAGACAGAGTCACACTCTTTCCCCAAATATTTGTATCATACAACACCAGTAAAATCCACTAAGAGATGTGGTTTAGAAAGGGGAGGGGGGAAAATAGCCAGGTGTGACATAACTGGGAAGATACAGGCAAAGATGGGAAGATGCGAACGTCCTATTCATTATTCTTGCAGAAACCGTGCTTTGCTTTGTCACTGTTTACCAATGGGATCTCAAGATCTGAGTTCCTCAAATCTTTTTCCATCTCCCTACACTGGATGGTATCAGTAGCACATACCCGGAGGAGTGGCTGTGAGGAGGGTAGAGATGTAAGTAATACAAAAGAAACCCATTGTGACCAAGCGGTTTGGTAGGAGTTTCCAGCAGAAGAGAGGTGGCTCAGTTTCAGGGCTGGCGGTGGGAACAACCTACATTCCAGGAGACCAGAAACCAGATCTGCCACTGGGTGTCAGTTTGTTTTCTCTCTGAACACTGCTATTCCTGCATTTCTTTGATTCTGTCTAGAATTCCAAACTGTAAATGGCAAGAGATAGAGCTCAGTCCTTACTGTATTCTCTAAGTCCAGGGCACAGAATCCTGCATTTGAAAGGACAATGAAATGATATATGCTGCTTCTACAGAGGCTGTAGTGTAGTGTCACAGTTCAGAGCCAAGTGTCTGTGCAGGTCTGCCATGATAGTGCCTGTTCTTTTCACAGACCCTAGTGCCTCAGGAAGCTCTTACTTCTAGTCATCTCTCCATCACTTTCCAACCAGGACTTGAGTTAACTGAAACTTGGACTTCTCGTGTGAAAAATGTGGCTGGTTACAAAGCACACCAGAAACAGTTTGATAGCAGTTAAAGGCTGAGAATATGTCACAAGACAGTCAAATTCAAATCAGCTCCATCGCTTAACCAAATGTATGACGTGACCCACTGTGCATGTTCTGATGCCTTCCTTTCCTTCTCATTAATGAGGATAATCAATAGCTGTCTTCTGCAGGTGCTATGAGCTAGTAATAAGACAGCCCAGAAAGCAAGCATCATGCTCCCTACCATATTTTGAGTACGCAGTATGTGTTGAGTTACTATTGTCATGGGTGCTATTTCAACAATTCAACAAAATTTTCAGCAGATTAGTAGCTAGTTCTTTTGAACTCACTGTAGAATAATTTGGCCACAGGCAACATGCAGAACAAATGTTATTTCTAAAGGTGATTGATCTACTGGCTTAAGTAGATCTTTTACTTTTCCCAAAGAGAGCAAGTTGTCAAAGTTAAAGTCAAATCGAGGCCCCAAAATAACACCATTCTCCTTTACAGTCTATGAAGCTGAAGAAAAGGGCTTGAGGAAAGGCCAAATTAATTCAAAGATTAGATGAATGTGGTAACTGCGCATGTATACACACACACACACACACACACACACACACACACACACACACACGTACACAGAGAGAGACAGAGACAGAGACAGAAACAGAGACAGAGAGACACAGGGTGGTATAACAAAGCACCCTGCCTCTGATGCTTATACTTATATCTTGTGTTACACAACTGAGCCTCATTTTCCATAGTTATGAAATGGGTTCTGATGAGGTACTAGCTCATAGAAAGCACCTCATCAGCACTTCTTTGTTCTCACCCTGGTAGCTCCGACCCTTGCCAACAGAGGCAGACTGATAATGGGTGAAATGCCTGAGGAGGTGAATCCTGGAGCATCACCTCTTGGAATCCTCCCACTCCTGTGGCTCCAGGCCTTGGGACATTCCAGTTGCCGAATTTTCATTGTGTGTAGAATCCTAACGGACTAATTTTCACGTCTCCCTTTAGTCTTGCTTCCTGTTCATGGGGATAGCCATCTGAGATAGTTGGTTGTGTATCCACAGCTATAGGCACAGTGGTGCATAAATGGAGTGCTGTGGAATAAAGGTTTCGTTTTGTAGTTTACAGCACATGCCTCAGTGGTACATAACGGTAGAAAGTTACTTACTCATTCGAGACAGCCAAAGCATCCTCCCTACGAATGACAGTCATTCTGCAAAGAGCAATGGCAGCTGAGTTTGCTTTTGTTGCTGTTTGTGATTTGTTGTTTGTGGCTTTCTTTACTGTGACGTGTTTGCTATTTCACGGGTGAGAATGGTCTAGCCTCCTTAGAGCAAGTTAAATTTTTCTGTGCAGACATCAAACTTAAGTCACTTGAATCAAGACCAAGGAGAGCAGATATCTGTTTTCTTCGGTGAGGGCAGAATCCATTATATTTTGTCTTTTATTTCTAAACAATAATCCAGTAGCACCTTTATATTTATTAACAATTGCTCATTTGTTTCATCTGTCTGGACAGGCCATGTCAAATTCCTTTACATGTTCAAAGGTAGACATTTCAAAAAAATCCGCTCTTTACCTCTGCCAGGACATGGAAGTTCTCTTAAATATTAAGATAATATTATGCATATTAAATGGATCACATTGGTATGATCTTTATTCACACACCCTCTGTCCCAATGTAGTAATTTACACCAACTGTCACTAAATACCAGCCTAGTCATACCTTCACACATCATACCAATTCAGTGGAGAGCACTGTGTGTAAGAAGAGGAAGTCTTTGTTTTATTTAGGTTTGTATATTTACTTATTTTTGCACTTTTGAGACATAGCTTTGCCCCGTCTGGCCTGGCACTTACTACATGTGGGCCAGACTTTCAGCGACCCTCTGGATTCTCCTCCTGAGCTCTGCGATCGCAGGCATGAGCCACCATGCCTAGAAGAAGAGTTCTTGGATCACCTTTGCTTATGTCTTTCATTGAGACCGTCCTCACTTTTCTTATTGAAGTTCAATAGAAGAAAGCTCAGGAGACAATCTGTACACACATTCAGACACATACACATACGTGAACATGCATGAAGGTATCCATGGAAACAGAAACACGATGCTTTTATAAAGGTTCAGACGGAACTATATCCCAGCTCTCAGGCACTGTCACCTGCCTGCCTTTTCCATCTAGTATTTCTCAATCTAAAGTGGTAATGACAAGCCACCCAGGTTAGATAATCCATCTAACAACCAGAATTTAAACCCAAGTCAGTCCAAGGCCAAACTCATCTCCCTAAGCATTGTGATACCCAGTCTGAGGGGCTGGGCTATGAAGGATTTTTTAGAACTGTCAACAAAGCTGTGGGTGCTTCAACAAAACTGACAAGAGAGAAGAAAAAGTTCTGAACAGTGGGGCTGGGAGAAGCACCTGGGCAAGGCACAGATTTAGGAAGAAGAAAAAGAAGGGGAAAGACTCCATTCGATCTGGGTTATAGGGAGGAAGACAGGAAGTGGTGGGACTAGGTTGGGAAGACCAATGACAGCCTGTAAAGTCAGGGTGTCTGTATTCTCAGTCACCATGCAGGTAACACGAGCATCTGAATTACCCAGAACTGCGACTAGACAGTGAGCATTCGGTTGCTCTGTCTTGGTGGATTCTGGCCTGAGAGCAGGAGTCAAGAATGAGGACAGAGCTAAGCTCTCCAAGCTTATACAATTCTTCCTACCTATGCTGAGCTCAGCAGAACAAGCCCAGAGTGCCCTTGAATAATTCACAGGCCTTCTCCATCTGCTTAAGAGCCTTCCTGGCTGTGTGATAGAAGGATTTTATTATTTGATCTAACGGTGTCTACTTTTCACCTCAAATTCTCTCACAGCATTGCCACAGATTGCTTACTTACAGTGATGAATGTAAGCAGACATCACACTAGGCCCTGGAGAACCTTCAGGAAAGGAAGAGTGAGTGGGGAGGAACTGTGAGCGCCACTGTTTTGCAGCCCCAATATAAACCCTAAGCTAGACCCAGGGTGACTTTGATCTAATGGTTGATTTTTGGTTTTTGGTTTGGGGGGGGGGGTTGTTTGGTTGTTTTTTTATTTTTGTTTGTTTTTTGTTTTTATTTCTATTTTCAGAAAATTCATCTCCACAGTGTATAATCAGGCTATTCAACTATTTGGCTAAAATCTCTAACATTTTTGACTTTCCTCTAAACTCTGAAGGTCTGAGAACACTGAGCAGTTGACTGCAGGACAGCAATTGCCTGGAGCTGAGTCACAAATACATGGTCACATTACCCAGTTACCCTATGAGCTGGAGTATGGTTTGCCTCTGTGCCGTCTGCCCCAGAGTAAGATGTGGGGAGAGACTCCACTACCAACCTCCCTCCCAGAATGCCTTAACAGCATAAGGTCAGCAGAACATTGTTAATTCCAATAGTATTTCAAACAGAGGCCAGTGGCAGCTCTACAAATATCTGGTCAACCATGAAAATGAAGAAAACCCCTAACACTGGGCCCATTACTCAGTCCTCTGATTGCCCTTGTAAATGGGACAACTGAAATACCAAATTCAACACATATTTAAGAAACAAGAGTAAGAGCAATGGGGTGCTTGCAGAACTGCCTATCTCCATGCAAAAAATAAAATAAATAAATAAATAAATAAATAAATAAATAAATAAATAAATAAATATTCAATTGAAAAACATCAGATGATGAGGCCATGAAGAGGACCGAACAGATTCTAAAGCACCATGATGTCACTAAGTCCAGTGAGGTACAACGAAGCATGGGAGTGGGCTACGTTTGCAGTTTTTAATTTCCCAGAAGCCCAAATAAGAAGTTAAAAAGGAGCCCATAGAATTAATTTGTATAATAGATTCTATCCAACTTAATCTACCCTAGAATTAATTTGTATAAGAGATTCTATGCAACTCAATCTACCTAAAATATCATTTCAATCCATAACCAATACAGAAAGTATTAACAGGATATTTTAGCTACATTCAAAGTTTACCATGTATCTTACACATTAGAGGGCCTCTCAGTTTGGATCAGCTACTTTCCTAGCAGTCAAAATTATTCGAAGTAGCCATCTTTCTGCACGGCGTAGCTGTAGCTGTGGTCACTTATTAACATTAGATTTCTAAGTGAGGGGGGCAGGGCTAGAGGTAAAACTTTCCTTGGAACGAAGAGAGGCTGGGAAACCGACACTGTCTGATACACGAACCAAGATTCCGAGTCCATTTTGGCCTCAGTTCACTCTGCTGTCCCTTTCCCTGCTGTCTCTCCTTTTTCTCATCTCCTACTCTTATTCCTCCTTATGTCACTGCTTGAGTGTGGACAGGCCAGGGTATAAAGAGTCTCAAGGAGTGAGCTGGATTTCCAGTCTGTCTAATGACCTTGGGTGAGTTACCTAACCTCCTCCGTCTCAGATGTCTTTTCTATGAAACAGGATTAGTTCCTTCAGTACTGGGTTGTAAAGATTAAGTGAAATCACAAATATAAACTGCTCAGCATCAAATGGACACTACGGAGCTTTCAAATTTTTAGTGGCTATTACTTCAAGATTTATATAAGTTTGGAAGAAGGGGCAGTAGGAAAAAAAGAAGCAGAAAAGAACGAGACATTTTTAATGTGCTAAAGTCTCAGACTGTGATTTCTTCAGCACTCAGTGCCTCAAGCTTCCCTTGATCTCAGTAAATAGGTGACTTCATCCCAGAGCACCATAGCCTGTGCTGTGCACACAAACAAGCAGGAGAAGAAGAAGACGAGAACGTTTCCATTTTCATCAGCTTATCCAATGCCATGGTGGCCCAGGTGGTCAGGGGGAGAAAGCTCAGTGAGCATCATTGGAGACTGTAGCCTCATGACTTTGCAAAGTGTCCAGGAAAGGTTGCATGGTCTACTTCTCAAGGACACACACACACACACACACACACACACACACACACACACACACACACACACACTGCCATATATGTCACCAGAACCAAACCATTCCTGGTCCAGAACTAGCCCTGCTGCTGCCACAGTCTCTCCTCTCTTGTACCTGCAAACAACCCTTGAGAAAACAGGAAGAGCGAGGACACTCACCAGCTCATTCTCCTCTCCTTCATTGAGCACAGCCTGATGGTCCGCCTTACTCTTCTCCATCGAGAGCAGTGAGTGTGGGTTCTTTCTGACCACTGTGCGGGGCAATGTCAAAGCCACCTGTGCCCCTGTGACTCAGGCACTACTTGTCATCGCTGTTCTCAGGTGCTTACAAAACCTGCTGGCACCTTGCCCGTTAGAACACAAAGGAGAACGAGGAAAGCCTCTCCTTGGCCACAGTATTGGTCTGTTCATTTATCTGCTCGATGTGTGTTTTTCTTCCTCATGTTTATTTACCAAGCTACATGTGAAGTGCCTCCAGAGCGAAGGAATGATGGGGGCTGGGAGGAGCTGCTGCACTAGAAAGTAATTTCACATGCTGCTCATTAAAGTCCCTGCCAAAGAATGGAAATAGCCATGGTGCTAAAAACACAAGCTAATAGAATACTATTTGTCTTATGCCTGCTGTGGAAGACTGTGGAATCTGGAGAACCTCTGAGTTTGGTAAGAGTGTTGATGGAAACTGGAAGAAGAGATTTGTAGGACACCTTCTGGAAGGGGGGGTGGAGTTCTAATTCCCACTCTACTGAGGACCCTGGATAAATCCCTTATAGTCTGAATTTCTGGTTTCCGATATGTAAAATGTCAATGATAATTGTAGGGTTGAGACGAGGGCTCGTGATGATGTTTGCAAAAGGCCAAGTGTAACTTGTGCCACCTCCAGTGAGAGGCAGGTAATCGCCTTCATCGTAATCACAGCACTAATCAAGGCAAGATGCTTTGGTAGATGAACCGCGGGAGAACCTGACTCTACAGTTTACAAAACTGGAAGGGAGGGGGAGCAAGAAAGAGGAGTATTAGGGATATAACCTGAATTTCTCATCCCTGAATAATCACCCCTGAATTTGATATTTTTCTCAAAAGGGGTAAGAAAATGGGCCCATTGGGTTAACTAGTCAATTTGTAGCTACACACACATATTCATGCACACACACACACACACACATAGACACACAGAAATACACATACAAATACACAGACACACAGAGAGAGACACATAGACACACATACAAACACACAGAGACACATATACACAGACACATACACAGGCAGACACACACACACAGGCAGACACAGACACACACAGAGACACAAAAACACACACAGACAGACACAGATACAGACAGAGACACACACACAGATGCACGTGCACACACGTACAGACACACACACACACACACATACACACACACACACACACACACTAACAAGCTTTCCCATTTTCTTTGTGGCTTCTTGCATTTAGTCCACTGAAGGGAAACCTTGTCCCCTTGTGTGTGGGAGGAAGTTGACTCTGGTGGAAAGCATTAGAAGATGACATGGTTCTTTCCATTCATTAAAATAGTCACCTGTTCCTTGAGTGGCCTCTTGTGTCCTCCTTGACTTTCAGGACAGATCAATGTAATTCCCAGCCCTGGAGGATGTCACTGCCGAGAACACACATGGGGTACAGTTTTCCTGCTAGCAAAGTGACTGAGGAGCTCTTTATCCGGAAAGCTAGAGGTGTGTCAGGTGCTGCAGTCCGGTGTCTGTCGGGTCAGGCTCAGAACTGAGTATGGCATTCTGGTAAGCTCTGGTGAAAAGCACACATGGCCACTCTTTACCTATCACCTACAAACCCACTCAGGTAACATCAATTTCTTGTCTGAGCGACCTGACCAAATTAAATGCACCAATGAGTCACGGCTTGTCTAAAGTGGTGTCAGGGCCCCACTCTAAACAATGACAAGATAATAAGGGCCCCTGAAGGGGCAGGTTAACCCAGGAAGCTTATCTTGGAAGAAAAGATTTTCTTTCTCTCCCTTTCTTTCTTTCTTTCTTTCTTTCTTTCTTTCTTTCTTTCTTTCTTTCTTTCTTTCTTTCTTTCTTTCTTTCTTTCTTTCTTCCTTTCTTTCAACTTTTGTTCTCCTTCCTTTGAAAATGCACGTGAGGATATTGTGCTCCAAGCACAGGGATTTTGTGACCAGGAGGAAAGAGAGTGTCTCCAGCTCTCGTGCATGAGTCTTACTCTATGAAGAGGGTGGGGAAGGCGGAACAGGTTAGAACCATGACTCGTGCGTTCCTTAGCAGAGACAAGTTTCTCAACACCCACTTCTCAGTCGAAAGGAAAACAGGATTTGAATGCCTGATCTAGATCTCAAAACTCTTTTGTTATTGTCTCTATCACTACAGCTTTACTAGAACATTCTACTTCATCGATACTGAGTTACCTACACTGGGGAAAACAGTTTCATTAAGACAGATAGTAACAGTTTTTAGCAGTTTAGTGGTGCTTTTCAACTTTGATACCACAATCTTCCATTTGTGAAATCTTAGAGCTGCACCATTATGAATGATGGGTACATGGAGAACAGTAAGTTAAGATTTCTATAGGCCAGTCTTTGAAGAAGTATTCTGTACTTATGCCAAAAGATGAGTTGTATCTCAGACCACACTTCCTGAAAAGCTACGATTATAAGCCAGCTGGATGTCAGAAAGAAGATGCGGATTTGGGAGCCAGCTGGCAGTCAGTCTCAGAGAACAAGAACGGCAAAGGGACAGGTCAGCCCAGATCTCTAGGGACCCACAGCACAAAAAAAGTGCAAAATGACAGCACACTGAAAGGACTAATGCAAGGCAGACTTGAGGAAGGCTTAAAGGCTCACAAGAGTGAGGGGGAGCAGAATTCAAGAGTCTCTGCAGTGGGTGACAGGAAATGGAGAGGTTATGGTATCTCACTGAATGGCCTCTGATATCCTTGCAACAATTGCATGGGTAAAGAAGGCATGTGAATGTTGGTACCTAGACGTAAATGCCCAGTCCCTCTGTACATAGGCAGAGCCAATCATTCCTTTATTTTTTCCATCCTACAATCCTACTGGACCACAACAATCCACACATTCTCTACAGATACAATAGGAGGGAGGCCCGGCTTTAATAAACACAAATATGGCTGCTCGCATTGCAAGGGTGGTTGTGATCTTTCCCATTTTCCATCTTAAATATCACATTAGGGAGTCAATGCATTAAGAATTTCATGCCAAACCCATACGCAAGCAGAAACAAAATCAGATTATCAAGGAACACAATGTGGAACAAGACCCATCACTCCTAAAAGTGGGCTTTAAGTGGCTGGGGAGAGGGTTCAGCAGTTAACAGCATTGGTTACTCCTCTAGAGGACTCAGGTCTAATTCCCAACATCTACATGGCAGCTCACAATGGTTTCTAACCACAGTTCCATGTCTCTTCTGTTCTCAGCTGGTATCAGACACACAGGTGATATGCAGATGTACATGCAACCAAAATAATCATACATGTTTAAAAACATTTAAGGGATTTTTAAAGTGTGTGTGTGTGTGTGTGTGTGTGTGTGTGTGTGTGTGTACAGGTAATTTGTAGAGACCTAATGGCATGTTTAAAGAATCTTAAATGGACATTGCCCACTTGGCTGCCCACCCAGAGAAGGTTGTAAGTCAAATGCCTGTCAGTCATCAACATGTGGAAGCTGGGACCTGAGAAAGGAGGCAGTGTGCTGAACGCCGTGTTCACAGAACAAATCCTAGGAGCCCAGATAACCAGGTAGCAGTGTGGAGACAGCTTATTTGACACTGAGAGAAGATAATTCTTTCCACTGCTCTCTTTTATATGACAAATATGTCAACCAAGTTACAAAATGAGTAACATCAATGACTAGGAAAGAAGTAAACATAGTAAATGCTGTCTTTCATTGAATTTTGTATATATGATTATGACAGTTGATAGAAATTCTTAAATAAACATCAGCATTCAAGAAGTAATTGATTCTTTTTGGCTATGCTAAAGGTAATTTTACAAAAGGAGAAGAAAGCCTATTGTAATCAACAGTAATACTGAGTGAACCGATAACTACATTTTAATGAAAATATAATTCCTGCCAAAGGTAAAACCTGGGCAGTTATTAAATCATTACATTGATAGAATGTTTTCTTTTCATAACCTGTTGTCTAGTTTTAAAAAATAAAAACAGGCTAACAGGATGGTTCAGCTTGTAAAGGCACTTGCTGCAGTGCCTGGCAACCTGAGTTCAATGCTTGGGTCCCAATAGTGGAAGGAGAAAGAAGACTTCCACCCATTGTTCTCTGACCTATACATGTGCACACACACACACACACACACACACACACACACACACACACATGAGAGCGAGAGAGAGTGAGAGAGAGAGAGAATTTTTAAAAAACAAATAACAAATACTTGCAAATTTTAATTTCAAAGATATATTTAAGATTAGATTAATAATGTATTTCAATTATGAACTGAAATTTGCACTAATCATACAAAAATTTTACAAGTGGTGCTATGGCCTCCCTTTTGTCTCTTTACTATTTTTGAAGAGGAAAAATCTAGACAAGTAAATTGGATCCAGAGGATGGACATCTGCATTGTCTTCTTAAGAACTCAATCTTGTATGGTCACCAAAATCCATCTGTTGGAGGGACCTTAGCAGGTGTGGTGATTTGAATAGGAATCATAGACTCATGTGTTTGAATGTTTAGCGGGCCCATAGGGAGGGGAACTATTAGGAGGTGTGGTCATGTTAGAGTAGGTGTGTCCTTGCTGGAGTAGGTGTGTCCTTGTTGGAGCGGGGGTGGTCTTTTTGGAGTAGGTGTGGCCTTGCTGGAGTAGGTGTGTCCTTGTTGGAGTGGGGGTGGCCTTGTTAGAGTAGTTGTGGCCTTGTTGAAGTGGGGGTGGCCTTGTTGGAGTAGGTGTGTCCTTGTTGGAGGAAGTGGGTTACCGGGGATGTGCTTTGAGGTCTCAGAAGCTCAAGCCAGGTCTAGTGTCTCAGTGTTTTTCTGCTGCCTGCAGATCCAGATGTAGAATTCTCAGCTCCTTCTACAGCATCATGTCTTCCTGCACACCACCAGGTCTTTCCATGAGGATAATGGAGTAAGCCTCTGAAACTGTAAGCCAGTCTCCTTAAATGTTTTCCTTTGTAAGAGTTGCTATGGTCATCATGTCTTTTCACAGCAATAGAAACCCTAGGATAGCAGCTAACAGACTCTTCCACTGCCCTTGGTTTCACCTACATGTGAAAAGTTGTCACATGTGAAGCCCTGTCCTCACTGCAAAATGAGGTCCAGAGAAGAATGAGGCACAGACTTGCCCTTGAGCTGAGTTTCCTGGAGATGCTCTCCTGAACCCAAACCACTTTCTAAATGTGTTTTCTTTCTTAATGCAGCATCATACATATTTATGGAGTAAAGTGAGGCATTTCAATACAGGTGTGAAAATCAGACAGGGTAATTGACATTATCTTTTGCTTCAAGCATCTATCCATCATTATTTCTGGTAAGAACATAATCTTCTCTAGAAGATATTTTGAAATACACGATTCTCTTTTGTCAACCCCCATGGTCCTGTTGTGCTAGAGAAGATTAAAAGTTATTCCTCCACCCAACTTCCCATCTGCCCTCATCTCCCTCCCGTACACCCTTCTTATGCTCCCTGCTTGCCTCGTTTTGCTTAACCTAACAACCTCCCGGCTATCCTGTCCATGTTTCAACTAATGATAAAAATCGCATTCTTTATGTGGCTGAATAATATTCTGTTGTGCAATAGACATTTTTTATTAAATCATCTGCTTAGCACCCAGGTTGATTCCATGTCTTGGCTATTTTGAATAAAGCTCCAATGGACATCGGAGTTCAAAGCCTCTTTCACATTCTGACTTCCGTTCCTTTCGGGTGGCAACACTATAAACTAGTGGTATCCTTAGTCCAGCTCTCATGTGTGCTGCATGTACCACTGAGCTCTCCTTGTGATCGTTTTAGCAAAGGAGCTTTGATGAACTCATCTCTCATTGTCAGATCGAGGCTTGAATCTACACACACACACACACACACACACACACACACGCGCGCGCGCACGCACGCACACACACACACACACACACACACATTGTACTTACATATGTACAAAACACTGGTGTCCACACTATACATTGCTTAGCGTCTCCTTTGAATTATCTTTCTTCTGTAAAATCTGATTTGGAATTTCTTTCTAAAAGTTTTGTGTTTGAAGGTGGCAGATGATTGCAGTAGTTGTAGTCTATTACCCAGGAAGGAGCGACAGGGAAGCAGTATTCCCCTCACCTGCTCATTGCTGACTCCTGATGCAGGAGGAAAGTCTCCCTCCCTCTTCTGCCCATGTTTTCTCTGGGGCTCTCATTTCTGTACCTATTCTGGGCATGGCTGCTCTTCCTGCTTCCTCCACAGGGCCAAACACATGGCTTGGGTAGCTGACTTATCTCTTTCTGGCTCTCCAGAGAGCCGAGTACCCGAACTTGGATTAAATCCGATGCTATGCTTGGTTTTCAATATAAAATGAGGCTGTGTGCTCTGCAGATACTGTTAATCTTCTACGCATCATTGAAGTGGCTCTTCTCATCTTATTACTTCTGTCTAGAATTTTAAAGTCACAGACTCTTTAGTCACCAAATAAGTATTAATTGATTTGTCTTCTCATGGAGTCAGTTCTGCTTCCCAAGTTCTTTATATATCTAGAATTAGGCAACTCTTACTGCCCAGCAGGCTACCAGCTTTGCTTTGGGAATTATTTTAATGGCACCTGGCACAAGTTAATAACAACCCATCACATCCAATGAGCAATCCATCCATCACCCTAAGAACCTGATAGGGGGAAGGCGGATGTGGTGGGGACTTAGTTCATACCATATGGATGGATGATCTCATTTTCCACCTGTAATCTGATTGTCTTGGGTTTGGTCAGTGGCAAAAGGAAAAGCCAACTGGTACATGCTGTCTGTTGTCTTCTTGGATTCCCTTAGAAGCCTCAGAGGTCTAACACTAGCATGTCTTCTTCAGGTGACCTATTTCTAAGATACTCATTAAATAATCACCTTAGAACCTTTTGCCTTGGTCCCCCTGGTGTGTGGTGTGTGTGTGTGTGTGTGTGTGTGTGTGTGTGTGTGTGTGCGCGCGCGCGCCAACAAGTATCAGGAATTTATTCTCTCTCTTTATTCTTCCCGGGCAGCCTCATGCCAGTGACTGATGATGGCAGATGTCCCAAGGCCTCTCCTTTGCTGAGAACTGGAACCGAGTAAAATGGAGCCTGTATCCTTAACCTCCCTGGTAGTAGCATGCAAAGTCAAAACTTACAATCCCTTTCTTGCTTATATTAGCTCCCACTGTCTCACCGGGTTCTCCTAGGAACAATTCCTCATAGATAGATTGGCATGCATCCTGGGCTCCAACTTCAAAAGGGAATGGAAGGTGTCTAATGTTCACAGTCTAGGTAGACATCATTCATCTGCTCTCCCTTGGGGGAAGAAAACTACCTAGCACATAGGCAGTTTCCATCTCTCTACTCTCTTTCTTGACTCTTAGTCTCCCACTGTAAAGTCTCCAGTTTCTTCTCTCCCTAATTTAAACACTCTTATGCAACCCTGACCGCTATAACTTGACCATACTTTTTGATGAAGGAGTTAGAATAGTTACACAGGAATTCAATATCTTTTTATGCTGCTAGAAATGTATCGAGTACTCTAAACCCTACTGTGAGTATTGCCACATTTCCTCCTGCTCTGTGTATTCAGCTGCACAGGAAAGAATATCTGTCTTTTTTTTTTTTTTTTTAACTTATTCTGAAGGGCTTTCATTATGACTAGCCACAAGAACAAATCTATTCCAACTGCTAATTGCGTGGCTGGGGCTTGTTTAATGACTGACAAGTGTTAACTGTGCTTGTCATGTAAGTCACCAACCTGAGTCTGGTGTGGTCCCAAAAGCTGCCTGGTTGCTATCAGCCCCTTCCCTTAGTAAGCTTTAAGCTCATCTCTCTGCTCATGCTGTTGCTGCCCAAAACACCAGCAGTTAAAGATGAGCAAAGGTCGAAGAATAGAAGGGTGATGTTGATGTTGCCCTTACAGAAAGAGTAAGGATTCAAATGCACTTCCCAGTGACAAAAACCCAAGGAAGAAAATAGCTGAGTTTGAGGTATGTGGCTACAATGGCTAAATGGACATTACTAAGACCCAGATCTGTTCTGAAACTATAAACCTCAATGTTGCTGTCCCAACAAAGACTGATTTCTTGCTAATCGTTGGGAACGCTTGGAGTGGTAAATACTTCTTTAACGTAGCCATGCCTAAGGATGGTCTGGGACGAACTATTTTTCTCTCCCTTCCCTGAATGTCTAGTCTGAATATCCCCGGGAACAGAGTTTGTGCATTATTTCACTACTATCCTGAAGAACAAGTGTCAAGTATTGGACCCTCCCATGCTTCTGCTGTTGACATGTGGCAATGCTTTCCCACAGAACTCACTAGAAGATTCTCTGGTCAAGGACACAATACTCTGAGCTATACCAAAGGGTGGGGATAAACAGACTTACCTATGGGAAAAAACTTGTCAATGGGGTCCCTCATTTGGGGCTGCCTTAAAATATACAGAGTGGATGATGACAAATAGCATTTCCTAAGGACGTATACCCCCAATGTACTTTCAAATCTAGATACAATGGCAGGAAAAACCAAGAGTCTCTATGGGGGTTAATGCGCATTTAAAGCAAACCATCTAGGTAGGTCCCTGAATTTGAGTTTTCAGATTCATATAGTAAGCCTGATGAAGATACAGCTCTGCAGGATCCAGGGCAGAGGCTGCAACTGTGTCTGAGACTGGGCCAGGAATTTATTTCTAACAAGCTCCTTGGGGATTTTCATGTTTGAGAACCATGTTCCAAATAGACGCTTACAAGTTGCTGTAAGCGCTTTCCTAGAGTAAGGGAGCTGGCCCATGGTAGGCGAGCAAAGAGGCCATGTAAACGTACCTAAAAATATGCCAAGTACCTCTGGATGCTTTGCCTAGGTCTCTATGCCTCACAGGACATCCGTGCACTTGGGAAGATCCAGGAAAGGCCAGTTTAGAAAACAGTTCTTGAGGTAAGAGGAGGAGAGAGGCTGAAAATGAAGTCTAGGAAATAAACAACTACTTTGAAGTGTACGTTGATTCTGGAAACAAAACCTGGCAAGTCATTATATTGTATTTTAAATAAGAATAATCAGGCTATGCTTCAAAGCTAATAACTTTAAACAGCTAGAAAAACTTGGATGGTTTCATTTTCAGTAATGGAGAGTTGTGTGCATTCAGCCATGTACGTTTGTAATGTGTTAATCAATTCATTCATTCCTCACTTACAAAGTCTTCCATTTACACTTTTATTGATTCATACAGCAGATTAAATGGCTATTCGACAAACCAAAAAGACTTGAGAAAGCTCCTTTTAGCCGGAGAGATGAAAGAAAATAAATTGTGCTGCATTTGGTTTTGGGTTGTTTGTTTGGTTTTCTTTTGTTGTTGTTATTGTTGTTGTTGTTTGATTTTTTTTTAATTATACATGAGGTGATACTGAATGTTCCATGGCCAATAGCCAAGAAAACTACAACAGTTAGTGACCAATTTGATCAAAATTACAAATCAGAAGAAAAAAGACTAAATTTAACATCAGGTTCATCTGAATAATTTTTATACTTTAAAGTCCTTAAGTCATTGATCCAAAGAGCTATTTTTGAGGTGACTACCCATGATATGTTAGGTGCCAGTGCCACGGCCCCACCCCCAGAATCCTGATGCAGCGATCCTTCCACTGTAACACAATAACTCATTCATTTCCCTGCTCACATGAGAAGATGAGATTGCTGGGGACAACATCAAGATCTGATGTTTCCAAGTATGCCTCTTGGCATGTAGTCCAGTGGGATTCCAAGATCCACTGAGGGAGACTCAAGCCTGCAAAAGTATCTTCAGATCAAACTGGTTTCCAATTAGACACACCATTTGCCTGCATTCTCTGCGTTGTTTATTTTTAAGCAATTTTCAGGGCGAGGCTTGGCTAGACCAGGAGGAAGCTGGCTCAGCTTTAAGTTTCAGTCAGCTACAGAAGCACCTCTGCTTGTGCTGTCTGTCCCTGAACTCCAGGCCGAGTGTGACCTTGCTGCTGCTCAGTGGCCCTTCCTCAGAGAGTTCACTCCCTGGGTGCTCTTCTGTGCGCCATCATTTTGTTGACACTCGCCCTTTGTGGAAGATTCCTTCTTAGCATTGTATTTTACAATCCTGTGGCCCCATAAACCTGGCATGATGGTCCAAAACAAGACCACAGAAACCTCTGCTCCACAGCCCCTTCTGAGCCATTGAGAAGGTCATAGAAGGCCCTTCCTTGGGATGCAGAATGCAGTGTTCCTGGGTACAGCATGCTTTTCCCCCACCCTGACTTCTGTTGAAGGTCATTGTCATCGCTTGGAGGTGATCACCTTCTACAGCCAGGTATTTGTAAGTTTTTGCCTGACTCTGAGATTGATTGACAGGTATGCTGAGACTGTGATATGTGTGGTTACTTTCACCTTTCTGTAACAGGTGACAGAGGGCAATAGGTTCTCTCTGCTCTGCTTTTCTAATAAAATTCTGATATACGACCATAGACCATAGAATAAATCCTACAATCACCCTCTCTTTGTGTATTTCCCCCATATCTCTCTCTCTCTCTCTCTCTCTCTCTCTCTCTCTCTCTCTCTCTCTCTCTCTCTCTCTCTCTCTGTGTGTGTGTGTGTGTTTAATCATGCTCTCTCTCTTCTTTAGACATCTATGAAATTTCCTCAAAGTGAGGTGAAATCTGATGACAATGCTTGCTCTTCTGCCCTTGAACTTTGCTCGCACTCCTTTATAAGCAACAGCTTGGCTTGTAAATAAGCTTGTTTGCTTCAATGATTTCTTTTGGGTTGAGTATTTTCCTATGAGAGTTCTTGCATCCTTATAAAAAACCGCATGTCTTACACATATTGAGATAGTCCCTGTAGTAGTCGCCTAACTTTTCCAGTGCTGTGCCGCATGTCCACACCCTCATTACAAAAATGGAAAGCCAAGTGTATTAGGCACAACAGTATAATCTCCGTACACTGCCTTTATGGTTGATTTTATTCATGGTGCTATTGTCTGATTTAAGCTTCTTTGTACTGGATGGAAAACAGATGTCCATACACAATGGAGGAAAAGTAAATTGGGAGAATGTCTCAGATTGTACTTTTCACTCAATCATGCCACAGCTGCTTGCTGAGCATGACCCTGTGCAAGGGGCAGAGAAGGAAGAAGACATCACACAGGCGTGGTCCCTATCCTCAAAGAATGCACTCTCAGGTCCAAGTTGGGGTTGGGTGGGAGGATCAGAAGTTGAGACACCGTAAGACTATTCATTCTACATTGAAATGCGAAGCCGTACAAGATGGAAAGGCTGTAGGTGTGAAACATGAGGGGTATGCAGACACAGGGGCACCCCACTCCAGGCCGTGAAGACAGGCATCAGTTTAATCAGAATGAAGAAATAAGTGGGATTCGGATGTGTGGAAATGAGAGTAAGGATGGTTGAGGCCTTGTGAGCCAGGATGTTAAGGAGGGGCCACGACTACTGATTCTGAAAAGAGAAGGTTGGGTTTTCTGCAACAGAAAGTTCAAAAGGGGTGGGGGAATCTGAAATGAGACCATAGCTGAGCGCAGCAGAGGACCTTGAATTCCTTAATAAGCACTGTGCACTTGATATGCTAACTAATGCAGGCCACTACGCTTTTCTTAACATGGACATGACACCATCAGATTTGGACAGTAGAATTCACACAAATCTGAAAGAGACAGAAGAGTGCTCTCAGTCAGAAAATCAGTTCAGATCCTCTTGTAGTCAAGAAGTGACTAAAGCCCTGATAGAAAGGAAGTTCTGCACACAGGGCACTGCCAAGAGAGGCACTGCCAAGAGAGGCTCTGCAAGAGAGACCCTGCCAAAAAAGGCCCTGCAATATAGGGAGGCAGTGGAGGAGGGACAGGTAACACTCTTCATAACTCACCCGTTTCTGTGTATATCCAGCAACTCCTTGATGTCAGTTTGGGTTTGCAGTACAGTATGAATGGTGTGGCCATAGTTATTTAGTGCATCCTACACACTGCAGGAGTAAGGCTCTCTGCCATATGGCCACCCTTACCCACAACTTCAAGCAGATCACTGTAGCTAATCAATATGTGTGTAGCCTTTGTTACAGCCCAGCCATCAGACATTCCATGGAGTCAACACTACAAGCAGAGGGAGGGAGAGAGGAGGAGGGAAGGAAGGAAGGAAGGAAGGAAGGAAGGAAGGAAGGAAGGAAGGAAGGAAGGAAGGAGGAAGGGAAGGAGGGAGGGAGAGAGGGAAGGAGGGACAGGGAGGGAGGGACAGAGAGGGAGGAAGATACAACACAGAAACAGAGCTGAGAATCTAGATGGCTTCTGCAGAGCTTTGTATTCAAGTATGGACAAAGCCCAGCAATGATTTGCATTCTTTTTGCCAGAGGACCAGCTAATTTGATCAGAAGAATATAACTTGTATTGAATACTGTATCTAATCTTGATTTAGAAGCCGTAAGACCTGGATTTTAGACTCAGCTCATTGATTTCCTAATGAAGTGCTCCTGAGAGAGAGGCTTTCTGTCAGTCTTAGTCACTCAAGGGTTGTACAAGTGTTCTGCAGAAACCAAACCAAACTCATGGGGCTTCTCAGGAGATGTGGTGTGTGGCTGATACATCCAATAGGAACAACTCTGGGCCTAGGGATGTTGGACAAGAGCATTTGAGACAGAGAGGAGAGCAAGCACACTCTTCCTGAGGCAAAGTATTTGTTACTTTGCTGTTGCTGTGGTAAAAATACCATGACTAAGGCAACTGACAGAAGGAAGGGCTTATTTGGGCTTGAGGTTCCAGGGGGGAAAGTCTGTCATGGCAGGGAGGTGTGGCATCAGGCAGCAGGCATGACAGCTAGAACTGGATGCTGAGAGCTCACAGCATGAATCCCAAGCAGGAAGCCCAGAGAACAAATTAGAAATGGTACAAGTCTTTATATTCTTAAAACCCAGCAAGGCCACCCATCCTAAACCTATCCAAAGAGCACCATCAACTAAGGACCATGTATTTAAATTCCTGATACTATGAGGGACATTTATCATTTAGAGCACCACAGGGAGCACCAGGCTTGGTGTTGGGGAAGGTCAGGAGTTCACATGAAAGTTATGACTTCAGTTCTAGCAGAGTTGTGTTCTCTTCTTGTTCTTTGCACATTTGTTTAATTTTAAAGAAAATCTTTCTCTTGATCACATTTAGAAGGTCATTTGTACAGAGTGATGGGAACCAAGGGGTAGGCAGAAGGCTGCATGGCAGCAAGTTTCAGGCATTTTTTTATGCACACAGAGTGAGCGTAGTTCAAAGCCAGAAGAGAATCTATACGACCCCGAAAAGCTCTGCAAAGGAGAGGTTGGACAAACTCTAGCAGAAATGTCAGTTTCTGCTGGTGGAGGCTAAAGTCAGGCACCACAGCTTCATCTGACCACATGAAACGTGCTAGCAGGGCAGTGGTTGACCTTACTCTCCACTGTGGGAGTTGACCTTTTCTCTGATTGATGGTAAAGTTCAGGAGAACTTCTGTGAGAAACTAAAAACTCTTCCTGGAGGAAATTATACTCATGGCGGCAACTTTATTGGATAGTTGCCATGGCGCTTTTCAGTACTGCAAACTCTTCATCTTGAAGAAAACAACATTAAAGAAACACACAGCAGGGAACCTACTAATAGAGGAACTGGGTCTGAGTCCAGCCCTCTACCTCTGGCTGTGTGTCCTTGGCCATATTCTTGAGACTATGAGAGTGTCTGACACCTCCCTGAAAGGAGAAAGATAGAAGACTTCATCCGGCTTTTCTCCAAAGATGGCTATGAGATTTAAACCAGAAAATACGTTTTGTAAACTTCACATCTGCTATACAAAGCAGGAAGCAATCACATCTGTGGCTTTAGGGCTACATGGAGTTTTGCAAAGGATGTTTGCTGATTTGACACTATTGGACCATATCTATTTGTTAGGAAAAGTAAAAAAGACGTGAGAGAGACAGATGGAGACAAATAGAGAGAGAGAGAGAGAGAGAGAGAGAGAGAGAGAGAGATTTTAGCAAAACATTACAGGTTTTGCTTGCATCTTCCTTACAGACTACTTATGATAGCACACATTAAGTGCAAAGTTCTGAGCTAATTATCACTTTCCCATTACCACATGAGCAAGCATGTGCATGTGTATTTCTGTGTGTACATAAAGACAGTGTGGGGCCTGAGTTCATCTCAGACTTGTGTGTGTGGTCAGGAGAACTCAGTCTGTACACTTCTCTACAGGTGCAGGAAAGCACTCAAATAATTTCAGTCATGTGACCAAATCCTCTTTTCCTCCAAGTCTTGGTCAGGAAAGTGTGTCAATGGCAGGGAGAGCCACATTCATATTCAGTCCACTCCCCTGTATTTTTACTGCCCCACCCCCAACACAGATCTTATTCTGCCTGCTCAATGCACGTGGCAGCATAAGGGAGAGACAGCAAGGATGCTAAGCCTGAGATTTTGTAGCTAGCTGATACTACACTTCCTTCTCTTTTCCCTCTTGAGAAAGGCCCTCACGTCTCTGATGTCATGGAGTACAGGCTGCGTGCTGGCCCTGAGGGCAGTGGTCATTATTAGCCTGAAGTTGTCCCATGTGTTCTTCATCCCCTCCTCTTCATATGCCTGCCCAGCACCTCCCTGTCCTTCTCCTGGGTGATAACTCTTCAAACACTTGAGTTCAGCTCTCCTACTTTGTGACTCTACTCTCTCCGGGATGACCTACCTTCCTCTTTTATTCAGTGCTTCTAAGATGCCCCAAAATAGTCTTCACATTGAGTCCCTTTGACAATGGCTTTTAACAGCTGGTAGAGAACCAGCCTCTCACCAAGCTCCAGGCTGGCCATTTGTAAAGTCCTTTCAATGGAACCTCTGAGGACCAAGTCGAGAGTGGGAAACCCAAAGTTCAGAAAGACAAACAGATGCTTATTCTTTGCTTTTATTTTATATATACATCAAGCGTGGGCATTCATGTGAATTGAAGTTTGTTATGACTTCAACCAGCAAATAAGAAACCCATTTTTGGTCTGCTAGTGAGGTCACGCTGAGCACCCTGCCTCCTTGCAATTGGGAGCCATGTAGTGACAGTATGTGGCTTAACAGAGATCCATTTGAGGACGGGGTCTTCCCTTATTGCCTGTGTGGTGAGAATGGTAAGCCCTTCCTTGCAGAGTCCTAGAACTGTGCAAACTCAGCCAGTTAGTGGGAGGGAAAGCCCTTGGCAGTGAAATCGTCTAAGCCTGAATTGTCTGTGTTGTTCTCCTCACGATTACAATGTAGACGTCCTCCAGAGGCACTCGCCCAAAACCTTCTCTTTGTGGAACATGAGGAAAAACTGTCAATTTTAGAAAGACTGTCAGAGCTGCCATACTAGTAAAGAAGCAAAAGAAAATGCTTCCTTCTGTATTAAGGAGGATAGTAAGACTGCAGCCCAGGGACAGGGACTTGTCTACATGTCCTGTTTGAAAAGTAGACACAAAAAAAGGTGTCCTCTGGCTAGGAGACATGCGAAACAGCTGAAGTCATGGCGTCCCAAACTCTCACAAGAGCTTCGAGGGAAGAGTGCTTTCAGCTGCTATTGATAAACAATAAAGACCTTCTGGGCCAGGATGTTCACCCCTATTCACAGTAGTCGTTTAGGATTTCCTGTTTATTGTAACAAGGCTGCAGACCTTAGCACAGCTGACTCCATGATGGAAGTGCCATTCAGGCTGTAAAACTCAGCCCTCAGACTACACTACCAGCCAAAATGAAAACAAAGGCCTAATCCACCAACATCTATACTTCTGGGAAAGTCTCTACATGTTCTAACTTTGCTTTTTTGGCTTCTGTAGTTCTGCTTCTGGCTAACTGTTCTTGTTGACTGAGGTGTGCCAAACCATGACACAGTTTTTGTGCTTAAAAGCTCATCCTGAAGAATGCTCAGTGCTATGCTGGGGTCCTGAACAACAGTGTACTCACCACCTGGCTAACGAAGACTTTCTATTGGCTTAAATCCACATCCCAGCAGTGTGGCTACTCCACAACATTTATAATAGAAATTTTGTTTTACTTTAAAATTCGAGGTGTGTTGTATATATCAGGCAGACTTTGAACTCATGGAGATCTATCTGCCTGTCTCTCTAATGTTGAAATTGAAGGTATGTGATTCCAGGCCACTACGGTTTTGCTTTTGTTTGTGGGTTTTTTGTTTTGTTTTGCTATTTTTGTTTGTTTCTCCGTTTGTTTTGAGAGAGAGAGAGAGAAAGAGAGAGAAAACTAAAGTTGGATGTGTCCAGAAGTAGGGAAGATCTGAGAGGAGTTAGGGGAGGGGGAAAGGATCAAAATACATTGTTTGAAAATAATTTTTAAATTAAAAAAAAAAACAAAACTATGTGTAGATATTGCCCTGAAGTGTTACCCACAGACCTAAGTGAAACCCATGTGTTTTCTATGCTGAGACAATCCAATATAATCCAGTTGTCCATGGTGGTAAAATACAAGAAAATTTTGTTTTCTAGAAGCAAGGCAGTCTTGAGCAAGAATTGCACAGGTGGTGTAAGGACTTAGCTCAATGACAGCATAGAAGCAGAACACATAGGAAGAATCTCCAGAAGAGCAGAGCGGGGTGCAAGGAACATGTAGAACTCCTAAATCATGGCTGCACACATAACAGTCAGGGAAACAATCAATACTTAAGTTCTTTGATACTTTTCCTCTGTGCCCCTAGAATAAAATCGATACATGTATATCACTGTGGGGCCGGAAAGTGGGGGAAATATAGCCCCAAAATTTACAAAATAGAAACAGCATAGTATTAAACAAGTGTGAGGCTCTTCTAAGTACGGGACCTATTTCGTCATAGGTCTTATTGAACTTTAGATATAAGAGACAACACACTCTTTAGCTCCTGGGCCAAATCTCTGCTAACGAGATGAGAGGAGTGGAGATAGATGCTGCTTTGAGGGTGAAATACACACACACACACACACACACACACACACACACACACACACACACACACACACACACTGTCTCCTGATTTCCTTTCCCTGATCTGGTGAACACAGAGTCCGTGAGAGTCCCTGTGTTTTGATGGAAGAGTCATCACTCTGAAATGATCACCACCCTGGGGACAGCTGTTCTGGAGTTCTGAAGCAAGAGAAAAGCTCTAGTACAGTAAGGCACTGAGACAAAGGGGTGTGTGTCGTTGTAGCAAATACCCAGAGCATGACCGAAGGAGAAGGGAGGCATGAGTCTGAAACCAGGTAGAGGAGACTAGAGGATGCTTCTCTCTCTCGTGTTAGTTTTTCCACCAAGTGACGATCCAAAACTGATCCTCAGTGTGCTACAATTCTATGAATACACACTATATGACCTTCCCTCATTTCAATTTTATTTTTCGAGAAAGAATTATTCTAAGAAGATATGTTTTCCTTCTGATATCTGCCAGTCTTTTGGCCCATTGCAACCCTTGCGCCATTCTTGGTTCAATAGGTATCACCAATGCATCAGAAGCCAGGAGGAAAGTCATCTTTTGGGGACATTGTTCTCCATAGACTCCACTTGAGCAAATTTAATTTGTCACCAGGAGTTTAGTCCCCAAACTCCAGCTGATAGTGTTAAGAGTCAAATTGCTTTAACACCTCTGAAACAGGTTCTCTTTTCTCTTCATTTTGATAACTGTTTAGATATCGCTTTCCTTCAAAGTTGCTCCTCATTGCTCTCAAACACAGGGTTGCTGTAGGACACCCCCTGCATGTCAGAGTAGGAGGTTTGGTTTAGTGGGGGCCAGCTTGAATCATTTGCCAAGCTCCTTTGCCATATCCGATACTGGCTTTTTGATTGATAGCCAAAACATCTCTTGACTGCTATCCACAGAGCTCGGTTTTCAATAATGGCCTTCTGTAAGATAAAAGATAAATAATTTTGTGATTTGAGTGACCTAATTGAGTTCCATAGATCATAATCAGACACTATTTCGGTGTATGTTTAGATTCAGCTTAACAAAAGTCTTGGACCGAAGCAAATATTAAGTAGTTTTGTAGCTACATTCTTAAACTGTCCTACTTAAGGAACTCAGTTGGATGGAGGTACTTTCAAAAACCTGGGGAGTAAGCTGGAAGCAGCCTACCTCAAGGATAGTTCTTGGGAATCTCACCTCCAAATAAAATATAAGATCATTCAAATTCTTTATTTCGCACCATACCACATCTAACTTCATGCCTATTAAAATGACATTTTATAAAATGTTTAACATTTCATAGAACTGCGTGGGTAGACAGATGCACAGTGTGACTTTAATACTCTTCAGCAAGGCACTGCTAGCCATGAGCACAGGTCTACGGCATCTCGAGAGAGGCTTCAGTCTTAGGGTTGGAGAGATCTAGATTCGTTTCATAACTATGACTATGGCCAAGTCATTAGTCTGAGACCTGTGTCCAATTCCCACCACTGAAGAAGAAAGCCTGATCCTGTTGGGTTAGAAATAATAACCCCTTCCTTATATGTGCTATAAGGCTTATACAACTGCCCTTGCAGGGCAGGGCAGGGCAGGGCAGGGCAGGGCAGGGCAGGGCAGGGCAGGGCAGGGCAGGGCAGGGCTGGCACCCTTTCCTCGCCCTTCTGAACTACTTTTTTAACTACTGCTTGTGTGCAGAGGCCCTGCTTGCACATGTTTTGCTGTCACTAAAATGCATTTTTAATAGTATAAGGGTGATGCTTCTTTTAAAACATTTGGGGCTGGAGAGACAGCTTAGCATTTAGGAGCACTGGCTGTTGGTTGCTCTTGTCAAGGACCAGAGTTCAATTCCCAGCACCATGTGACAGATGACAACCATCTGTAGCTCAAGTTCCAGAGGATCTGAAGTCCTCTTATGTTTTTCTGTGGTACCACATGCACACAGTACACGGATACACATTCAGGAAAAATACCATACAATACAAATAATTAATTACAAACATTTTTGACTGCCACTTCATTCCATGGTTTAGACTGAAGCTTAAGTGAAACTAGTCATAAGACAAATAACAGAAAAGGTTAACTTGTGTGTGTGTGGTGTTCCATTTTATCATATTTTATCCAAAAGTTGAGTATCTTAGATATTTTCATAACAGAAAATAAGAACCTGACAAAAATAACTGATTTTGGTGTCCATCCAGTATATCTTTTGTAAACTGACTTAATGAGGAAATATGGAAGATGTAGTTCCCCAAAACCTGCCTATTTTTGTTGCTTGAGATTCATTGTCCATAGTAACGCTGGGAAACACACTTCTGGGGACAGCATACCATGACATAGATGGTGTCTGGGACTCTGAGAAGCAGGAGACACATCCCTCCTGGGAACCCACCATCAGAAATAAGGAACTGCCTACCATAACAGACCTGGATGGAGACATCTCAGAAACCCATGGGCAGCTCATTTTTTAAAAAGTCGTTCCCATTTCTCCTAATCTTAGCCCTGGACAACGGCTGTATAGATTTCATTTGTGTGTGACTGCTTTTCAGTTGGCCTTGGTGTGCATAATTATTCTATTATATCTGCCATTCCTATTTCTTTCTCCTTCTGCTCTGGTGAATTCTGTGAAACTAGACGTTCCTTGATGTAATGATTCTTAAACAATCAAAAATCGAGGCACAGGGGCACAGCACAGCACAGTCCTAGTGGCCCAGGTGCATGCCATGTGCTCTCATCTTGGGAACAATGTAATAACTGCACAATAGCGGTTTCAGATTAATGTTTGATTTGCAAAGAAAGTTTGAAGAAATTATTAAAAAATGAGACAGAATCATGCATGTACTGCTAGAGTCATACAGGGTCCATTACACGAAAGTGAGGAAATTTATTGGAACTATGAAAATCACCAGTATAAAAGACATAATCAAATGGAATAAGGGAACACAAACACAGGATACTTTAATTCAGAAAGGAAAAAGCTATAGAGTCATTGTGTGCAACGTGCAGAAGCAGAAAGCTAACGGGACTGCTGAGGTAAGGGTCAACCTGACTCTTTCTGCCCACGGCCTGGCAGCTTTGCCAGTGTCATTTATCACTAGAGCTTCACAGGAAACCACATGTAGCTGACCTCAGAGCTCTAAGCTATGAAGTATAATAAGTTAAAAGTTAAAGTTTAAATAATGATTAGTTTGCAAATATTATTTGGCCACGGGCCTAGGAATAGGGGAAGCTTGAAACTTTGGTGAACAATCATAATTTTTAATTCTTTGTGAGACGTGATCATTCTTTTGAACGTGATACATTTGGCAATGATTATACAAGTCTTTCTGTCTGCCTACTTTTGGGAGTAACAATAAAAGACTGTGAAAAATTAAAGGGGAGAGAGTGTGTATGTGAGTGAAAGGGGAGTGCACAGAGGAGGTGTGTGTGTGGTGTGGTGTGTGTGTGTGAGGTGTGTATGAATATGAGAAAAGGAGCTCAGGAGGGCACAACCTCCAGCCCGAGGAGGGAGCCAAAGTGTGCATAGCCTCAAGCTACAAGCAAGTGAGTGAGAGAGAAAGCACAACCTCAAGTCTTGAAACTTGCCTGTCAGGCTGTACCCGAATAAGCTGCCTGTGTGTTTTCTTACACATCCTCCAGCTACCCCTGCTTCCAGTTGAGAACTCCATTCCTGTGTCAAGGCTATACCTGGCAGCACACCTTGCCAGAGTCTTTTTTCTGAACACTGGAAGGCTCCTTGGCAGAAATTAAGACTCAGAGAGCCAACTTCAGCTTCTGGCCAACCCCAGTGCTTACCAAACAGACCTAGTCTACCTTCCCGGAACAGAAAAGGGTAGCTCTTTTCACAAACATTTTGGACTGGGAAAAGGGTCACTGAAACTAGCTGCGAGTTTTTAAATATAACAGGGGTAGGGAACCTTAGCATTTCTTCAAACAAATTAAACAAAGGATGAGATGTGGATCTCCATGTCGGGTGGACTTTTCCTCCTTACACCTAGTGTGACTACTTACACCTCCCGGCCTGTCATTCTCCAAAGAACAACTGATGCACTACTGGGTGATCTGCCTTGTGATGCTGCCTTGTAAATTAAATGCATAGCTAGAAGCTAAAGTGAAGCTTTGATGGGAATCCCTTGCTTTAGAAGAATTCTATGTAAGCTTTCCCAGCTGACTACTCCGTTCTGAAGTACTTACGTCCATACACATGTGTGCACAGTAATACGGAAGACAGGTAGTATTAAAGCTATTCATACGAGTGCCTGTGCTTCTGAGCAGGCAGGGCAGGAGACTCACATTAGTAAGGTCTCACTCAAGTCTTTCTGATTTTTGGGCTACTGGGAGGCAGGATTAGAGCCAGGACTCAGCAAACCAGACAATACTTACAATTCTGCAACAGAAGTCAGTCATCATGCTGGCCCATCCAGAGAAAACTGTTGGGACTACGCATAGCTAAACCTGTCCTGGCCAGTATGATGGGTTTAGCTCAGCTCATGCAGAATTCCTTTCTATATTCTGGAACAAAGTGTATATACAGAGCCACCTAAGGAAAGACATCTTGCTGAGTCCTTAGCTGTCTCTGTCTACTTTCTTAAGCTCACTCACCACATGAGGCAGGACAACTAGCACCAGTCATTCTCAGTTGTAATAGTCCTCTTGCAAAGGCTCACTACTCTATCGCTAAGCACCATGACCACAGAGAAAGGGATTACTAAACAACTGGAGGCATGGGGAAGGTATCTAAGGTGGAAGCTCCTGCTCCCTGATGCTATTTCTCAATTTAGAAGGTACTGGCAACACACAATAAACATGCATGTGTGTATCTCCATTTCTCACTCAACATGGGAACCAAGGGAGATGCCCAGCTTTGGTGAGTATCAGTCACCCACCACAACGGCTGGGCATGAAGAAGGTCATTTCTGATATTAGGTTAAATGGCTCTTACCCAACTCATACGAGAATTAAGCAGGATTTTAAATGTAAATGCTACTAACACAAGTTCTCATCAGAAAAACTTAATGACAATCAAGAGAAGGTATTAACACACAAATAACTATAGTGTGTGTATGCTTACTTCACACAGATTGTGAGACCCACCCCTCTGTTATCTTTATCCTGGAAAATTGTCCTAGGATGCTGACCTAGGGGTCAATGAACTGTTGTGGAAAGGAAAATTGTATAAAGGCATGAAAGACTGACAGAAACAAAGTAAGGATGGTAAGTGCCACAAGAGATGATGATGGTTTATTGCTTACACAGGTTTTTGTCGTGTTTGTTTCTGTATGCATTTGAGGGCACTTGTTCATTTTTATTTGGTTTGTTTAGGTTTGGACTTCTGAGATTGAATCTCCCCATACAGTCTAGTCTAGCCTCAAACTCTTGATCTTCAGCCTCCCAAATTCTAGGATTACAGATAGGCAGTACCACCATGCCTGGAGAGGGTTATGCCTATTAAACACTTAGTATGTGCTTCTCGCTGCTCACATTTCAGTCTCTCTTTCTCTCTCCAAATATAATATATATATTTGTATACATGTATGTGTATATATATGATATATCTCACATATATACACCATACGTGTGTGTATATATATTTATACACACACACACACACACACACACACACACACACACACACACACCATACATATATGTGATACATCTATGGTATACATGCATATGTGTATATGTCTATGGTATATATGATATATATGTGTGTGTGTGATATGAATCATATATGTACCATACATATATGAATTATATCACATATAAACATATATATGCATATATGTATGTATGGTATATACACAATATAAATATATTGTGTGTATATAACATACATATACATACTATATATATGTGTGTGTATATATATACATATATATATATAATGATTACTAGTACCATTTTATAGCAGAAGGAGTAAACCCAATGAAGCAGAATAATTTGCCCAAAGTTAGACAGCAAGGAGCTGAAGCCAGGCTTCACACCAGAAGGATTGTCTGAGCTTATGCCCTTTGCTGCAATTATATCAACTGGAGGAGGGCTTCCTGCTAGGGCATTATGACAGACTTTGACATTTGGCAATCATTCAGCTTCCTTATCCATCCATCTGAAAAGCAAAAACTACAACAGGCAAACCAACAGTCTAAGTGAGCCTCTCAGAGCATGGATTCCCTTATACAGAATGCCTTCTACTCAGAATAACAATGAGACCATCCTAACTAATGAGATATATGAAGATGTCTGCTAATGGACCATAGGAAAACTTGTGTTTCCTGGAAATTGTTGAGGAAATAAAAGTCTGTGAGTACCTCCCCTGTTTTCTCTCTGCCCATAAATGGATGTATCACACACACACACACACACACACACACACACACACACACACACACACACACTGAGGTGGAGGCCTGAACATGAAGCATGAAAGGACACATGGTACTGAAGGTACAGACCTCTGACTGACTCGTGAGAGTCCTCAAGTGTCCACCTTGAGTCTGGTTCCCAGGTCAGTAAATATTTTTGCTGTTTAAACTGCACTTAGTGAGTTTTGCTAATTGCCTAGCAGACCAAGGGATCAGGAAAGATTCATGAAGAGGTCAGTCCAGCAATAGTGCCACAGAGGAGGGAACAGAATGTCAATATGCAGATATGGAGAAATATGTTCCAAATGGAAAGGCAGTCAGCACAACTTCTACATGGGATTACCCTTTAAACCAGTGGCTCTCAACCTGGGCGTCACTACCCCAGGCTCACATACTTTGATTCATAACAGTAACAAAATTACAGTTATGACGTGGCAACAAAATAACTTTATGATAGGGGAGGCCATCACAACATGAGGGTCGTAGCATTAGGAAGGTTGAGAACCACCACGGCTTTAAATGGTGAGGATCACCCTTCTGCAACTCAGTCTTAGTACCCCCACATCAGTCTAGTTCCTTTGGAGAACTATGGCTTAGCATAGTGTTTTCATAGTGTGTGGCCTGAACCCAACACAGTAGAATCCCCTGGCAACCTGTTGGCTCTGCAGGCTCTCACACTGAATCTACACCTACTGAGTCAGACACACTGAGGGCAGCGCTTGGTAATCCGGGCTTCTCATTTCTCCAAACCTGCCAAGCGAGCATGATACCCATTCTGCTTTGGCATACTCTAGTTTAGCCTGCAGAGAGAGGCTACAGCCTGACAATGTGCTTTGTTCTTCACTGACCACTGCTCTACACAAGATGGAATGTTCTTGGGGACTCTGTCCTCACAGTACTAGCTGAGAGTTCAGGTTGTAAGGAACTCACTGTGAATACCCCAGTTGCTGAAACACATATGTTCTACAATTCAAAGCAAATTGGAGACAGATAGAACCTGACGTTTCTCCTCTCCTTTATGGTATTGCCTTCTAATACCAGGTTTTGGAGAAGGGAGATTATATAGTAATAATACAGGAGTGGTAATAAAAATATTTACTAAAAATAGTAATAATAAAGTCAGTTGTAGAGTGGTTATCTAGCATGTACAAGACCCCGAGTTCAATCTTCAACACTGAAGACAAAACAAAAGAGAGAAAAAAACAAAGCCACATACCGAATGATTTTAGTGATAGGAAATGTCGCCAACAGGAAAATGCATGGAGTCAGAAGGTGTGTGTGTGATTGTCAAGATGGAGGGCAAGAGAATGAAAATCAATTGCTAATGGGTTGCAGTTTGGGGGGGAGGGGGTGAAATGGTTCCTGATTTGGGTAGTGTTGGTGGTTGCACACTCAGCAACTCTACTAAAAACCATTGATACTTTAAAATGGTGAGTTTTATAATGCACAAATCATATCTCAGTTTCAAAATGTGAATTCTATATGTGCCTATATTGGGAAATTTTAAGAATGAATAGAACCTTAAAGAACATGAAAGCATCCTCCCTACCACACTTTACAGACGAGAAAAACGATGGCATGTTTTCTCATCAGAGAAGAGACACTGCACGTTGTGCAGATCCTTTGCACATCATGTGAAGGAAGGACCATCACGGTGCTGAGCCTTTGAACATTAAAGTTGCTCCATCCCCAAGCTTCTAGAGAACTGAGCCTCACTGACACACACAGCAGACAGCCTGAGGACACTTACCTCCACAGCAAGGGACACGACAAAGTTGGAGCTGATCATGATGAGAATGTAGACTCTCCACAGGACAGGAGTGCAGAGCAGCTGTCAGAAGATGAAGCACACTTAGTCTTAGAACAAATATGCTGGGAAAAGTTTCCATGCTCACACTGGGTATTTGTATAGGCTCTACATCACAGCAAACATGCGCACGCGTGTACACACACACACACACACACACACACACACACACACACACACACACACACAGGCGATGTTTCAGGGGTAAGAGCACTTCTTTCAGAGGCTTGACAGTTCAGTTCCCAGCACCCACATCATCACACAGGATATAAATGGCATGTGTGTATAGTACATATTGCATACATATACTTTTACATATACACATACATAAAGAACTTACAAGTAAGTGTAGAAAACTGATGTTCATTTGAGAATTGTGACTCTTTTTTCTTTCTCTCTTAGTCTCTTTCATCTAAAATTTCTACATTTACTAATTTTGGTCATTTTTAAATGAAAATAAATAGTAGTAAACTCTTTTTATCCACTTGCTTTTTGTTGTTTTGAAGAGGGAATTCAGGAATGTCACTTTATTCCCAGGCATCTCTGAGGATACATGTGAGAACTCTCCACTGTCTCAATGTGGCCTTCTGTCCTCCAGTGCCATGTTTCTCTTCATCCAAGCCCTTCCTTGGAGTACTCAGTCATGGCTGCTCTTTCAGGGCTGTGCCTATAACAGCACAGTCTGTGCCCTCATGAGGGTACTAGCCATTGGAGCACATGGAGCTAAATCAAGCTCTTTCCACACTTCCTCTGCTTTCCTCCAACCCCTCTTCAGACACAGTGCCTGGTATATAAATATGCAAATGAACTAATGGATGGATGGATGGATGGATGGATGGATGGATGGATGGATGGATGGATGGATAGATGGATAGATGGATGGATAAATGGATGGATGGATGGATGGATGGATGGATGGATGGATGGATGGATGGATGGATGGATGGATGGATGATGAATGGATTGATGAACTAAATGGATAGATGGATGATGGATGAATGGATAGATAAATGGGTGGGTGGGTGGATGGATGGATGGATGAATAAGCCAAGTAAACTCTATTGTGCACTACCTGTCTTAGACAATGTCTCATATGCTGATGGCAGTAAAAACTGATGCATTCCTATGGAGAACAATGTTCTCTACATTATTATTTAAAATCCATTTCTAGGAATTTACTGCTGGCATATACTTGTAGATGACTGAAAAGATATGTACATGTTTCTTCTACCATGTCTTTGTAAGGGCAACAAATTAAAACAGCTACATGTCAATTAATAGGGGATTGCATGTAAGTTATGATATATATATATATGTAACATATATATATATATAAAATCTATGCCATGAAATATATTGCAAATGTATATATAATAAAATATCATGTTATAATTAAAAGTAATGAGGAAGGCTTATGTGCTAGTACGGCACAATTACCAAAGTACACTATTACATGAAAGAAATAAGGTACAGGACTGTGTACGTTGTTGTGACAGCTATGAAAACGTTCCACTCAGCTCTCCTGCTGCTGGGAAGATAAATACACACAGCTATGAAAATGTTCCTCTCAGATCTCCCGCTGCTGAGAAGATAAACATTGACCACCCCAAACAGTATACTCAACATCTATGACAGCCTCCACTCAAAAGCTGAACGGTCCATGGGCTACACAGGGCCAAAAAGTAAGAACAGCATGGATTCTCATGAGGCTTGCTTCTCTAAGATGCTAGGCTCCCCTAATGGTCTCAGCTTAATCCTGAAGTCCGTGTGGACTGAGATGCTTCTCATGGGGCCCTCCTCCCCGCTCCACTTCGCTAGGTTTGGTCTTCACGGTGGTCTGAGATCTCTCCTCACTTTTCCTGGCCTTTGATCTTTCCTCCCACAGATTATCTCCTCCAATAAATACATTTCTTGCATAGCACACCCCACTTGGACATCAGCATCTTTGAACAGGGACGAATGAAGTAGTTTGCTCCCATTGTGTAAAACTGCGGGAGGAGATTCACACACATAAGAAATACATGCACTTCTCTGCATGTGTATAAAATAAAGTATAAAAATATGTAAAATACTGATGCCATACGTTGCCTCCAGAGGGAAGCTAGGTTGGAAAGGAAAGGATGTTTTACTGTACTTCCATTTCTTAAAACTTTGAAACCATGTGAAACTTAGTAAAACACATACATGCACACACACACACACACACACACACACGTTTAGGTTGTGAAACAGTTTATTCATAATAAACTTCGCAAATTTGAGGCAAAGCCCATTTCCAGTTCATGAATTTTTAAAGGTAGAAGAAGAATAAATAATGTTAGAATTTTCCTTGCCTGAATATTCCACATTTTCTAAAATAGGCCCATATTTACTTAATAAAAAGGCTCGGTTTTAAACTGAATATTGCCTCTTTGTAGCATCCCTTGTAGTCCTGCTGTCACAGACTCCACACAAGTTTTCAACAAACAAAACCACACCCCCTATATTCTGCCAGTGTGCCAGTCTGACTGTAAAAGTCATACATACATGTACATACACATACATATATAACATATATACAAGTTCCCTCACTTGAGTAGGTCAGATTATGGTATCTTGTAGGATTTCAAAATTATCTCAGTTATGTTTTTAAAACTGTAAGACAGAGAGAGATTTTGAGATAGAAGAGTGAAGCTCTATGAAAGCACCTTTTCAAATATAACTATGAAAGTACAGAAGAACATGGTTTTTAAAAGCATGGACAGATTTGAGAATTAATCTAAAAACTGTTGCAGGCAAAACTTCTTTAAACAGTATTTGAAAGCAAAGTAAGTGTAAGTTGATTTTTACCAATCTTTCAGGGGATTTTGTTTGCAATGAAAACTGGCTCAATACTTGTTCTAAGGCTGTGTTTAGTCCCAGAATGTAACACTTGATGCAATCTTATTTCCTGATTAGCTTGAGTAAAAAATAGATATAATTCAGCACTCTTTTAAACTCTGCCTTTTCCAAAGTACATAGCCAGCGTTGAGAGTCCCTGTCAGTTACGACAGTGACCTGCTATCAGAGGCTGGTGACAAAAATACTAACATCGTCATCTTCCAGAGAGGATACTTACGTCCAAACGCCTATGCAACTCTGGGATATCCGCAAATAGAATGAAAAGACATACGCCCATCTGTAAAATCAGCACAAGGACAAATATATCTGAGGAAACAAGAACACAAGCTATCATTTTGAGAATGCATCATGGGGAAGCATCACATCTATTGACTGATAGAGTCTAGGTTACCACTGATTACATTTACTTGACTTCTGCATTCAAATACAGTAGGTTGGATGAAAGTGCTCATTTCTATGCAATGGGTCTCACCTCTACAATCTCTGTGCATGTCCCTGGGGGGGGGGGTCATTTTTACATCTATGTTACATTTCAATTAGTACAGGTGGTAAATAAATACATATAGAATAAAAATGGCAAAATGTCCCTTTGATAAGTCTTTAAAGACATTCAAGAATCTTGCCTTAATACAAGTCTTCTGCCTCGAATCCATTTCTGGAAAACCCACAATGCCATAAATACATGCAATTTTAAATTGTGGTTATATAAAGATGAACATTCAACAACGTCTTCATCCCAATGAGGAAAAAGACAAAATTAATCTTCCTGGAACAATTTCATATTGAGGATATTGATCCTTCAATTTGTGCTTCTGAAGTTTTACAATTAGAGAGTTAGTATCGATATAAAATGTCTCAGAGATGAAGAAGGACACGGACTTCTCCTAAAGAACCTCTCTGCCTCAAATTACTCCAGCCAAGAGTGTCCACAATCCTGTATGTTGAGATTTCTTGTGGCCAGACCTACTCCCAGTCTGCCACTACACAATGCCATCCTGACCAACCTTCATGACACCAAGTCCCACCTGAGGGCTGTGACTCATCCCAGGTCCTCAGGATGAGTTCTGGTAGATGGTAACAAGATTGGTCCTTACGCTGAACTTCCCCACTTAGATCTCAAGAGACATCACCTAAAGACAATGTCGAGTGGAAGCATGGTATGGAAAAAGAATTTCTTTGATGGGACGAGAGAGGCAGGAAAATGAGGCTGCAGTGTTTTTTCAGAGCTCTGGGTGGAAGTGGAGGGACTCTAGCTGAGACTGTGCAGTTACTTCCTTCCTGAGAGGCCTGAGAATGTCTGTTCTAACAATCAGCAATGGTTAATAATCATCCCTCTGCCTGAGCACAGTGTCACTCACAGTTTGTATAGGTGGGCTGCCTAAATGGCTTTCCTTTAGAGAATACAAGAGCCACAATGATACAGTTGATTGTTCCCAAAAACCATATTGTAGTATTCTCAAAACTCGCAAACAGGCTGTTACTTCTGATTTTCTCAGGAACGTTGGGAGACGCGGTTAAGGCTGAGACACTCTCATTTCTCACCGGACAGTCACTACAAAGAAAACCAAAAAAGCCAATGGAGTTTTCAGAATACATTTGCATCTGCAGGTCACCATGACAAACACTGTCAAGAGCAGACATCCAATATTTCATAATTGTTCATTGGTAAAGAAGACACAAGAAAAAAATTACCACAGACAGATCTATAATTTTGTGTGCATGAGTAGGCAAATAGATACATAGGCAGATTCAACTGCTACTCATTCATTAAGCTGTTCATCCATCATGGATAGTAAAGATACAGTGGCAGAGAAAAGTAAATCGTGATTCTTCTCTTAGGAGACTTAAGAACCATACATTCACACATGGGGTGGCATATACTTTATTATTGGATAGGGCAGTTTTGAAGGGAAAAGATTTTGATCATTTCACTGGACCTGGTTTAAACTAGATTCCTTAAAGTGGGACAAACCAGGAAAGTTAGAAGCCCTAGCAACCCTCATTATTAAGCAACACAGGCCAACATGTGTAACAAAAGGACAAATGATTGTTGGAAAATTCCCCAAAGAATTTAAGGGAATTAACACCCTTGGTAGGTGAAGACTCATTTGCCTCCCTTCATATGGGCCAGATAATGTTCGACAGAAATCGGACTTCAAGGAGTTAGATTTGAGGCCACGCTGATACCTGTGATACTCCATGAAATACCACGGCTGCTTCTGCACCAGGATGAAGCCCACGATGTGCATGGCCAAGCTGAGAAGAATGTTGAGGATAACTGAGAGCAGCAGAGGTGGTGAGATCAGCCGCCCTGCAGGTCTGAAAGGCACTAGCTTGGGGTTGGCGCCGTTCAGATTCACTACGAAATAAATCCAAGGTTTCTATGCATGAGGGCAGGTAAATGTTGGTTTCTTAATCATCAGAGCAGTACGATTAATGCACCTGTCAAGCCTCCATCTGAGGAGCTTCTTTTTGTACCAGATGGTAATTAACACAGAGACCTACTACACCTGATCAGAGCAGCAAAGAAGGGATTGTGGAATGCTCAGCCCTAAATGGGACATCTGTGTCACAGCCCATTCTCCCAAAACTCTGGGATCTTTGCAAATGAGGGGACAGAAAGGATGCACAGGGAGAGCTGATACATGACCGTAATGAAAGAATGTCTTCTGGACACAGAGCAGTTGCACATGTGAGCTCACAGCAGTCATCACAGCATGCATAAGATCTGTGCAAGCATAAGCCAGACCAAATCCTAGCACAGAACGGGGAATTGGGCATAAAGTGCTACCCCTAGCTGAGGAGCTATTGGCAAGTGACAGCTACTGGGAGGAAGGGAGTCAGTTTTCTCTAAGAGTGTATCCCCACCTAAGTCAGCTATGCCCCAGGGGGAGGATACACATGCAAGAATATTTGTCCAGCACAAATCAATCTTGATGGGATTATTCTTTTAAAGGATACTAAGTTGGTCGGGAAGAGAAGAAAAGTAGAGTGGGGAGGAGTTTGGGGAGAGGGTGAATGTGATAAAGAAAAAATCATTGGAGTTAGAGAGATGGCTCAGTGGTTACAAGCATTGGATGCTCTTGCAGGGGACTTGGGTTTGATTCCCAATACCCACATGGTGGCTCACAACCATCTGTAACTCCATGGGACACAATACCCTTTTCTGGTCTCTGCAGGTACCAGGCACCCACATGTCACTCTCTTCCTGTTACCTTCAGATCAAAATGTAAAACTCTCAGCTTCTTCTTTAGCACCATGTCTGCCTGTGTGCCTCAGGTAGGCGGTAATATGATCAGAGGTGATGTTGATGTAGGCAGGACCCCAGTCACGGAAGATTTAGATTTCCTGGGGTGGAAAGTTACTAAAAACTTCTGTTTGCATTTTTTTTTTACTATTGACATTGTAGTCAGAGGGCACATGTCACTGCATGTGTGTGATCAGGGGACAACTCTCTGGAATGGTTTCATTTTCTCCTCCCACTTTCATGTGGGTGTCAGGAACTGAACCACATCTCCTGGCTTGTAAGGCAAGTATCTTTACCTGCTGATCCATCTTGCCAGACCATACTGGACCATCTTAAGTGGAAGAGTGACATCATAATATTTACATTTTAACAAAAACTATACTGTGCGAAAGGTAAATGGAACCACCGAAGACAGTTTGTATAGAAATACTTTAAGGCAGCCTGTGACTTTCTATGTAACCTTTTAAAAAGAGCAGTGGAGTTGTCAGCAAGAATGAAAGTCAGAGCAATTATATGGGCAGTGCTGGCCTGGCCCACCCAACAAAATAGGAGAGAGTGGTTATCTTGCACTGGCAGGAAGGGAGCCGGGATGGGATAGGAAGAGACACCGTGACCATGGCAACTCCTATAAAGAAAAGCATTTCATTGGGGCTGGCTTACAATTCAGAGGTTTAGTCCATTATCATGGGTGAGGCACACAGGCAGACATGGTGCTGGAGAGGCAGCTGACACTGGCCTGGGCTTTTGAAACCCCAAAGCCCATCTCAATGATACACTTCCTTCAACAAGGCCACACTTCCTAATCTCTCTCAGGTAGTGCCACCCCCTAGTGATCAAGTATTCAAATATACAACCTTATGGAGGCCATTCCTATTCAAACCACTCACTACAAAACTTTATATGTATTAGATGGAAAGACTGAAGAAGAAAGAAAAACTCAGAATGACTATCAGTCTTTGGTTTGAGTAACTAGGGACGTAGTGATGCTATCTCATAGACTGTAAGACATAGAAGGAAAAAGACAGTTTTGCTTCTCTTCTCTTGTTTCACTGACATATCCCAAAGGCCTGGGACATTAAGTAGCACAAACAAGTCACTCAGTAAGTTCATATAACTAAGTCTGGAAGAACTGAGAGTTTAGCTCAACTACATCATGTGTGGGTCCTGCTAAATATGCAAAACTGGATGTTTCTTCATGCTGGCGCTCCAGATAATCATCTTGTCTGCAGATATACTAAGGATTCCTCACACACAGATGACTTTAAAGTCCTGTGACTAGTTGACATCCCTTAGAGACAGGGTGCAGGCTGGAGTCAAGATGCTCTGAGAACAAGGTTTAAGGAGATTAAAAAAGAAGGAGAGAGAAGCTGTATCCCTTAAGTGGTAGATGAACTCAGGAGAGTGTAGTATCACTAAAATGAGAAGAAAAAAACCTTTGGAGGAAAAAGGGTGGTGTTTAGAGGCTGGTGCTTGAGGAGAAGTGGTCACTGCTATTGACCACAGACAGGCATGGAGAACTTGGGCAGCAACAGGCAGGGGAGCGGCTGAGTGGAGTTATCACTTACTCCACCTGAGATGCTCTTGTGTATTTCTATACATGTTTTTAGAATGAACTGTCGTGAGAGCTGTTAAAATTATGGAAGAAAAGGCATGAAAGCAAGGCCACTGCACATGTAAAAAGAGTCGACGAGAGAGCTATACTTTGGTAGCAAGTTAGTCATTTGCACACACACACACACACACACACACACACACACACACACACACACACACACACCCCAGACAGTAATGCCTGGGGTGACTCATAAAGGACACCTATCACTGCTGCTGAACTCTCAAAGGAAAGAGGGCAGTAGAATTGAAAACCCATGCTCACACAAAACCCTACATGTAGATGTTCAAAGCAGTTTTTGTCTTAGCCTGTCAAAACTTGAAAACAACAGCGCTGTTCTTCAGTAGGCAAATGGAGAAATTAACTGGCACAGAGATGACAGAACATGGTTCAGCACACTACAGAGGTGAACAGCAAATTATGTAAGGTGTGTGGAGACCTCCAATGTATACAGTTATATCAAAGAGATGGATCTGAAAGGCCTGATGAGTGCATAGTTCCAGCTGCAGAAGTTTCTGGAAAGGTGTAGAGACTGTTAAAAGACCACAGTGGTTGTCAGACATTTGGGGGAGGGGAGAACAAACAAATAGAGCCTAAGGCATTTTCGGAGGTAAACATTCTGTATGTAGCACAATGATAGATATCTGTCCTATGCCATGTCCAAACTCACAGAGTCCGAGACTAAGAGTAAAGCCAAATGCAAACCATGAGCTTTGGGGAAATCATAATGTATAGATGTTCTAGGGTCAATGTGCCTCCCTTGGGGCAGGGATGAGGCTTACAATAGGGGGAGCTGTGTGCACTCAGAGGGGGGAGGTGCAAGGGAAATCTCTGTACCTTTGTCTCAACATTGCTGGAAACCTAACTAGCTTGGGAATGCATTCCTAAGTTGAAAATTTTCCCTATGTAGGAGACAATGCACATACTCATTAGAGAGATAGGAGGTGGGGGCGTTAAGATGGTAGAATTGCCCTTAAGTGCCACTTTCGATGGTGAGAGGCAGCAATTCGGAGGTCATAAAGATCAGAGCCACTCAGCTCTACAAGCGGAGGACAGTTTAACTGCACCTACACCGAAAAAGCACACCAAAGTCATTTCCTGTTTCCCAGGTGCTTTCTCATTCTGGTTGATTAACGTCCATTTATAGAAGCTCTATACTTCAGAGGAAAGGCAAAAATCTAGTTTTTCCCCTTTCTTAACATTTTCTTTTAATAGAATTAAATATTCTATGGCCACACCCCATCTCTGGGACTAAGCTCTACATCCTGCTGCTGACAGACAGCCCTTTCTGGGGTGGAGGGAAGGCAGTGGGGAGAAGCATCTCTAGGAAGAAGGTTTTAAAGTTCTTACTTGTTACACCGATAAGAGTTGTGATGGCCAGATCCTGGAATAGAAACTGGTAATTTGAAAGGCTGTTTGTCTTCTGGAAACCAAAAGGAAAGCAGATTAAAGACTGACAAGTCTCTGGTGAACAAGAATTGCGTTGTGTCTCCCTACAACTTTAGTTTTTTCAAGCAGCTTACTGAGGACACGGCATGGTTTCAGGGCTGTTTGCGTAGTGGAGGCTGTGGAGGGTAGTGAGACCCCTGTCTGTGAAAGCCTCAAGCTACAGGAGAGCTTCTTGCGTGTGCTTCCCAGGCAGGGTGCCCTGCATCCATGATACCCAGAGCTAAGGGAACCACCTGCTAGATCTGTCTCGCCCCTTTTCTGATGATTAACAGAATGTGTTGTGGGTTCAGTCTGGCACAATAAACATGTGTACCCAATAGTCACATGTAACAGCTGTTAGAACAACTGAATTCACAACATGTATCTTGGGCATTGTTAGGTGAGACGTTATACACTGCTAATAAATTGTCCGGCTGTTCTTGCAAAAGAATGTTTGAGCCTCTGACTTCAGGCATGATGCTTTCCTGCTCTCGCACTGGAGAGGAAAGGAGATCATAGTATGCCGTATTGAATTACAATTTTGAGGGCAATGAACTGTTGGGATTCCAAAATAGGATCAAATTCCCACAAGCAGCTTAGCCTCTAGTGCCCTCATCAGAGAGGCTGAAACTCTATCTGAAAGCAAGGTTTTGAGGCCTGGAGCTTGGACCGAGGAGAGTGCAAATATGAAGCAAAGAGGAGCCTAGATAAGATATCTGCAGGGACAGCCCCCTTCCTTGGTGTCGGAGAGTGAGCTCGCACACTGAAATCACACACATTAGTGACCTCTAGTCTCCCTTTATACCCTGTTAAATGATAAGAACCACCGCATGATACATGTGTTTATTTTTATATCACAGCTCACCAATGTTCAGATCTGTGTATGTAGGGAACGAGAGCTATGCTAGGTTATTTCCCCTTGAAAGTCCATTGCTAAGTTTTCATGACTGTTTCATGATCTAGATGTTAAACACAGCCAAAAAAAGACACTTAATCGTGCAAAAGTACCACTAAATTAATTGCACATGAAGGTAGAATATATGCAAAGCTTGGTGCTATCTGTCTCCTTTGCTCCGTTTGTTTTTCTGTTATCTATGCTCCTGGGTTATTTACAGCTCCCGTGTCTATATGGTACATAAGTATGTACTGCTACTGTGTGTTTTCCCTGTTGACATTTGGGTGCAGCAGTGGGTAGCTGGATAGTCACACCCTTGATACTGTAAAGGGAAGTCTTCTGTGATGACTAATGTTGGTTGTCAACTTGACATGCCTAGGAAAGGAACTTCAGCTGAAGAACTGCCTCCATCAGCTTAGCCTGTGGACGTGTCAATGGGATGATTTCTTGATTGTGAAGTGATAAAGGAGGGCCCAGTCCACTGTGGCCTGGGCCATCCCTGGGAAGGCAGGACTAGGCTATGTACGTAAAATAGCTGAGCAAGCCAGGGAAAGCAAGCCTGTAAGCAGTGTCCCTCCATTGGTCTCTGCTTCACACTTTGAGTTACTGTATTTATTCCCTCCAGTGATGGACAGAAACCTAGAAGCCAAACAATCCCTTTCCTCCCCTAAGGTGCTTTTGGCTCATATTTGATCACAGTAACAGAGAATCAAGCTAGAACCTCAGTTATGAAAGCACTACCCCAGTACTAGAATCCACTCTTTAATGGATAGAATTGGGAAAACAGATATCCGGTCCACACGGTGAAAGTGACAACGAGACTAAAATGACATTACATTCTGTTCCTCGGTTGTCAGTTAATGTTGTGTGTCTATATCAGAGAGCCACAGCTTGTCCTGCAAGTCCATCTAGTCCTGACTTATTTTGTGAGCTCTTGGGGACACTTTTAGAAGGATTCTTCATACACAACCATCCAGGCATTTAGCTCACACTAGCTCAACCACTTGCTTTGGTTCCCACTAAATGACGCTTAGTCCCAAGTCATACCCAGTAGAGCAGCAGAACACCGACATACTGAATCACACTGTACAGGGCCATGTACTTAAACATGCAAAAAGACGTGACGAGAGCTGCGCGGCCTTCCCTGTGGGAGAGAAGGAATGAGAAGAGATGAGGAAAGTGGTGGAGAGAAACTGGGTGTTATTCTGTCCTTTTTTTTCTCATCTGAACTTAGAACAACAAAACCAGATAAAAAGCCAGACATCTGGTTATATGATAGTTTGTCTCCAACTGTGCACAGCCTTGAGCCAGTGGGAGCTAAATGCCTGGATATTTGGAAAAGAGCAGTTCTGGGCCCGTGTCCACAGCCTTGACCCAGCAATGGACTCTGATTCACAGTTACTTTTGTCCGTTACGCATGAAATTGTTTCAGCTCTTGAACTCAGAGCCAGGGGACCTGGGAGGAAGTCTCAGACAGCATACGCATGTACTAATCTGATTTGGAAGATCACTCCCCTGTCTCAGTTGCTGCATCTGTGAACTAAGGGAAGTAAATAAGGTCTGGGAGCATTTTCAAGCAGGTGCTTTGGGAATTTGGCAAATGTTTGATCCAAATTTCACCTCGGAAATTCTAACTTTTCCTGCACTAAAAAATAGTGTGTACACTCAAATCACCTGTGTATCAGATTTAGACTAGATACAATGAGCATGCCCCTTTGTGCTGCTGTTGGCTGGTGCTAAACGAATACCATATTCAATGCAAAACAGATGGCATGGAAATTACCAATTTTTTCTATTTTATTTGGGATTGGGACTGGGACTTTAATTTACTTGGCGTAATAACCTCCTATTGGTTCAAGACCTGATCCTCAAACTAGGTCCTACTGTTGTCACTGGCTCTACCAGGGAGGTAATTTCTTTCCATTTCTCACCTCCTTGAGTGAGGTTTTCCCAAGACACTGTTTAAAGTAGCTAGTTCCTCTTCCTCAGCCACAATATGACCTTTTACGATACCCATTTTATTTTCGTTAGCACTTAGGCATCTCTGTGACAGTTGTCTTTACTGACCTCCTTTACGTCCTGTCACTAAGTTCCAACTCAACAAACCCTCCTCAAGTGCATGGATAGACAAGAGAGGCTAGCCAAGTCATTAGGTTAATATGGCAGAAAAAGTATGCTAGTGGATAAAACATGATGTCCAGCCCTCTGTGGTCTCTGGCCATGGGCATACCACTTATGTTATCTACTCTTAGTTTCTTTATTTACAAAAGAAATATTAATCATGTCTCCATCTGCAGGGTATTTTTTTAAAGTATAATATGCTATCAGATCCATTTTAGATTATAAATGCATGCTATCTGTGATGACTGAGACCGACCACTCTGCTGTTCCTACTCTCCAAGCTAAATGTACAGAAGTACAAATATAGAACCAAGGTGAATTTAGTGGGCACACCAAGGAGGAACAAAGAACTTATGACTGGGAATGAGAAATGTACCCCAAGGAAACACAAAGAGCCAAAGGGGAAAAAAAAAACCAAGTGGGTTTTCCCAATCTCCCAGGAAAATGCATCAAAACTAGATTGCTAATGTACTTCAAAGCAGTGACAACCTTTTTTTAAAAAAAATGATCTAACTTGGCTGGACAGAGGTGACCCACACCTTTAATCTCAGCACTTGGGAGGCAGAGGCAGGCAGATCTCTATGAATTCATGGCTAGCCTGGTCTACACAGCGAGTTCAAAGACAGCCAGGGCTACACAGAGAAACCCTGCCTCAAACAAAGAAAAGAAAGAAAAAATAAAGATACAATCAGTGACTTGTACTAGAAACAGCACTGTTCTCCCAACATTACTTTTCACCCTTCCCCCCAACATTATTTTTTTGAAATCCATTAGCCAGAAGAATGTTTATATTTTTACAGAAATCATCCTCTCTACGTACAGCTCTTCTGCTTTTCCCTAGAAGAATAATATTATCTGCATCCAAAAGTCAAAAGAGAAAATAATACCAGGGGAAGTAACTTCTTACTTGATGAGGTGCGGCACACATTCGATGTTTGGAGTTTTGGAAGTGAAAGGAGAGGCCACCGATGCCTCCTGCTCTGATAAAGAGATGCCAACATGAGCCATCTTCAGAGCCTGAAAGCAAAGAGTCCATTTATTGCCTATGTATACACATGCACATGCGCACACACACACACACACACACACACACACACACACACACACACACACACACACAGAGAGAGAGAGAGAGAGAGAGAGAGAGAGAGAGAGAGAGAGAGAGAGAAAGCTAGCCACAAAGTAACCTGTGACCACCAACCAGACTTTATCCTGCCTGCCATTTCAGAAAGAGATGGCACTAGACACCTACCAAGGAGAAGGGGCTTCTAGAACCAAGCTAGACATTATTTAGTATTTAGTAACCACTGAATGATTTAGTGGCTTTGGCCAAAACCTTCCCAAGTCTTTGGTGTCAGTTTATCCATCCATAAAAAGATATCCATCCCAAGTATTTTTGAGAAGTTGTGGCCCCACACCAATAGCTACTCACCCCACAGTCATTGGCACCATCTCCACACATACCTACAAAGTAGCTTAAAAAAAGAAGACCAAGTTAATTGAATTGTAGAGCTCAAGGCTAGTTTATTCATAAAGCTAATTTTTCTAGTTAAAAAGGGGGGTAACCAACTTACTTAAGGGTTTAAATTTTTTATTGTAAGGATGTTCCCCCTAAGAGACTGGTCAATGAAATGTGTGACTGCACAGTTCTCACAGTGGATGAGAACCTGGGACATCACTGGGCACTTCATAGGCATTTCACCGATTAGAGGACAGTTTTCCCCTCCACAAAAAACTTTCCTGATCACAGCTATGTGAAGAGACAGCATAGTCGGGAGGTTGCAGGATTTTATCTAGAAACCAGATCTGGATTTTTGTCTTCTCGCTTTGCCATTTTTAACATCAATTGTTAGACTGGAAAGTGACTAGTAAAGTCATAATCATAAGCACTGGGTTTTGGAGGAAATGCACCCTCTTGGTGGTCATAAAGCACCAGGTACAGACATTGAAGAAAGAAAGTGGAGGTCTGCTTCAGCATGGCATTGATGGTTGGGAGAATACTGTTGTCTGGAACTGTTGGCTAAGATAATGAACGGTTGGTTTCTTAGTTCAAGGACTCACAGGACATGGTGTACTTTGCTTTTACACTACTACAAGTAGCCAGTTGACTCTGAATCCTTTCGTGGTTTTCAACCATGAGAAGACAGGGCTTTCTAAGTAGAGAAACTACCTTAACAAATAGTTCACGGAATTGGGAAGATGAAGGTAGAGTGGGGGTCACATTGATATGATCCACCATGAGATTTCCTTAAAAGGAAATGTGTTGTCAAAAGATAGAACCCTGGACACTCATTTCATCTGTAAATGAGACTCTTGGTATTGAAGTATCCTAATGATGTGATAGAAAGATGCTTTAGCATAAGAATATTTTAATATTGAGCTATTTGATGATCCTCTATGTTATAATTGTGATGATAGATTATGAATACAAAGCCTAAATTCTCGTTCTTTCGGTGACTGAGCTTATACCCTTTCTGTCTCAGTTCACACCATTCTCTTTGGAGACCCTTTGTTCTCCTGTAACAGTTCTTAGCTTTGGGTGCAACAATGACTTGTGTGAGGAGCTTTACAAAAATGCTGTGTTTGGGGCCCACAGAATCAACTAAGCAGAGCTCATGGGACTCACAGAAACTGACTCGACACTCATGGACCCTACAGGGATCTGAGGTAGGTCTTCTGCATATGTGTTATAGTTGTATAGGTTGATTTTTTTATGGGATCCTTAAAAGTGGAAGTAGAGATGTCTCTGATGCTTTTGCCTGTATTGAAACTCCTGTCCTCCTGCTGGGTCACTTTGTCCAGCCTTGATATGAGGGTTTGTGTCTAGCCTTATGGTAATTTGTTATGCCATGCTCAGATAATATCCCTGGGAGGCCTGTTATTTTTTTTTTTTTAAATAATGGAAGAGGAGTGGATCTGGGGGAGAGGGGAGGTGGAGACGGAACTGGAGGGGGTGGAGGTAGGGAAAGTGTGGTTAGCATGTAACATACATAAAAAATAAAAATTTAAAAAATGAAAATGCTGTGTTCCAGCCTCATATGACAATTAAGTCAGTACCACTGGGAAGTGTGGAACAGATGCTGCTACTTTTTTTGAGTTTCCCAGTGACTGTCATCTGCCTGGGGTAAGAACCCCTGCCCTAACCTAGCTACACAGGTCCCTGTGCTGGTTCCATCCCCTTTACTGAGTGAGGCCTCCATCACTTCAAGCCTCTACCATCCCCCCGACTGCCACACCTCCATCACTTCATCATGGGCAAAACCACTTACTCCAATTTCTGGAATTCTTCCACCAGGCTTGACTTCTGCCCAGGAGACATTCTTGCAAAGATGGTCCCGTTGATCAGTATCTGTAACAACCACAACAACAACGGGGGGGGGGGGGGAAGGAAAAATGTTTTATTATGGCAGCTAGTCACACACAAAACATAGAACATTAGCTGGTGGTATTCATGAATGG
>CM052713.1:21474728-21513362 GCA_028551405.1 Uromys caudimaculatus
TCAAACAAACCCAATGAAAACAAAAATATAAGTATTTATTAAAACAATTTATTTTTTTAAAATGCTCTATGCAGTTGAACCCAGCTGCCGTGGGGAATACAGCCTTCTCTGCCATATCCTGAAAAATCTTGAGCTTCACAGAAAGTTGAACCATTGGAATCTGAGCTATTACAACAGAGAAATACAGCAGGACCTGGGAGAAGGCAAAGATACAATTGCTTCCCAGAAAATTGTCATAATGAGCAGAAAATCACCAAGTGATGAAATAAAGACTATTTGTGCTTTAATCATGTTATTTTGGCTTGACCAATTATGAAACTCAGCTTCCATTCCAAATTTAATGAGCCTTGGGACGTGGGTGGTTTGGAGTATCAGATCCTGCACTTGTTTCTCTTCCACACTGTAAATTCTTCTGTAGGACAGCCATGTGCCCCTTGCTCTCTGTGGCTGTACACTCGTCCAGTATATAGTCAAAGTCTATTTGTTTACAAAGGAGTTACTTTCCCCTATTATGAATTTACTCTTGTAAAAATAGCTTTAAGTTCGGCACTTTCAGAAAAGGGGTCTTCTACCACAAACTCAATGGCACTCCATTTCTCTCTTTGCCTGCCCTTCTGTTCCACCTCTGGGCTCCTACTAAACTGCAAAATGCCTTAACTGTGGCAACATGGTAAGAGCTGTGCAATGCCAAATCCTCCTTGCTGCCATGTTTTCCTAGGGCTGATATAAAGTTCACTCCTCGTGTTTATTATTTTCAAATCTAATAGGAAATAACAGTAACTTTGCAAAAACCATTCCCCTCTCTTGTGATGTATAGAACTAGCTAGTTTTTTGTTTTGTTTTGTTTCTTTTTGTTTTTGTTTTATCCATTCCCAACATTGAAACTCTTTGGAGGGTCATGCTATGTAAGTGACATACTCATCATCTGCACAGAAATGTCATTGCTTCCGTAAAACTCACCTTTGGCAATAAGCTGCTGAAATGTTGGCTTATAACATGGAAAGATTTTCCACTTAGGGCAAAATGGTAACTTCCCTCTCTGCCATCTTCTGGGGCTTCTTCTCTGATGTTGATGTAGGTGTCCTGCAAAGCAAGGTGCAACTATTCTATGCTCTTCTGATTGCTTCTGAGTGGTTCCGAGCATATCTGACAGCAAGGACTGAAATTAGTCCAGGATCTTTCTTTAAAAATTTCATTCCAGCCCTGATCCCTCAGAGAACTCCTGCTTCTTTGCTGGCCCAGTCTTCACACACCACAACCACTGGCAGATAAGAAGAACTCCTACTCATGTCCTGTTCTCATCTCAATGTGATCTCTGTGAGGCCAGAAATGTGTGCACTTCATGCATTTCAAGCATCAGATACAAGAGCGTGCAGGGTAACAACTCTCTCCTGGAAGTGAGAACCTGTTGGGGCTCCTTTTTGTAACAGAATTAATATTGTTTTGTAAGGACACAGTGGAAATAGAATACTAACAAGACTGGAGATAAATGAACGATTTTTTCCTACTTTGAAAACATAGTCTGATTATCTAGTGCACACAGGAGGTTGTCCGAGTGATTAAGTCTCCTTTGAACCCACCAGGGTGGCTGCCAGGCAAGGGTAAATGTGGGAAGGTAAAGTCACAGCTCTGCTTACTGTGTTCTTTCTAATAAGAAGCCAAAGGCTTCCTAAGAGTAAAAGAATGATTATTGTCAGAAGCCAAGGAAGTCTGAAACTTAGAAGTAGGAAGAGTGTGAAAAACTGGCATAATTGGGTTTGTATTTGTTAAACACCTGGAGAAGTTCATTGACAAGGAGTTGCCTCAAAACTTGAGCTGGTCGCAACTACAGCCATCACTGCATGGCGAGTCAAAAAATATAGCAGAGTGCTCGTGTTGGGTATACCTGACTCCCAAATGGACCATGTTTCTTCTCTTCCACTAATTTCCAAGAGATAGATGCTGATGAAGAACCAGTGGCTTCATTTGCCTCAACAAGAATGACTTTCTGGCCTTCGGAAACCATACCAGACTTCCTGGCCACTGTTATTGCAGTCTGAAGATTGTCACCTAGAATAAAGAAAGAACGTCCCAAGACGATGGTGGAGAGAATGCACCAGTACACACAGAATTTGAGAAACTCGCTAAGGGTTTTGTTCTTGTATTAGGTATGAAGATAATCACTAAGGCCATTTCATTCTGACCAGGAATTTCATAATCCCTTCTCTGGTTCTGACTCTTTTTCATCATGTTACTTCATAACTTACTGGGATATTTTTATCAGCAAGCAGGAAGGAAATTCTTAAATGTATTTTTGCCATTGGTTACAATCTTGAGAAATGTGTAGGAAGCCTTTTGGCTTAATATCATACCCGTTGGCTCCTCTCCTGACAGAAATAGAGTAAGTCCACTACCATCTATCTCCCCGAGTGATTACAACTGAAAATCAAACAATAACCACAAAGCAATCACCCGAGGACTTCAGAAAGTCAACAAAAGCAGGCAGACTGTGGAAGGGATCAGAATGGAGAAGCAAGCTAACAAAAGATAGTTTTCTCAATGTTTACCTCTTTCCTCTAAAATGTGTAGCTTGGGTATGTGTCCTCATATGTCCCCTGGACTGTTCAGGCAGCTACAACCAAGAGTCTTAAACACAGTGTTTCTGCCTAGAGCAGGTAAAAAAGGAGGCAGGAGAGCTCTTGGAGAGTGTAGACTATCAGGAAAGCCATGGGAAGACAAAAGCTGCAGCAGGGAGCTAATTCAGTGTTTGAATGGTGAAAGTCCCAGGCTCTATACATGTGGAGCAGACCAATAGAAAAACATGAGTTTAAGAACAAACTATGAGGTGTCAGTCCCCCGCCATTTGCCAGAGTAATACCTAAACACTTGAGAGAGGCAGACAGAAATAGCAAAACCCTTCAAATTTAAGCTAATACCGAAACTACACCTTATAATAGACAAAACAGAACTGACGGCTAATTATTGACTAAAACAAGAAAAGACTGAAGCTGGGGGGTAATAGCACAGACCTTTAGTCCCACGCCAGAGGCAGAAGCAGGAAGATCTCTGAGTTCCAGGACAGACAAGGGTTCGGGGGACTGAACATTCTACACTAGGTATTAGAAGGATCAACATTTGGCTCAGTAACAACAAACCTGGTCAATTTTCGATGTCTAAAAAAACAATCAGTACCAACACTGCCAATCCTTAATTGATTCAAGTGTTGAAATGGTCAGAGAGTGGTCCTAAGAAGCTATTACTACTTGAGCTCTAGGCATGGAACCCTCATAAATGTGGAAAAACAGAATGGATTCCACAAACGTGTCCTCTGATCTCCACACATGTGTCGTAGCACACACACAATACACACAATACAACAATACATAAAAATTTAAAAAGAAGTTATTATAAGCCTCCTTTACATGGTCACGGTTAGCATTTATAAAAACAAACAGAAAGATTCAGTCAATTAATATGTATGGCTGTGATAGATAACTTAAAAGTGAAAAATATAACACTTGAATTTTTTTTTTATTCACTAAATTTTTAAAAATAAACTAGATGCACTCAGGAGACCAAGAGTCATTGCACACACTGGAGAAAAAAGAGCAGTGTTTTAAATGAACAGAGGCTTGGGTTATTAAAATGACTTCCATTCTTGTCAGTAGAGACTAAGGAGAGAATAAAGAGATTGAAATGTGTGTGTGTGTGTGTGTGTGTGTTTGTGTGTGTGTGTGTGTGTGTGTGTGTAAAACTCCCCAAAGCCTGTAAGAGATTTCAGTTTGTGAATTTTAAGCATCCCAGAGAAGCCCAAATAGGTTAAATTCAATGAGAACCACCCCCAGACATATTATAATCACGCAGCAGAAAGTCCAAGATAAAAGAAGAGGGCTGTTGGAGAAAGCTAGCACAGTGCACACAGTATATAATGCTCAGGATGACCGAAGACTTGTCATAAAAATCAGGAAGACTAAAGAAGACCTACTGACTAGGACGAACAGCCCAGATGTGGCAAGGAAACTGCAAAACCTGTAGCCATCTAGAGGTCACAACAGCTGGCTAGGAAAAGGTGGAACAGAGCACAGGACTGGCCAGGCAGCAACTGCTGGAGACAGGTGAAGCTGGAGTTGTCAAGACTGAAAACACTGCACCAGGAGAGGTCTGGAGTGGGGAGTGTGTGTACAAGAGCAAGTCCGGGAGTGGGGATGCGTCTAATGCCACACCCACATAAAAGACACAGTCAAAGCGCTTCTCAACCAGGAATCTGAAGGAAAAAATGATCATTGTTCATTATTGAGAACCACGATTTGGAGACGTTAAGTGACCTCCTCCTCAAACCTTAAAGAACAGGGCAAAATTATAAAACTACAACAATTGTTTAAGGAAAAAAAAATAGGTAAGAGAGAGAGAGAGGATGGATCCGGGAGGCTGTCACAGACCTGTAATACCTGTCATGTGAAAAATAGAAATCCAGGGTAAAAATATAGTGAAGAACAAAGGTGAAAATTAAATGAACAATGGAGAATATTTTCTTCAGATGAGAAAAAGCATATTAAAAGTGCTCGGTTCCAGACTGAATTAGTGAAAAGGAAAAAGAAAAATATATGAGCATACCCAGTTAATATTTCTAAGCTCCAACGTTAAAGAAGAAATTTTATGTAGGTGAAGAGTGTGTTTTCTATAATGGGCTGGCATTGTGTTTTACAATACCAGACCCAGAAGAAAAACACCATTCACTCACAGACCACTGGAAAACAAAAAACCTATCTGCCCCACGAAGACAAAGAAAGTTGTTGTTAGGACTTGTGAGAAGCCAGAAAGCATTGTGCCTTCCATCCATCCGAGAACAATAAGGAAGAACTGAAGAATACTCAAAGGGAAGAGCAACATTTTCAACCTAAGGAAAAGAGGAACTGAAGACTCAACTGCAGAGTGAACAGCTCTTATCCACACACGCGCACGCACACACACACACACACACACACACACACACACACACACACACACACACACACACAAGGGCTGAAGACAGACTGTAAACACGTATGTACAGGATACTCTTACGTCAACTTGGCACAAACTAAAGTCATGTGAGACAAGGGAGCCTCAGTTAAGAAAGTGCCTCCATGAGACCTGTCAGGCTGTAGGCAAGCCTGTAAGGCATTTTATTATTAGTAACTGATGGGGAAGGGTTCAGCCCAGTGTAGACAGCGCTATCCATGAGCTCGTGATCCTGTGTTCTATAGGAAAGCAGGCTTAGCAAGCCATTGGAAGCCAGCCAGTAGACGGCACTTCTTCATGACTGCTGCATCAGCTCCTGCCTCCAGGTTTCTGCCCTGTTGGATTTCCTGTCCTGCCTTCCTTCAGTGATGAACCCTGGTATGGAAGTGTAAGACAAATGAATACTTTCCTCCCCAACTTGAATAGCAATATTAAACCCTAATTAACGTGAGTGCTAATGATGTTCAGAATAGCAAGGGCTACCAAACTATCCCAGGAAGACCTGGAAGTCAGACTGGAGAGTAGAAAGGAAGAAGTCAAAGTAGACATGGTGCTGTGGATTGTGGGATCGAGAATCATGGAGTGGACAAGTATGGACGGAAACAGGACTCCAGAGTCCCCAGCTCTTGCCTGGCTCAGGAGGTGCACAAGTGGGTGAGAGCTTTGGATAGGATGTGTGTCAATCACACAAGCACAGTAGAAGAAAGCAAGACACTTGAAATATAAGATAGGAGATAAGTTACTCACTTGTGATATTTTTCTTACTGAAAAGCCCAAGCATGTTTATTAAATAATGTCATGTATTTCCCTGGAGTGATCCTTCCCGTCAGCCCCTTGTTTATGAGATCTGAGGCTTCACATTAAAGTCAAGATGACAACATATTCTTTTTGTCCAGAACTAGAGATTCTGTTACTGATAGGCTAGCAGCAGAGTTTATAGACCACACTGACTAAGATACGTATCCTTCTAATGCTTGACAATAAAAATCACCATCTTTGAATGGCCCATATCTTCTTGTTATTCGGCTCTTATTTCAAATGCCAGCAAACAGAGAGGCTTCTCCTAAGTACCTTGTAGAGAGTAGATGGTCAGACACACTTGATCAGACTGCTCTATCTGTGATTTTGTTTTGTTATGTCTTTTTCAGTGTTTGTTTTGATTTTTATAATTTCATTTTAGGTATATGAGGATTTACTGTGTGTATATTATATGCATGTCCAGTGCCTATGGAGGCCAGGAGAGTCAGATCCCCAGAAGCTGGAGTTACTCATGGCTGTGAGCTTGTAGGTGCTAGAATCTAAACCCTAGACCTCTGGAAGAGCAACAAGTACCTAAACTGCTGAGCCATCTTTCCAGCCCCTTGGTGTTTGCTGTTGTTTGGTTGGTTGGTTTTGTTTTCTTTCTCCTTTTTTCTTAGACAAGGTCTCATTCCGCAGTTCAATCTGCCCCGAAACCCACTATGTCCTTATGGCTACCCTCAAACTTGTGAAAATTCTCCTGCTTCAGACTCCCGTATGATGGCATGTATCACGGTGCCAGCCATTAGACTGTCCCAATTTGTATATCTCAATGTGTTACACTACCTGACTGATTGGTTTCTTCTTGCCTCGTGGGATGGAAGCTTGATGTGTAGCTAGCCCTTTTGTTGCCAACAGCCTAGAGTGAAGCCTCGACATTGGTACAGTATTTGTGAAGTGATTCCTCTCTGTGCGTCTCCAAGGTGCCCCTGTTTCCATGTTATACTCTACAGCTGTACCTGTGATCATTACAGTCCGTATCCGGGCCGAGATGAGTTCTTCTAACACAGGCTTTGTCTCTTCCTTCAATCGATTCTCCAAGATCAGTAGTCCCAGAAATATCAGGTCTGATTCCACCTTCTCCCTGATTAAACAGAAAAGCACATGAGGCTTTTTTTTTTTTTATAATAATGATAGCAAAAAGACAGAGCTCACAGTGGCATTGTCCCACTCCCACTCCCAACCCCAGTCCAATGCTGCTCCCCAGCCACAAACAATCCTGACAGGGAACAGGTGGAGTCTGGAGTGGGGGGCTGCAGTAGTTAGCCCAATTGAAGCCAGAGGAAGTACTTGTAAGACGAAAGTTTGGCTTTGGCCTTTGCAGAATTAGCTCATGTCTGCTGGGGCCTCTGCAAGGGCTCAGCTAGCTGACTTTCGTCCCTTCCTCCATCAACCACAGAAGGGAGACAAAGTCGTGACAATTAAGTAAAAAACAAGAAAAATAAAACAAAATACTAGTTTGTCCAAAAACTAAGGTTATACAGGTATCCTTTTAACCCCATAAGGTATGGTATAGATAAATAAATGAGTCCTTTACTAAAGCCAATCTGGACTCCCACTTCTTTCTCATCTGAAAGCACTGTTCTGCGTAAAATGCCCCTGCACTTCGTGGAGAGCACCATGAGAGCATCTGCAAGAACAGCCTACAGGACCAAGTATGGGGAATGCATTGGGGATTTGAGAGTTGAACATTCTTACGGTTTTATTATTCAGATGCAGATACAGAGACAAGATCCCAGCACTGCCTAATTCATGCTGAAATGCAGATTAAAACAGCACCCGCTCAAACCTTCACACTGAGCCTGTGTACCAGGGTACCAGCCCAGCCTTTATGGAGCTGTTATAGCACGTTATGAATCCCTCCACTAGGTGGCAGGAAGGGGAGACTTTCAGAGACTCATCTCAGAGCGAATCTGGAGGATGGCTTTCTCTCTAACCAGTATTTAAGATCTACAATCAGTTCCCAAGCTATGCATCAACAGCTTCTCGCCTTAGCTCCAGACAAACCACTCACCATGGATATGCTCTGCACTTAATCACATCCAGACTTTTGCTCCAGACTACTGTGGATTTTCTTATTTCGTGGCAAATATTCGTTTTCATGATCTGCCACAGAAATCCTGCTTATGTCCTGAGTCCCACCTCATGATGCCTGCCTCAAAGGGAAACAATGCCCTCTCCACACCTTTCTTCTACCCTGGTTAGCTGATTCTTTTTTATTTATCCATGCTGTCCAGTATTGGCTTATTGATCAATCTTTAATCCCTAAAGGGAAGCCCAGGTGAGTAAAGATTCTGCTCACTAACGCCCATGCGACACCCACATGCGGGAACCTCTCGGCAAGCGTCACTCACTCGGCACACTTTGACGCCTGCTTCCCATGATGTTTGGCCATACTGTGAAGAAGAAGTCATTTGCTCCTTCTGATTTCTCACTAGAACTAGACAGTGTGCTAGGCTCATCACTGTCTATTGAGCACCTACTAGGTGAGGAAAAGACGAAGAAACTCTGTAGAGGCTGCAGGAGCTCCAACTCCAAGATTTCACATTTGAAGAGGAAGGAAAGATTAGACATGGCCATCACATTCATACTCAAAGCTGGGAATTGTACCACGGCAGACACAAACCCAGAGGTCTGTGGAGTCAATGGGCAGGCATTTTTGGTTGGAGTGATTACAGGCTTTTTGAAGGAGATATTTGAACCTCCCTTCAAGGATAACTTAACTGATGCCTGATTAGAGTTCTACAGTCTTTCTGTGGCCACATACTTGGGTCCCAGGACTTAGATATTTTCAGAGATTATGGGACATGAGCCAATAATAAATTGCCACATTAGGCCAAGAAAATGGCCGAAAGTTCAAGCACCTAGGGCCCTCTTAGAGCATCCATTTCTAGCTCCTCTGGCTTGTGGCCAGCACAGAGCTCAGTAACTGATATGATCGGGACACCACAGTTCTAACCTCAGCACACTGCTGCCTTCTGTGTGACCTGGCGTAAACGAATCTCCCTGTGTGGGGTTCTACTATGTCTTTGGCTCTCCAAAGTTTCTCCTATCTCCAAATGCCTTCACTCTTCCTATGAAGCATATTAAATCGGAGCCAAGAAGTGGAAAGGAGCAGTCCCATGAAGGGTCTCGGGCCCTGCAGTGTGGAGTAATATGCTGTTTTGCTGTTTCTTGAACTCACATTGTACCTCCTGTAGCATCTATGCTAATAAAGACTAGTGAGTGTAATGCAGACAGTTGTCAGCCCTGAGACAACCTCTTTCTTTCTTAAAACCCGTATGACCTTTAAAGAAATAAAGCAGGGCAAAACCTTCAATAAGACCTTTATATCAATGCTAGAAGTACTGTCCGTAAACACACTCAGACAGAGACATGTGTAAACATACACCCAGAGAGAGAGAGAGAGAGAGAGAGAGAGAGAGGGAAGGGGGAGGGAAGGAGAGGGAGGGAGGGAGAGAGGGAGGGAGGGAAAGAGGGAGGGAGTGAGAGAGGGAGGTTTTGTCTTGGTCAGCATCAGCACCAAGCCCAATTCTGCACAACCTTTCCCTGGCCTCAAGTATCTCTAGTTCAAGTTGTGACAACTTTTCTCAAGATTCACTTCCAATTCTGACTTCAGTGACCTGAGCTGAGCTGATCAGATCGCAATATTCAGAGCTGAAATAGCCAAAGGATAGAACAATTACTTTAGCTATGAGTCCCCATGGTGGTGATGTGGTTTGAAGTGGAAGAGCTAAATCCAGAACTGAAGACAAGTTCTTATTTGTTAATTTTGCTCAGGCCTTACTGGATTTTGCAAGATTAGAATTTAGATGTCAATGCCTTTAACAAAGGCAAGCACTCTCCTGCAGACCACAGCTCTCGACAATCCCAAGTATGTAGCTTCCTCCACAAGGAAGGCTTGTTACATCTACTATTCCCAAACCGGGAATTGACAGCTTGTAAATGCACACACATCGCGCTGCAAGAATGTGTGAGGCATGGAGGCTGTATTACATAGCACATATTATATAGCAGGAAGCCATTGCAGTCTCGTGGTGTCTACTCTCAGGTTTAAGCAATTGTTGAGTGTGTGTGTGTGTGTGTGTGTGTGTGTGTGTGTGTATGAGTTAAAGATTGTGTGTGTATGTATATATGTACATGTATGTATGTGTGTGTGTGTGAGAGTATGTGTGTATGAGAGAGAGACCGTGTGTGCGTGTGTGTGTGTGTGTGTGTGTGTGTGTGTGTGTAGGGGGTGTGTATATGGGGTGTGTATGTATGTATGTATATGTATGTATGTATGTGTGAGTGTGTGTGTGAGTGAGAGAGAGAAAGCATGTGTGAGTGTGTGTATGTGTGTGGGGAGTATGTATATGGTGTGCGTGTGTGTGTGTGAGACTGTGTGTGGGTGTGAGTGTGTATGTGTGTGTATGGGGTGTGTGTATGTAGGAGGGTCTGTATGTGTGCATGGGTGTGTGTGTGTGTGTGTGAGTATGTATGTGTATGTGTGTATATGGGGTGTGTGTATATGTGGGGGACTGGGGTGTATATGGGGGGTGTGTGTATGTGTGTGTGAGTGGGGAGGTTATGAGGTGTATGTGTGTACATGTATGGTGTGTGTGTGTACATGTATGGTGTGTGTGTGTGTGTGTGTGTGTGTGTGTGTGTGTGTGCGCGCGCATATAGAGGCCAGAGAGGACAACCTCGAGTGATGTACTTCACTGTCCTAGAGCCCTCCTCCTAGGCTAGGCTAGCCGGCCAGTCAGCCCAGGGACTTGCCTGTCTGTGTCTCTCCATCAATGTGATCACAAGCACAGGCCACCAAGCCTCACATTTCTAGTAATTTCTGGGACTGAACTCAGATCCTTGTATTTGCAAGGCAAGTACTTTCCCAACTGAGCCATCTCCCAAGCTCCCCTGGTCCCCTTGTTTTACTGGCATCAGCTAAAACTTTATTAACCTACTATTTTTATAACAAACTGTTTCCGTCTTCCCTTTAACTCCTATATAGGGGGAAGTTTTTACAGATAATATGTGCAGATAATAACACGTATAAATTCTAAGGTGCTAAGGGAGGAAGAGAAATATAGTTACAACTAAAGACTGCTGTGTCAGACATATTTGAAAATGAGTGTGTGGGACTCTAAAAAAGACGAAATGAGGCTTAAGTAACCCTACAAAAGCATAAACTGTAGTGACTGACCAAAACCAAAACTAAACAAAACAAAAACCTAGAAATGTCATTTAAGGCAAAATTAAGGATAGCCCCCAAATGGCAGAAAAACAACCACAACCACTATAATGAAAGTGGAACTGTCATTGCTGCAACACACTTCAACAAAGGACCCTTATTTTAATTTACACACATCAAAACATTGTCCAGTCTGACCCCTTGGAAGGTTTTCCTGTTTCTCTGTAAACATCACCTAGATTTCATAAGCACAATTGACATTGGTTGTTTCACTAGCTGTGTATTTCTTATTAAGAAGGTTTTGTTTCTAAGCAAACGTGAGGTTTTATTTCTAACCAGCGTATATTCTATCAGGATCAGGGACTCAGCTTCAAGCTCTAAAACACTGGTTATTACCACATAACTGTTGTCACTAAACCCTAAGGTCACCTTATGTTTTGTATGCTGTAAAGCTTGTCTCATATATTCTGACAGTGTTCACGTCAGCTCTAGGATTTGCGCCAGGCAGCAGGACTGTATCCCTATTCGCCATATTCAGAGATGCCTATGCACAAAACCTGACATGGCGTGCTGCCAGGCCCACCTCAGAACCTTTGACCCCCATCCCAGTCATGTACATCCAAACCATCTTCTGCAGGAAAACCCTCTCCTTTTACCTCATCAAGGTAGCTGTGGAGCAGTCCATTTCCAGCTTCTTGTAGGCCAGAGCTATGACCCGGAAACCCTGTGTTGTGTAAATCTGAAGTTCACTAATAAAAGTAGTTGGTACTGTTTAAAAAACAAAAAAATGAAAACATACTATTACTATGCAAGGTTCACTTAGCCAGCATGGGAAGAGAGATTTTCCACAGTAATACAACTCTTATTCAAGAAAACACACTTTTACAAGTTATAGAAAGTGGTGGTGGTTCAGGCCTTTAACCCTAGCACTTGGGAGGCAAAGGTAAACAGATCTCTTTGAGTTCGAGGCCAGTTTGGTTTACAGACAGAGTTCAAGGACAGCCAGGGCTACACAAAGAAATCTTGTCTTGCAAAAAGTTTGAGTTAACACCTTAGGATCCAATAGATCTGAAACAAGTCAGAAACACTTGAAAAATTAAGAATAAGGAATGGATAGAATTCTTTATTTTCCAAATACTTACTTAAGGGATCAAGCTCTGCTCTACAGACATCTGTTTAGTTGGATAAAAACAGTACACTGACATTAAAGCTAAGATTGGCCATGCAGAGTCCTTAGGGGGCTACTGGGAGGAGGTGGGCAGGTAGGGGAAGGAAAGTGCTTTTTGCCTGAGGAACCAGTTGTGCTTAGACACGGGGAGTGGGGTCTAAGACAGCTCAGGGAAGCCCGAGAGGTGAGGGACAAGGCAGTAGGGAACATTAATGGGGGGGCTCAGATCCCGAAGAACTTATCTGTGATCTCAAAGGAATTTGAACTCTGGTGGGGGCTGTGGAAAGCAATCAGATGAAAAATGGAGGAAATAGCAGTACAGGAGGGAATGGGGGATGGGGGACTGGAGGATTGGGGTGGGGGATGCTCGTTATCCAAGATGGAAAATGGAAAATACAGAAAGGGAAAATTTTAAACTTGATTTTGGTATTGTGCTTGGAACGCCCGTGAATCAATCAGTAAGTGATATCCAGCTGGCAACGGGATCTAGAGTGTCGTGGGGACAATTTTGGCTGGAAACAAAAAGTGCGTATGGCACATTTGCATCCCACACCCATTCGCTAACCAACCTGTGTCAGGTTGGCAAAAGCTGGCCACTCTCTCCGGTGCACCTTTCATGAACGCCAGTCGGCCACCTCCCATCTCCTGGACGATAACCGTCATCCTCTGCAGTGCTGACGAGAACGGGAACTGATGGACGATTGCAAGTCCTTCTGCTGGGACCTGGGTGACAGACCAGAAATGGAGAGGCACGTACAGGCAGAGTGACAGTGGGCATTAACTGCCCCCCACACACCTCAATCCCTGTTTTACAGATACAGGAGAAATATAGCACATTTTTATGTCACCAGTTCAAGGCATATTCATGTGCTTTCCAACTCTGTAGTCAGAGCACAGTTTCCCCAGGTTTGGATGCTATGGGAAGATCAGCATGCACTGCTTACCTGACCCACCGCGTCTGTAGGCTTCACTACCATGGTGTGTGCCAGCATTTCCTTGATGTGGAAATCATCCCCAGAAACAGTCATTTCCTGTTTCACAAAGGAGAGAGTTCACTGTATGGGGTTTGTTTATTCACACACTGATACTAAGTTTGCGCCTTCCTCTTGCAAAGACTCCCTCAGCCACCTCAGTATATTGACAGGCCTCCTTCTGTGCTGCTAGGCTGGTGAATCTGGCTTCTTCTACTCCAGGAAGCAAAAGGCAGGCCGAACTGAGAGGGGTAGAACTTGAAGGACACACATTCCTGAATTATTCATGCAATTTATCTGGCTTTCGCTGTTGGAGTTGCTGCATAAAGGTTGGTTCTCTGTTTCTGAAGAGCGTAACTTGCAAATGTTGAGTATGAGTCTCCAGGCTTCTTTTGTGTGGAGCAGGCAACTCACAGCCTTCTTTTCTCCAGAGTCACTGTTGTTCCTGCTGTTTCCTACCTGTCTAAAGTGGACACACCAGAGCAGGGTATATTTTTGCAATATGCATGATTTCTGTCTAGGAACCACGGTAATAATGACTCTAAATTATAGGCAAGGAAACCTTCTACCTAGAGATATTAAAATTCTTTGTAATCATATAATTGAGTGACTGACAAAAAACAATCTCAGGAAGGAAACTGTAACCTCTACTTAGAGGCACAGAAGGAATATTCCAGAGTGGACCAGAGACTGTAAGGTAACCACATCCGTTAGAGGAGGGTGGACCCCCAGAGGCATCTCTTCAGAGGTGCTCACACAGTTCCCGGGGCCTGAGCTGCTCACATCGACAGGGAGAGAGGTTAGCTGCAGTGAAGACGCTCAGATCATGGTGCCTCCTCCTCCCTGCTTTGCCACAGTAATTTCAGAGATGAGTCCTTAAAGGCTGTCTGTGCATACGGTCCCCTTTGAGGACAGATTTGCACTCCTTTGTCCTTTTATAAGCTATCACTGCACTGGTTTGATCGCCTCATGCCACAGCCATGAGAGCCAAGGTCCCAACACATCAAAAGACCTCGTGAGGTTGAGAATCAGGGCAGAGCTGAAGTCAAAACAGAGAGCCAGGTTCCTAAACCACAGGAGCATCTGCCCTTAGAACTAGTTTAGAATCTCGGCAGGAACTCTGGAATGAATTTCTGCTCTCAGTCTTGGAAATCAGAGGAATAGTCAATAAAGTAGACTAAAAAACCTCTTGGTTGCATCCCCTCTCCCACTTGTCCCAAGCACTGTGGAATGCTGTGTTTCCTAATCTCCGTATACTGGAATGTGTATGTTTTGCCTTTCTTTTTTTAATGAGAAGTAACAATTGTGTACATTTACAGGATACACTGTGATGTGTTCTTTGATCTATGCATACGTTATAAAAAGATGCAATCATGATAATTCACATACCATCACCTCATCAAATTAACTCTAGAAAATTCCAAAACCTGCTCATAGAATGGTAGAAATAGAAAATAATTATAGAATCATAACTGTATTGATAACTACTAGACTTACAATAGGTGCCAAATGCTTTCGCACTTGCAAGTATACTAAGGATTTTTATGTCACAGTCTCATTTAATCTCCCAGCAAACCTACAACATGTATACACGCTGTCCCCATCAGAAAGCCAGGCTTAGATAGTTTGATCTTTATACCATATTGGAAACCCCAAGTTCATTAAGTATTAAAGGGCTATGATGCTGCTTGTGTTGTGCTGGCATTAAAGAAACTTCTTGCATTCGCCGAAGGTCAGAGACTTACCCATTTGGTGGCTTCAAACATTTTCAGGTCCAGAGGGTCTCCCTGGATGGTCCCATCAAGAAGAATCAGAGAGTGGCAGCTGGCCATGGCTGCACACAGTGGACCCTGGGGTAGAGCTTTGCCTGAGGCAAAGCTGTGGACTGCCTGGAATCTGAGAGAGAAAAGAGAAAAAGATTCAGTCCTGTCTCCTCATGCTAAAAATGGAGCTTCTTGGAGGTCTTTGATTTAGTGTGCTTTGCTGCACTTCTGCTAGTCTTAGCCAGCTTTCCCTTTGATTCAGGAATACTAGCAAGGCTCAGAGGCTGTTTCATGCTCCCTTTTCTACTTTGCCTTAATTCTTCCCAGACTTATTTAATACACATGGGTAGAAATAACTAGAAAAACCACCCTTTGCTCTGAGGTCTGCTCGGACCCAGTGACTAGGTCTCCTCTCTTCAAATTGTAGGAAAGCTCCAGGTGTGTTAGATACACACCATCTTCCATCAATCTTCCAGGGCTGGGCATATTTTCTGTATCTGTCTGCCAACATGTAAGATGATTGGTCCACAGTAGACATTCGGTAAACATGAGTAAATGAATGAATGGGTTGGAAAGGACCCTGTGCATTCCCTCTTCAACTCTGGCATCTTGGGTCCATATTACTACCATTTTCTTCATTCTTTCTCACAGGAAGTGACTTTATCTAAAACCAATGGAAATAAAACTCCAATATTGTACACGAGTTTCTTGTACTGATTGAAAGTAAGTCATTGAGCTCATTCTTGGCCCCACTAGAGGAAGTTCTTCCTCAGCCATGTTGGGCAGCTCCTTACCCAATGTGTAGCACAATAATGGGGTTGGGGAAAAATACAATCACATCATAAAATATATGAATGAGCCGAGCAGTGGTGGCGCACGCCTTTAATCCCAGCACTTGGGAAGCAGAGGCAGGTGGATTTCTGAGTTCGAGGCCAGCCTGGTCTACAGAGTGAGTTCCAGGACAGCCAGGGCTACACAGAGAAACCCTGTCTCAAAAAAAAAAAAAAAAAAAATGAATGACGGTAGTTTCTTCCTATGAAGAGGCAAGAGCTGCAGCTTAGAGCCAATCAGAATCTACTTGCCCTCCCACCTCTCCTGTTAGCATCTTTCAGATTTTGAACTAGCTCAGTAGTCCGGGAAGGCCTCCAGGCCACTATCCTCCTGCATCCTTAATAGCTAAAGTTACAAGACTGTACCAGCATGCACAGCCTAAAAAATCCTTTATGGATATGCATGCCATCTGCACAATGTAAGAACTACAATCACAAATCGGACTTGATGCATTTAAAAAGAAAAAAGAAAAGAAAAGAAAGGACCCAAAGTTGGGTGGGCAGAGAAGGGCATGTGGGCCAGGAAGGAATGGACGAGGGAGGTAAATAAATCAAAATGATCTGTATGAGATTCTCAAAGAACGAATTCAAATATTTAATTACAAAAAGAACTACAATCAGCTTTGTATGCATGAATTACTTTGTGGCTCAAGTGTCAAGGAAATGCCTTCACTTTCAATCAGCATTGTGCCACGTGTACCACACTTACAGCCCTGACCATGGTGGAGGTGACACTGGAGAAGATCAGCAGATGTGGAAACAAACTTAGATGTGGCCACAAGAGGGCCAGGTTTGCAAATCAAACAGCAAGTTGAAAACTGCCAACACCACAGGCCACCCCTACCCTTCACCTCCCCCCACCTCGCCAACCTACCGCCCCACCCCTAACCTGGACCCACAACACAAAGGACTCTTTTCCTCAGGAGCAGACTCTGGCAGGCAGAAAATAAGGTTCCCAGAATCAGAGTACTAAGAAAAAAAGAGTACACCAGCTACAGTTACATAAGCATCCCTCTTCCTGAAAAGCAGGATACAGAGTCAGTGTTGCCCATTCCTACTCTGTCACCTCTGTGAAGGACAGTGTCCTTGCACTGTCTAGATCTGTACTCAGTGACTCTAGCAATGTCATGCCTCTGGAAAATAGACTTAAAGCAAAGTTCATTTCGGGGAGTGTGTGCAAACTCCCCCTCACCTCCTCAGCTTATGGGTGAGGCTGGGATGAGCTGCAGGCTAATATGCATGTTCAGGGAGACCTGGGAAATTCTAAGAGGAGAAGTAAACCAATCAGACTTCAGTAATCATTGTTTAGCAAAGCCAAAGTCCACGTGTCCCCATTAGTAGTTTAGAGGTTAAACGTGAGGCTCTGCGAAGACGTAAATCACAGACATCACGGTGTAGTTAGTTCAGAGTACTCACCCATTCTGGTCACAGGGTATAACTCCCCAAGGATCCAAGCCTCCCCTCGTTAAGGTGCCTGTCTGAACAGAAATAAGTCTTTGGATTACATGGACAATCTACTCAGGTAGTAGTGAAGGCAAATATGGTACACTTAGTAGAGAAATATGCATCAGAAAGATATTACCAACATCATTCCTTTAAGGAGAACTACAATAAAGTGGGCATCTGGGTTCTAAGAAAGACATTGCAATGAATTCAAACATGACAGCCTTGAGTGGGTCATAAACCTCTGTGACCTCTGTGGTAAAAAGAGCAGAGTATCTCCTGTCACACTAGGGGACAGTGCTGCATATCTGATGGCAGATGGAAGAAAGAAAGAGCCCTTGGTAAGACAGTTAAAACAACAAAATGGGTGGATCCTTATTTTTACAGAAGAAGCTTAAAAAATGTCATCAAACTAAGTAATGGAGACGAAATTTTACCTACAAAGCACTGTGTAGAAGACTAAAGAAATAGCCTACCGTCTCATCTTCTTTTTTTTCTTTTCCTTTTTCTTTCTTTCTTTTTTTTGGTTTTTTTGTTTGTTTGTGTTTTGTTTTGTTTTGTTTGGGGGGGTTGGCTTAAAAAAAGTACATGATAATTTTCTCAGTGTAGTATAACCATCTGTGTCAGTGGAAAAAAATCACATAATCCCTCCAACACTGAAGCACTTATCTACAACATGGTCATAATTGCACAGCCCTGTCTTGAATAATCAATAAAATAATAGGAAGCAATTTGTTTAATGTCACGCCCACAGTAAGAGCTAACAATCGCGAGGAAAAAGACCACAGTTACTGTTCATTGTTTTGTTCAGGATTATGATACAATGACCTCTTCTATTCCTGGTTCTGTTTCCAAAGTCACAATATAACACCATAGATGAACTGTTTTTCCTTGTGATGCTGCTCTGGTCATGGTCAAGTGACCTTCCGACTCTCCACTACTCGTAACGTGCAGTCTCCATGCCACCAGTGTGCCCAGCTTTCCACGCAATTTAATGGGCACAGCTTTTCCACATAGGCAGGTTCCACATGCTTCTCAAGATGGATGACAGTGATGGCCACAGAACAGTGAGCATGTACTTAAGTGTTAGTGTACTATCGACTTCAAATGTTTGACATGGCAAATTGTATCTTATATTTGCTTCATCTTCACCCCCCCCCAAAAACAAAAACATTGATTAAAAGCAGTTGGGGGCAACAGAGGCTCCCGATTGCTTGAAGAAACATAAAAACATGTCGATTAAACATTCAAGGTTCACACACACACACCCTCTTCTAATGTTGGCACCCTGACCTGTATTAGAGACATACCATCCAAACCAGATTGTCTTGTGCTGTCCTGGAGCCTTCTGTCCCCTACTCATTGTGTGTAACATAAATAAACATGCAGGGGAAAAAAACTCAAGTGAGAGGCTGGTTGGGAGCCATGGCAGACAAGCAAGGGTTAATCTCCAGTACAAACCACGGCTGAGAACACAGAGTTGAGGGTGTGCTCCGTGGCTGCATTGTCAGTGATCATCTTCTATTAACATGTAGTTTAATAATCTTTTTTCCCTCATTCTATAATTCAATTAATACTTATTAAGCATTGACTCAGTTCCCAGGCAATCGTCTAAGTGTTGGGGATACAGCTGAAAACATTATAAACCACTTAAAGTACATGTGCATACGTGTGTGTGTGTGTGTGTGTGTGTGTGTGTGTGTGTGTGTTTCTGTGTGAAGGTTTTGACTGCATGAAACAGAGTGTATTTTGATCCGTTGTCTTTCATAGACTCTCACAGCTGAAAGGAACCTAAAAGATTCACTGATTCAGTTTCTACTCCCTCTTTTCAAAAGCCTCGGGTCAGAAAATTCATTTCGCAGATCACACACACGTACACACAACCCGAGATAAAATAAGGTCAGATGCCGGTAACCTGCCCATTACTTCTGCCTCACTAAAGAGAACAGTAATGGATCTATCCATTACAATGGCACTGAGGAATGGCCTGGGACTGAGGAGGGAAGACACATACCTTGTCGAAGCAGACAAGGTTTAATTGTCCACAAACATTGATCCTCTGGGGGCTAATGCAGAATATGCCCCTCTTTTTCAGCCTCCTCTGGGCATAGATGATGCCTGTGGTCAGGGCAGCAGGGAGGGCAGGAGGCACTGCAATGGTGATAACATCCAGGGCTTTCCTCACCACCTCCTCGGGGGGTTCCTGGAAAAGAAAGCGTGTTCAGTCGTTAGAATTAAATCAGCAATGAACAGCTTTGTGTGTGTGAGCTCCCCTTCTCCCCTGTGTATTCTGAGACGCAGCATCAACAGGCCAAAGGGGCCGGCCATCGAGACTCTCAATATCTTTTCTCCAAAGTACAAGGAGAACATTCTTAACTGTTCTGCTGTGACCACTGGTGCACCAACTCACTGTGGCTCTGCCAGTGCTGAGCATCTGGTTTCATTTGGAGAGCTTCATGTGACAGTCACAAAACGCTACTTTTAGGAAATATTTCACTTTTCAAACTAAACATGGAAGGAGCGTAGAGCAGGGGGAAATGTGCAAGAATAGGACCATGTTGGCATTTCAGTAAACAAACTCTTCCCCCATTATCCCACAAGATCCGATTGCTATCCCAGAACTGAGCAACTAATTGCTCATATGTGGATCCGGGTGCCTATAAGCAGTCTTTGGCATTTTGGCTTGTTCAAAGTTTGTTTGTAAACCACGTCCTTGAATAAAGCCAACATATAGAAATAAGGTCAATGTATAGCAATAAAATATATAGAGTAGAGTGAGTGTACATGTGTGTGAGTGTGCATGTGTGTGTGCATGTATAAGAATACAAAGCTTACCCCACTGAGCACATAGACACACAGAGTATAGATCATGCCAATGGTGGCCGTCCCTACAAGGCAGAGGAGGAACCTGATGGCATCCCTATAGAGCTTGAAGTTCATGGGCTTGGGGTAGAGGATGGATCTCACAAGGTCCCCCTTGGCAGTGTTGAATCCTGAAATGACAAGCAGACGTCCCCCATTTTCAGGACAACAAACATTATTACTGCTGGTAATCTAAACATCAACATTGCCTTGGCTTTCTCTAGAATGTTTCTCAACCTGTGGGTGGTCACCATCCCTTTTGGCAAACCTCTGTCTCCAAAAGCATTTGCATTCCAATTCTTAACAGTAGCAAAATTAAAGTTATGAAGTAGCCATGAAAATGTCATGGTTGGGGAGTCACCACCGCATGGGGAACTGTATTAAAGGGTGGCAGAATTAGAAAAGTTGAGAACCACCACTCTAAAGAATCTAAACCTAAAGCTTAAACCTAAGTACAATGTTAGATAACTAGAACAGTACATCAGACTAGACCAGAAGATCATCAGCTTCCTCAGAGCCTAGTACTCTCCCTGGCTTTCTACCCCTCTACTTCCAGCTTAAGGACATACCAGAGATGGGAGTCATACCCATGGCAGAGCACAACTTAGTTTTAAAGACATGACCCCATGGCTGTGCTCACACACATACATGGAGCCTTTGCTTGAATTAAAATGAAGTAGCCCAGTAAAAACCGATGCACTCATTGTTGCTAGTAGCTTTCACTGCTAAATTTTTAGTTTCTCACTTCCTAGGAGGACTGAACTTGGGATCCTGCTTAGAAAGGAGTTTCTGGCCCAGCTTTCTCAGGTATTAGCTTATCATTCTTCAGCTGTCCACCTGGCTTATGTAGTTTCAGACTCTGTGTACACAATGGAGGGGGCAGGTGATAAGCATCTTTACTGCTGGCTCGATCTTCAGAAAGAGTTTGTAACTGCAAAGCACATAAACAGTGATTACTGTAATATGTGCCACTATATTTACTGGGATGCATAGGCCACTCTTCAATCAGTAAGTCAACATTTAAAATACACAGACTTACATGTATTTGTTGCACTATCCAACAGTTGATCTTGACCCAATACATTTAAGGTACTAAACACACTAAGTGCAAAGGCATCATTACAAACAACCTACACAGAAGATGCTCACCTGTCTGCAGGACCACGGCTCTCACAGTCCCAGAGCCAGCTGCCTTGGCCTGGATGACCTCTGTTCCACAAAAGAGAACATGGCGCCTAGGATCTGCTTCAGACTGCATCTTCCAGGGTGCAGAGCTAGCTGTCTGGGATAGTGGAGTTTTAGTGACGGGAATGCTTTCTCCTGTAGGAAAAAAGACTCTATCTTACTTTGTGGGGTAGAGTGCCTTCCCCATGTAAATCACTCCTATACCCTATGTGTCACAGAACTTCACAGGAGCCTACTATGAAGCAAAGCAGCCTAGGCATTGGGAATATAAGACAAGCAAAGGCACTGGTTGTTGAGAGTTCTGTATTTTAGAAGAGGAGAGAAACATGTAACCAAATATGTAAAATTTCATATTATAAATACTATATTATTTTAGATTAAACATAGGCATTCAAATAGATTGGGAAAAGATGTTTCTGGAAGAGCAAGCTCTGTAGTTGTAGAGTGTAGGATGTAGGCAGAGGGAAGCCAGAAGTCCTAGGAAGATGCTCCATTATAGAGAACCCAAGCGTGATGTGTTTAATTTTTTCTGTAGGTCCTGGTATCGGGTGTCAAGGAGATGGTTAGCTGCTTCAGTTTCTAGAGTAATATTACAAACACTTGTAAGACAAAAGCCTCTGCCCAGGATACCAGGAATGAGTTAAAGTCTCATGAGGGTGGTGGGTGGACAGTCAACTGGGAAGTGATCACAAAAGTCACCGCTGAAGGGGATGGGACCGGAAATGCAGCAGATCGAGCAGAAGTAGAGAGGAAGTTCAAGAATAGGAAGGTTAAGAGGATACAAAAATCGAGGGAATTTTGCATCAGCAGATCACAGAGCAGAGGAGAGAACCAAAACAACTTTGTGGTTCCCTAGCTTGGAGACTGAGCAGAGGGCAGGCAACAGTAATGAAAGTAAGGATTCTAAGAGGATCAGAAATTGCCTTCGAGTCACTGTGGACTGGAGCTCACTGTGGAAGACCCATATGGAAAGGCCTTGTGCACAGTGGGTAATTATTTGGACCTGGTGCTTGTAGGAGGACATCACTAGGGACATTTAGTCAGAGATCAACAGCTTGTACATGCTAATGAAAGCTGGGGCGAGAGAGAAAGACAGTGAGAAAGAGGGGGGGGACAGATTACTTAAGAGTCAAGCAAAGGGTAAAAGGAGGAAAAGAAAAGAACATAGCCTTGAAGGGTGCCAGCAGTCAGGGAGTCAGAGGAAGAGAAGGTGAGGAAGGAACTCAATGGGCGTGGTCAATGCTCGAAGCACCTGGAAAGAGCAGCATGTTAGGAAGTCAAGACAAAGAGAGTTCTGGGGAAAGATAATCAGATAGCCAAAAGACAGAAGAGTCGCTAAGATGAAACTCATTGCACATGCACTTGTGAGAGTAGCAGCTGTGTCAGTGTGGGGGGAGACACACACTGCAGTGACTGTAGTACTAACTCAAGGTAAGTCTCAAGCTGTGGAAGCGACCGGGACAGTTCTAAGGAAGAGGCCCTCAGAGCCTCCAACTGGTCTTTGCAGGGCAGGTAATAAAAAAATCAGCATCAGGGCTACCATCGTTACGAAAATTGATCTGGGCATTAGCAAATCCCCAGAGCTGATGGGCTTTATGAATCTGTGGGTTTTTAAGGAAAATAAGCCTAATCTGCTATGATTGCCGCCCACTTCATCTGTAAGCTTATTATATAAGAGGGAGATGAGCATTCTTGTCTCTGTTCATGCTGCCAGGCCTGCTCAGGACAAATGGGTTTGCTATGGACTTTAATAGGAATACAAAACATTACTGTAGTTCTATTGGTCTCAATTTCATCCCTAGAAAAGACATCCTCATCTCATTGTTACGCTTCAAAAGTTTGGCTGAGTCGCTTCTCCTCTCTGTATCTTAGTCACAAACACTGTGATCCAGGATGGCTTCTAAGGTCCACCCCTCAGATCAGTCTGCTAGTTAAAAATAAAATAAACTCAGTGCAAAACATCCAGTGTATTGCCTGGAACTGGCAGGTTTGTCCAAGGTTGCATCGTGGACTTTTTAACATTTTCAACCTCAGCTATGAGGGCTTTGGCCTTGGGAATTGCAGAATGTCATTGATGGTTTTCAGACCTTCTAAGCTTATCAGGGGCATTTAATGCAAGTATATTAAGATATAATTTTGAGAGATCTAGTGATTCCCCACCATCTTTTAAATAATTCTAAGAAGAAAAAGCACTCAGTGAGGTTCTGAATGCGCTGACTTGAGTGCATAGGGAACAGTTTTGATCTGAGATCTTAGATTCAACCCCAGCAGGACTAAACAAGACTTGCAGAAACAGGAAGGTCACACAGGAGCCCTGTATCTTGTCTTGAGCAAAATTGTCATTTGGGTAGAGGAGGAGCCAGCCAGGACCGTGATGACGCGAGTCCTGAGGCAGCCCAGCAGAGGCTGCAAATGTGGAGCTCCAGACATACCTGTCAGCATGCCTTCATCTAGCACACAGCTGCCATCAATCAGAATGGCATCGCATGGCATTTGCACTCTGTTCCCTGTCAGAATTAATAAATCTCCAGGCACCAGGAGGCGGGATTCCAGGTCTTGGGTTCCAGCTGAAAATGTGAGCAGACAGTCAGGTTACATTTCTACAAAAACCAGTCCCACTGCTCCGTATCAGAGATTCCTGGAGAAGCAGGTAAAGTGTGTGAAAAGAGAGGCCCATCCTCAGCACTGCTTCTAACTCTGAAGACAAGAAGGAAGGAAGGAAGGAAACACACTGCATGAAATAAGGACCTCAGCGTGGCAAGGACAGATAAGCCAAGAAAAAGTAATGACAAAGTCAGAAAAACACATTTGATGCTTCCAGACAACAGCCTGGAATTTTTCACATAGAAAGACATCGAGGAAGAGATGTACAGCAACTGTGTAATAAATTGCTAGATACCAAGTTCACACACACACACACACACACACATGCACACGCACACGCACACACATGCACACAAACACAAGTGGCATGTTAAATATTTGAAAAGCGCTTGCTTTTTCTCAGTTCTTCCTTCCTTCCTTTCTTCCTTCTCTCCTTCCTTCTTCAGTCCCCGTCTGGATGGCCTAACTTCTTTCTTCCCTGATACAGTCTCAAAGAGGTCATGGGGTTGAGTCTGTAGGCAGCTGTGAGGGATAGGTTTGTGAGCGTAACACAATCTGGAATCATCTGGGAAGTAGGTCTCACTAAGGGACCATCTATTAAGTTAGCCTGTGGGAATCTCTGTGAGGGATAGTCTCAGATAAGTCAATTGAAGTAAGAAGACTCATTGGTAGTGGCTGGAATGAGATAGTCCCCCATATTCTCAAGCATTTGAATATGTGCTCCTCAGTTTGTGGCCTTGTTTAAGAGGCTTAGGGAGTGTGGCCTTGTTGGAGGAAGTGTGTCATTGGGAGTGGTTCTGAGAGCTTAACAACTTGTAGCCATTTTGAGTTGACTCTCTCTGCTTTCCATTTACAGTTAAAGACATGAGTTCTCAGCTGTTCCTACCACTATGCCTACCTGTTTGTTGCCACACTTCCAGCCATCGTGGTGATAGATTCTTAACCCTATGGAACTGTAAACCCAAAAAAGCCCTTCTTCCTTCTCTAAGTTGCCTTGTTCATGGTATTGTATCACAGCAATACAAAAGTAACTAAGACAGCCGCCTTGAATGTGGGTGGCAGCATTTCATGGGCTGGGGCCTGCACTGGATAAAGAGGATGAGGGGAGCTGAGCATTCATTCACATGCATTAATTCACTACTCTCTGCTCTTGATTGAAGATGTAACAGGACGAGGTGTTTTATGTTGCTGCCAACTTGACTTCACCCCAGTGAGGACTGTGTGTTAAGTTATCCTTTTGATGCTGTGATGAAGCACTATGACCAAGGCAATGAAAAGTAGGAAGGGTTTATTTCGTGTTTGTGGTTCCAGAAGGATAAAAGAGTCCACCACTCTCATGGTAGAGAAGCATGGCGGCAAGCAGGCATGGTCACTGAATCAGCAAGCTGAGAACTTGCTCAAGACTACAACCATAAGCAAAAATCAGAGCGAGGGGGAGAGCACACTGGGAATGGCAAAAGGCTTTGAAACCTCAACAGTCTCTCCTAATGCCACACTTCCTCCAAGAAGACCACACCTCCAAATCCTCCCCAAACAGTTCCACCAACAGAGGACCAAGTATCCAAACATCGAAGTCTGTACCCTATAATTGTGGGCCAAATAACTCCTTTCTCCTGTGAGATGCTTTTGTAAGAGTGTTTTATCACAGCAACAGGAAATGATTCTATGCAAGTGGCTGGGAAGATAGGTTGCAGGCTACTGGTGGTGTTGGAGTCTAGGTGGGATAAACGGCCATGTGTGTGACCTTGGCTCTGACAGAGCCCAGGTAAACACTGAACAGACACAGTAGCAGTGCCCTGCTGTGGAATGTTGGGATCTGGGAGGTAATTCAGGTGTTAAATGGAAGTGAGACTGAGCATAGTGAAAGCATTAATACTGGTGGAAAATTGGCCATACCCAGGCTGAACCAATATAGTAAGTAGATCTACTAAAGTCAATGACAGCAAAACTTCTCACCAAAACCAAAACAAACAAACAAACAAAAACACAATGATAAAGTTCAAGTACAGAAGGAAATAAACCTTGAAAGGACCTATGACTTGGAACTGGAGATGTCATGAAGTACTAAACATACAAATGTATGTGTATGTAGGAATGACTACATATTTCTATGATGCTGGCCTATTGTTAATATATGCTCTCTAACGCTTTCTTCTGAGAAAACTTAAACTCAGTGATGCCCTAAGAGGGGCAAGCATACCATACCCCTAAGTATTGGATTCTCAATTTCAGCCATACCCCCACACACCCAATCATGAAGACTTCTTACAGAAAAAACTGATTACAATCTGTCAAGGAAATGTATAATATAGGAAACTCACTGCGCCATTAAATAGGAAGATGTTCAGTGAACAATGGAGACAACAAAAAGATATCAAAGTCACATAAGGGTCCTGGCTGCCTAAATCTGTAAAGATTGTAACGAAGTAAAGAATAATAAAGATCTATAACCAGTGAGTAAACAGGGCTCCATGAATCCATAATGGCATAGGTTAGTGGGTAAATAGGTAGGAAGAAAAAATAGATTTCTTTCCTTGCAGCAAAATGGCAATTAAATAATTAAGAAGTTCAAATTAGAAAATCCCTATTTATCAAGAAAAAGTAATAATTAAATCAAGAAACATCAGTAGGAAATAAAACTAGTGGGTGAAAATTTCATGAAGAGAGTCTATTTATGTAGTCTCAAAATATTCCTCAACAAAGTAACTATTAATTACAAAAAGAAAAATAGCATTACAAAAGATAAGAACTTGCAGACATCCTATAATTAAGTAACCCAAGCTGATATTACTAGCAATAGAACAAATTTAAATTGTACATTCTGATACAAAGAAGCAAACACACACTCACACACACACACACACAAACACATAATCACACGTACACATAGACACATGCACATGCATAACTGTGATTTGCCAAAGCCAAACATAAGGACATTTTACAAAATAACCGAATGGGAGAATATAGGTCATGGAAGAAACAACTGAAAAATACTGATATATGGCAAATAACTCCACTGTGTGGTCCTGGATCCTTTTAACACAAAGAACACTGCTGAGGAGATATGACAAAGAGCAGACCATGCACTGTTGCATGTGTTAGTTAGCTTCCTGATGACACTGCAGTTTCTTCAAAAGAATGTCCTGGTCTCTAAAAAATGCACAGTGAACCATGGTGGAGCTACATGACAGCAAGTTATTCTCTTTTTTCTTTAGTGTCTGTATGTATGAAATACATACATGTGTATGTGCATGTCTGCATGTGGGCAAGTAGATACATGTGCAAATGCATGAATGTCCATGTGCAAGCTCCAAGCTGACATCAAGTGTCATTCTTCACCACTTTTGACCTAGTTTTTTGAGGCAGGGTCTCTTGCTGAACCTAGAGCTGACCATTCTGACCTCACTAGCAAGTTTGCCCCAGAGATCCCATGTCTCTACTTCTTGAGTGCCAGAATTTCAGGTGGCTTCCACCTCTGCCCAGCCTCTCCATCGATTCTAGAACCCAGGACTCTAGTCTTCATACTTGCTTAGCAATTACTATATTAACTGAGCCATGTCTACAATCTCAGCAACTTATTTTTAAGTTCTGGAAAACAAAGTGATCCTCTTTTTACAATTTCTCTGTACAAAAAAGGAGTGGGAAGGAGATATACATGAGGTACCATTGCTTACCTCTCTGATTACAGAAATCAAGCATTCTGCCAGCATATTCTGTTGAGAAGGCTGTGAGGAAACCGGCACTCTCACGTTGCTAATCTAAAGCAAACGGGCACAGTCGCTACTGAGTGAAAGCTGGCGGTATCTATCGAGCAAAAGTGTGTACGCATTTGTTCTCCCATCTAAAAACTTTGCTTCTCAACATCCATACCAAAGATATAATGAAGAAAAGACGAAAGGACATATGTAGAAGCCTTTTATGGCAGCAATATTTATGGTGGGAAAAGACTTAAAAAATATTCAATAGAGGTCTGACTGAATTAATAATGCTTCCTCCGTATGAGAGGACTACACATTCATAAATAATATGGAATGTGTATATACCCTGTCACAAAAGGTCCATGGAGACATCAGTATGTAAATAATAGTTAAATTTGGTATGCCTCTGTTCCAAAAAACGGCAGTGTAATTATGTAATCTATTTTGCATGCATAACATAAGCTAGTACTTTATTTTTTATATTCCTAAATATAAGAATAAATTTAAAACTAACATAAGAAATTATGATGAAGAACAAGGCAAGAAAGAAGGGGAAGGAGTTAAACTCTCCTAAATATCTTCTATCTTATGAATTTAAATTTTAAAGTGTAGAGATATTTTTAGAGTATCTGTATAAAATAAAAATAAATTTGAAAAGCTGATGCTAAAAGTCTAAAACAAATGAGTGAAATGAATCTATTACATTGCTGACAGCACTAGAGAACTATTTTGAATGACATTGAAGCATAATTTATTAAATCAAATTGTGTATCTGGCTCTGTTTCTAATGGGAGATCACAATTTGGGGTGGGGATCTCTTCAGAACATTGTAAATTGTTTTTTAGAATTGCTTCACTGCTGAAGATGTTGGTTTGTTGATTTGAGATTATTGTGTTAGTAGGATAAAACAAATGACCCATTCTTGTCTGCCACTGAGAACTGGAATTTTCAGGATAAATGAGAAACACAAGTATAATCATCAAAGTAAAATAAAACATTTATATTTAAACTCAAATTGTAAGTGTTGTCAAGAACTCATACTTTACTTTATCTTAAATTCTTCACTAAGTATGCTTCTGAGAATGCCTGTGAACAAAGACTCAAAGACTGGTAACAATAAGATTCCTAACACTCTGGCTGAGCACTCTCAGTAAATGCATGCTAGAGATAAGTAAAAATGAACAAATATTTACTTGTAAAAAATATTTATAATAGCATCATAACTCTAAAATACTTAAGAATAAATCTCAGAAAGAATGTGTAAGGCTCATGAACTGACAGCTTCAAAATACACATGAGAGGAATCAAAGAAGATCTAAAAAAAAATCTGTATCTATGAAGAAAATATCCAAATTTGTAAATATGTCAATTTTCTACAATTGACCTAGAGATTTAACATCATAACCATCAAACCCTCAACACAATTTAAAGAAATAAACAATTAAAAGAATTTCTAAGTCATTTTGAAAATAAAAGAGTCTGTATCTGTTGTCATATCTTCTCATTTTTACATCTCATTTTACACTTGGCAATAATCAACTTGCGAAAGGAAGGGCTTACAGTCCAAGACAGTAGAGTTAGTTCATCATGAAAAGGAAACCATGGTAGCATGAGCAAGAGACAGCTGGTCACGGTACACCCACAGTCAGGAAGCAAAGAGATGGACGCTGCTGCCCAGCTGACTCTCTTCTTTTCATTCAGCTCAGGACTTAGCCCATGAAATGGTGCACCCCAGAGTTAAGGTAGGACATCCCACCTTAATTAACCTAATCAAGATATCTTTTTATAGACATGTTCAAGACTAAACTGAGATAATCTCTCACAAGTATACCCAGAAACTTGACTGCTGGGTAACTTTAGATCTTGTCAAATTGACAATCAATATTAATCACCACAACCCATCCATCATCAATTTGTTTGCAAACACATCATTTTAAATCAAAACACACCATTCTTATCCCTTAGACATTTCCTTTTCAGCTCTTAATGTGATATATATTTAGTCTGCCTCTTAGTCTCCAAAGTCTTCAAAAGCCCAATGTCCAAGCCTTACTAAGACTTAAGACAAACTCTTAACTGTGAACCTTTAAACACACACACACACACACACACACACACACACACACACCCTCAAGTTATATATTGTCTTAGTTGGGGTTTCTTGCTATGACAAAACACCATGACCAAAAAGTAAGTTGTGGAGGAAAGAGTTTATTTGGCTTACACTTCAGATCATAGTCCATCATTAAAGGACATCAAGACAGGAACTCAAGCAGGGCTAGAACCTGGAGGTAGGAGCTGATGCAGAGGCCATGGAGGTGTGATGCTTCCTGGCTTGCTACACTTGATCAGAACACTCTTCATGGGGCTGGATAGATGGCTCAGTTGTTAAGATTACTAACTGCTCTTCCAGAGGTCCTGAGTTCAATTCCCAACAACTACATGGTGGCTCACAACCATCTGTAATGGGATCTGATACCCTATTCTTGTGTGTGTGAAGACAGCTACAGTGTACTCACATACATAAAATAAAAAAATCTTTAAAAAAAACACTTCTCATAAGAGTGAACCACAAGACAGAGTCTATGCTAGGCTGTCTTGAGATTCCCTTCTTCAATACAATTAATCTAAATATCTTCACTTTAGCCTCAGGCAGACTCTTCAAACAATGTTAAAAACAGCCGCATTCTTCACCAAAGTATCACAAGAATGATCTCTAGGCAACATACTAAAAATCTTCTCCTCTGAAACCTCTTGAGCCAGGCCCCCAGAGTTCAAATCACTCTCAGCACCAATGTCTTCCATATTCCTACTAGGATAACCCATTAAGCCCCACTTACAGCATTCCACCAATTTTCAAATCCAAAGTCCCATAATGTACATTCCTCCAAACCAAAGGATGGCCATGCCTATCACAGCAATACTCTACTCCTTGTACCAACTTCTGTCTTAGAGTTTCATTGCTGTAAAGACACAAAATGACCAAGGCAATCCTTATAAAAGAAAACATCTAATTAGGGCTGGCTTATAGTTTCAGAGGTTCAGTCCATTATCATCATGGTGGGAAGCGTGGCAGTATTCAGGCAGTCTTGGTGCTGGAGCAACCAAGAGTTCTACATGTTGATCCACAGGCAGCAGAAGGGGACGGTATCAAACTAGCCAGACTTGAGACCTCAAAGCTCCACTTCCACAGTGACATACTTCGTGTAACAAGGTCACACCTCTTCCAATAAGGCCTCCCCTCCTAATAGTGCCAGTTCCCATGGGTCAAGCATATTTAAATCACCATACATATTTTTATCATACAATGGCACACTAAACATTCTGAATCCAAGGAGGAAAAATAGGAGCATAGCAAGGAATGGTCAAAGTGAAGCATGATTTAAATGCAGCAGAGCAAATATCAAATCCTATAGCTCCATATCCAGCATCTGGGGCTCATAATGTAATCACAATGGCTGAATACGGCTTGGATAACTGCACTTCTCCACTTCTGACACTTACAACACACACAGCCTCTTTCTTAGACCAGCTCAACTCCATGCCTGCAAGTTTCCTAGTCAGATATACCATGGTCCTAGCATCTGCTAGATCTCCTGAAATACTCTACAGATTCAATCAGTGGCCTCTGGTGTATCGTTGCAAGGACCTTGACCCTGTCACACATTTCTTAGGTACATCAGCTCTCTAGAGCCATGAACCGTGACCATGGATTCCATGACCCCCACAACACTGCATCTTTCATGCCTCCAAATCAATTAGATCTGAGCAATGTGGCCAAGTTCTACTCCCAGCTTGCGATATAGCCTAGTCTCTTTGGATTTCAGCTTTACCAGCTTCTGTGTGATGACCCTGAAGAAACCTTTCTTTAGGCAGTTGATTTATAGGAACAAAGATTCCTGTTAGCTGCAATCTCAATTTCAGTTCTCTCCTTTCAAATAAGTTTGCATTTCGAATCTTAACCTTTGGAGAATGGGGTCTTGTCATCCGGTTACATTTCATATTGTCCCAGTGTAGAACAAGATACTTCTCTGTAATAATTTAGCCTCTTTTTCAGTATATATTGTGGCTCCAAAGTTCAAGATGACCACACTCTTTTCCTCACCTACCAATTGCACATTTTTATACCTCTCTGCCCAAATTTCTGCTCCTATTCACTGTAGACCTGGATAGGGGCAGTAAAAGGTAACCATGCCATAGCCAACGAATGTTTTCCTGTCCAGAAATAGCCTCCACCTAACTTATGAGTCCATTATTTTAAATTCTACTTAACTCACGTTCTCAAAACATGAGCAGAATGGAACAAGATTCTTGGCCAAACTATCACATGAATGGCTCCTAGCCCAGTTTCTGGTGGAGTTCTTGCTTCTCTCTGAAACCTCATAAGTCAAGAAACCACTGTCTTTTTCTCTCTGCTTTTCTACCCTTTCAGGTCCAGTCAGACTGTCCCAATAAGCTGTGTTTCCAACATGCTAGGACTTTTCTACCTGAAATCACCAGACTCTTCCACATTCTAGGCACAAAATAATTTCAAAGGCCTAAGACTCATATGGTCATGTTTATCAGAGCAACAATACCACTACCCAGTGCTAATTTTCTGTATTAATTACTTTGCTCCTTTCTGTGACAAAATATTTAACAATTATCAACTTAAAAGGGGAAGGTTTTCGTTCAGCTTATGGGCTGAAAGAATATAGTCCAACCATAAAAGAATTCTGGCAGCAAGAGGCTGAGTCCACTGGACTGATTGAATCCAGTCAGTATTCAGTTTACTCTCTCCTTTCTACTCAGTCCACCAACTGCTAAAGTGTGTAACCTCACCTCAGTTAGCCTAATAAAGATAATTCTTCACATGCATAATGGGAGGCTGGCCTGATCTACATAATTATCCATAAGTGTGTTAAAAAACATGTCTCTATGATAACTCTAGGTCATTCCAAATTAATGATCCATGTTAACCCAAAAGAGGGAGGGAAACTTATACATCAAAGTAGCACTGCAAGAAAATAAAACTGAAATGTTTACATTACTTATTCAGATCATATAATAAAATCATGTATCTCTGCCAGGATAACAAGAGAGTATAACAATACAGTAAGACATAGAGTCCAGAAATTGGTTCACCTCCATAGACAACGGGCTCATAGCAAAGGTGCAAAGCCAATGTTTTTTCAACAGATAGTATCAGAGTGCTTGAATATCTGAGAAAAGCAAACATCAGTCCAAAACAAGCACAAAGCAGAACAGGGAAAACACAGTGTAGACCTAAAACTTAAAGCTGCATAGAAAAGCTGGGCGGCCTTGGAATTTGCAAAGATGCCTTCCGAATTAGACTAAAAGTATAACCCATAAAGGAAAAGGCTCATTAACTGCACCTTAAGAAATATGAAGGCATTTGCACTTTGAAAGATGCTGTGAAGAAACAAGAAGATACAGCATAGACTGAGAGGAGATGTCTAATAACAGACCTAAAATTTAATAATAAGACAAACTGCTTAGCAAAAGACACAAATGAATACTTCATAAGAGACATGTGAGCCACAAGTAAACCCTTGAAAAGATGTCCAGGGCCATCAGCCATGGAGAGATGCAAATTAAAGCAATAAGATGCTTCCACAAATGAAAGTGGCTAAAATTAATGGATGGGCTACACCGAGTGTGAGCAAGAATGTGGAACTAAGACTGCCATATGCAGCAGTAAGAAAGGAAATGCTACAATCACTTTGGAAAACAATTTGTTAGCCTCTTAAAATGTTGAACATCTACCAGGGGGTCACATACTCTGTAACTAGGTATGTGCTCACAGGGATGATAGAGCATGTCTATAAAAGGGCCCATATCTGACTGTTCACAGCACTATAGTTCATGATAACTACAAAAAATGACATAATTCAAATACTGGTCACAAGTGAATTGAAATGTTTACCCATATAATAGGATACTTTCCGGAATAAGGAAAAATGTACTATTAATACCGTTAACAAAACAATTGAATCTTATGTTGTGAACTTTGATATCCTCTTACCAAATTAACTCAAATTAACTTTTATATAATACCATTTATGTAGAATTATACATAGAGATGTTAAACTACAGTAATAGAATGGAGATGAATTTCTTGTCTTGGTCAGGGTTTCTATTCCTGCACAAACATCATGACCAAGATGCAAGTTGGGGAGGAAAGGGTTTATTAAGCTTACACTTCCATGCTGCTGTTCATCATGAAAGGAAGTCAGGACTGGAACTCAAGCAGGTCAAGGAGCAGGAGCTGATGCAGAGGCCATGGAGGGATGCTGCTTACTGGCTTGCTTCTCCTGGCTTGTTCAGCCTGCTTACTTATAGAACCCAAGACTACCAGCCCACAGATGGTACCACCCACAAGGGACCCTTCCTCCTTAATCACTAATTGAGAAAATGCCTTATACCTGTATCTCTTGGAAGCATTTTCTCAACTGAAACTCCTTTCTCTGTGATAACTCCAGCTTGTGTCAAGTTGACACACAAAACCAGCCAGTACATTACTACTGGTGTATGAGAGAGGCAAAGGAGGAGAAAGGACAATAAGTATACTCAAGTCAACTATAGGGGATGAGTCCTGCTGTTAACTTCATGATGGTGTCACTTTTATGAGTATACACTATGTCAAAATTGATTGAATTATGTACTTTACAGATATGTTTGGTTTGCCATGCTAATTCAACCTCAATGAAGTAGGTTTTCTTCTTATGGTAAAGATCCAAGATTCCTTTCTTATAAGCAAATATATAAGAAAAATACACATGCAGATGAGTTAATAGGAACAATCAGAAAACCAAAGCTAAGTCACTTTCTGATTGCCGCTGGATATGACACATGGGTATAAAATAGTGGAACTTACCTTTTCGCTCATGCACAGAGACTGTAATGCTATTATGGGATTCAACAAGATGGTGCAGTTTTACAGATTGCTGCAAAGAGAAGGAAAACAGACATTTATCTCTTTAAATAAGGACCTCAGGTATTACTCAGTATGGTGCCAGCTAAACATGGAGGGCTTTAGGCTGCCAGCTGAAGGTCCTGGGTAGGAGCAGAGGGCTGAATAACCTGTTACTCGGAGAAAAGGATCTCTGCCCGGAAGTTGGAGTTGTGAACTATAGCACAAATGAATTTCCAAGAGTGCTCTTCCCAGTGGTGATTTGTTTTGATAAATGAACTACACTGAGAATAAATCAGGGCAAAGATACAAAAATAAATAAATGTTTTATCTCATATTTAGTCAGAAAGTATTGTGTGAATAGCCTTCTAACTTGTTCTAATGTATTAATTTTTCCAATAATTTCAGGTCATTTTTTTATCCTACTATCATTATTAAAGATATACCCTGAAGGGTCAGGCTCACAAGGCTCCATCTCTCTTGGGGGGACTATGGGAAGTTAATGGTTGCTAGAAGAGAGAGTGTGATTTTCTTCAGTGGTGTAGTAACTAGTTAAGTTGACCATGGTCCAGAAAATAACTCCTAATTCATGTTTATGCAGGAAACCCTAATTAAACTCAGTGGGTCACACAAACACAACCATCAAAGTAGGAGAGAGCTTTGTTGGGAAGAAGGGTTTCAGTGGGATAGGGCAAAGAATGAATGAGGGTAAAGGAGAAGAGAAAATGACTATGTGTGAGTGTGTGTGTGTGTGTGTGTGTGTGTGTGTATTGTCATAGTACTGTCATATTTATATTAAATTGTCATAGAATTTTAGAAAGACACTCCCTGAATTATTTATAAATATGATAAATATATCCTAAGAATATTTAGTACAATAGGATAACGCCAAAGAGGATTATGCTACTAACTCATCCTTTCATTCATTTGTGAATTCACTCAATCAACATTTGTTAAGCAGATTTTTCTATATCTAAGGCTATACATTAGGAAATTAGACAGAATGGAAAACAACAGAAATGTAACTGATAATTGTCAATATGTTTACAAAGAATAAGCTGCCCCCATGTTTCTATATAAGTCACTATAAATGGAAAATGTGAAACCATATATGTAAAGATTCTCAATACAGTTTTGTTTTAGTAGCAAAAAACTAGAAACCATCTAAGAATCTGCCAGTAGTCAAAATAGTCAGCACATAGTTATAAAACTACTTCAGATCTAAAGAAAGTATCTGTACCAATACAAAACAATATTAAAGGCAAATTCAGTTAAAATGCAATTGCAAAATAGTGCATAAGGCACACTTTCATCCTGTGAAGTGTGCATGTGTGTATGTGTGTGTGTACGTGTGTGTGTGTGTGTGTGTACGTGTGTGTGTGTGTGTGTGTGATTAATATTGCTAAAGTATAAAGAACAGCTGGCCCTCATAAGTTCTAAAAGTCTGGCTGGTTCTTTCCAGCAACTCTTTCAGTGGAAAGGATCCTATTTTAATTTACAGTGCTATTCATATATTGTTCCTTGTACAAGAGGAAATAGCTAGCTAATTTTAAATGCTTTTTATTTCAACTCAAATTACCTATCAGCTTTAGAATTGTATTGGTACTCTTTACAAAAGTTGTTTAGATGGACACATGAAAGAAGAAACCATGTCAGCAGGTAAAAAGTGAAAGAATGGAATTTAGATCCTGAGAGTGGGTGTAAAGAATCCTTTTATCTATAAGAAATGGAAGGAGGAAGCTGCGGCAGGCATTGATGGTGCATGAAGAACAAAGAGAGAAATGTTCCTTTGTGTTTAAGTTTGCTGAAGTTGGAGAATGTTAAACATTGATGACAAGCTCTTATGAAGGGGTAGAGAGAAGAGTCATAGTGGATTGCATGAGCACCCCAAAAATGTAGAGCAGGTGTTTGGGGGCCCAGGCAGATGATGATATCTTAGGGCACTTACTCCACTGTGATGAGCAGGAAGGGAAGTCAGGGCTGAATAGAGCAGAGCATTTGGCAATAGAGAAGGAGGAGCTGAGCAAATTTCCTATGAGGTTTCGTTTTGTGAAATAACTTGTGAGATTATCTGCTGAGAAATCAAAGATGGAAAGACGGGCATTTCTAAAGAGAGATGGCTTGAAACGCATCCTCACATCCTTGTAGAGTGGGAGAACATCTTGACCTGAGTTGCACAAAAGACCTGCCAGGAAGAGGGTTACACTTATGGATTCATATGTGACCCACGCATCAGTTCTATGTGGTTTTTCTCCCAGCAGCACCTAGACCCCCTGCTATAAGTATAAGGAAACCCACAAGCTGACCTAGAACTTTGACAGATGGACACCAAACAAACAAAAAGGTCGAGGAATTCATAGTAAGCAGAGTCCTCCATCTTCTGAAGGGCTGGGACATGTGGAAAGGGAAAGGTGTCACCCGCTGAGCAGCAGCAATTGTGTTCTGTTTTCATAAGCATGCTCTTGTTTGACATGGACTGGGCAATTCTATCTCAAGATTCTTGACTATAAAAAAGCCAGCCACGGGATCTCGGGAAACTCACCTGTCTGAGATCGTACACGGTCAAAGCTATGGAAATGACAGACATGAGGATGATGGCAAGAGCATATTCCTTGTAATCTTCACTGAACCACAAACAGACGCTGAAGAGTTGAAAGATGTAAAATGGATTTAGCACCTGTTAGCAGACATAAAGACAGGAAGACAAGAATGGCTTTTGGGCTTCACACATGGCTGTTCGCTGACTTGTTTTCATAATTAGCACTGTGATATCAATCACCTCACACAATATCCTATGCTTCTTGTTGTTTTACTTAATCAGCAATTTCCAAGACACAGCTATAAATGTCATGGAGGCAAAAACAAAACAAAACAAACTAAGCCTTTAAAGTGTTCTGATCCCCCAGAGCACTTAGTTTAACCACTGCTGTACTTAGCAAACCACAAAGTTGTGCTTGGCATGTCACTGCGCTAAGCATCTGAGTAATGGGCAAAGAGTGGATGCTCATTCCCCATTTACACTTCCTGAACTTCAGAAAGTGACACACTCAGCCTTACAGAACTGAACTGCTTTAATCTGCTGTCCCCTCTTGCATGCAATGCCATTAAAGAACTTTTCATTGATGGATGAATGCAAGATTGCACTTTTCCCTAAGTGGGGAGTTAAGCTAACATGGAATGCTGTAAACCACGTGTCCAGTTCACTGGGATGCAGCAGACATCAACACCAACAGTTGTATTCCTGGCATAGTTAAAATTGTGGTGTGTCCTTCTTCAAATTCACTGTAGTTGCTCACAGGGACAGGAATACTAACTCCTGGCCAGGAAAGAAGCTCGCAGAACCTTCCTCAACCAAATCGCTTTGCCTTCTGCCATCCTCAAACGTATTTAGAAATATTGAGCATGTATCTTGAGTTTAGGAAGCCTTTTTTAAGGCAAAGATGAAGGGAGACTGAATATCAGAAATATACAAAGAGCTGCTATATGGCTTAACACTAATAAAGCCAACAATAAAAGCACGAGAGGACATTTATATCTTTTTTTTTTTTTTTAGCTTACAGTTACAATTTATTGGGTAGTTTTTAATACATTTTTTTCATTTCTTCTGTTTCTTTTTGTTGCTGACAATTTTATAGGACTATTTCTTTGACTTTTTATTACTCCTTTAAAATATTACTCATGGCAGCTTTAAGGCAGTTGCAAAATAATTCTTTTTCAATGAGGAAGTTGGATTAATACTTACAGTAACTATCACCTGGTAACCAGACCACATATAAGTCTGTCACTTAGCATTCTCCAGTGATTTATTACTTTATTTTTTTTTCCTATATATAATTTTACGGAGGCTTTTAATGTAAAGGTTCTCAGGTTTAAAAAAAAAAAAAAAAAAACAGAAATAGCTATGATCTCGAAGCCTTCCAGTTTTTTTTTTTCCTCCTTTTTTATTTTTGATACTTTATATACATTTCCAGTGTTTCCCCTTTTCTGAGTCTCCTCTTTGTATACCCCCTATCCCCTCCCCAACCCGCCTCTAGGAGGGAATTCCACCTCCCACCCCACCCCCCACCCCACCCCCCGTCCACCCATCCCCATTTTCCCGCCTTGATATTCCCCTTTACTGAGGCCTCTAACATCCTCAGGCCCAAGGGCCTTTCGTCTCTCCCTGATGGCCATCGAGGTCATCCTCTGCCACATATGTGGTCCAAACCATAAATCCATCAATGTGTATTCTTTGGTTGGTGGT
>CM052713.1:21526744-21532562 GCA_028551405.1 Uromys caudimaculatus
GGTTTTGACTTGGTTAAGTATTATGTAATCCTACTGTGACCATCCGTCTTTCCTAATTAAGCTTCTCAGTAGTTTGATACTCATTTGGGTAATCTGAGGAACTCCAAGTATCATGTGTCTGTCAATGTATACACCCCACCGCCACCACCAAATACTTGTCTGTCCATGAGCTAGGCCTGTGGCCCTCATCAACTGGTGCTCGCAGACTTTACGCAGGAAATAAAAATGGCGAGAGGGGTTCCTGATGCTTCACCTCTGAAATGCAGATAATAAACACCATTTTCCAGGGTTGTTATGACAATTAGAATAACCACAATGGAATTCTCCATATACTGAAAAAAGTGAATAGTGTATCAATACAATGCAATTTATAAACCAGCATGACAATCAGAAATGAAAACAGAGAATGAGGAGAAATAATAATTCCTTCCAGGACTGGAGAGGAGAGTGAATGAATAGAGCCAGTATAGAGAATGTGGTATGGGACAGAAGACTGAGGAAGTCTCAGTGACTTCTCTGCTATTCTCTATAGAGTGGAGGGAGATTGTCATTAGACTGCCCCTTAGCAAGGACAGGATTCCCATCTGTTTTGGTTATGTCCTAGGTCTGATATGTGGTTGGCATTTGGCAAGTGCCTTTTAAATGGATGAGCAAAGAGGAGTGGGTGCTAAGAGACCAGGGTGCAGAGGAGGAAGAGAGGACCTGTAAGCACAAACACTATTACTTACAGACCCCTGCTGGACCTGTAGCCTTCAGGGTGACATCAGCATGGCTGATTTGCAGCGTTTCTGAGATTGTATCTAAAGTCCCAGTTTTGCCACCTTTCACTGGAACATCAAAATGAAGGGCCTTGATTTAGGCCTCATATCCAAATATCACAAAGCTCTCCTCTGCAGATCAGGGGGCTTTGACCATATGTGACATACAATGACGACGAAGGGGAAAGCGTTGTCTGTAGTTATAATGAAGATATGGAAATTGCAGGGAGCAGTTAATGCACAGCACTGATGAATGTAAATCATGCTATTTGCATAGAAATGAAGCAACACTACAGAAACGGGTTAAAATTCACAAATGGATGACTGATGAATCAAATGCATTTTAAAATTTATGAAATAAGATTGTAATTACACTCATCTCTTGGAAGGAAAGATAAAAATCTCATGCTTAGCATTGCTTAATAAGAAAAAGAATTGAAAACAAGCTGAATACTGAGGATTGCCAGCAAGCACAGCACAGGGAGAAATGACTAGTTAATCAATGTCTGTGATAATAAACTGCAATCTTACCGTAGGCTTCAGATTGATGATAAATACCAAGCACTGATATTTTAATATGACGAAGAACAGCTATACAATGCACTTTTGGGAAGTCACTCTGTCCTCCTAATGGGAACTTGCTAGATTCTGACTATTGCAAAATAATTCAAACCAAATATTTTACGTTGTCATTTTAATGCAATGACCTAGCAGTAGACTTTTAAACTATTGATGCCGAAAGCATATTTTTCTCTAAGTCTCAGATAGTTAGAACGTTGGAAATAATTGAGTTCTTGTCTAATTACATAAAGATCAATTTAGAAGCTCATTTATTTGGAGAGTCTTTGGCATAACGAATCCATTTAAGATGACACATAAGAGCATGTAATTAAAAATTAAAGTTGAAATCAAGATGGAAAAGGCAAGATTGGAGGAAGTTAAGGCTTCTCTGATTAGTTCTGGAGCAGCAGTGGGAGGGGCTTGAGACAGTCTCCTGATTGAAAGAATGGGACTCCATGATGGGTGTAGCTTCCAGAGCTACCAGGGAAGGGATGACTCTTTCCAATGTATGTCCATGTGCAAAGACAACTACAAAAAAATGAGAAGAGACCACCTGGCTGTGGAGAGAAGGGTCTCCAGACTCCTAGACTCCGAGCACTTCCTCCGGCACAGGCATATTACGCCTGCCGAGATGAAGAAACCCGCCATCATCCAGATGAGCCGATAGGCCTTGAAAATAGTAAGATCTCTCACAGAGAAAGCTTTTGGAGGTTCATGAACAATACACACACAGACACACACAGACACATACACACTCACATACACACACATATACACATGTGTGCACAGAGAGACACACACACATACCGCACACATACACACATGACACACACACATAAACACATCAAACACACAGTTACATACACACAGGCATGCACACATACACACACATGTACATATGTGCACACACATGAACACACCACACACACACACAGCACAGCACACCACACACACATACACACAAACACACACCACTGGCCTTTGATTATCTAGTTTACAGTTTGTAAATGGTTTCCATTTACATTACCAATCACCTCACATCAGCTCAAGACTAAACATTTGACTAGCCACTAGTCCCATTTTACAGATGGAAATAATCAACGTTCTGAAAACCTGCTAACGGATTTAAGGGGCTAGGACCGGAAGTCTGGCTTTTGACAGCCAATCCCACAAGGTGCCATCTGACTGTGCCTTGGCACCTTTCCCCATTTTTACGCATTAGTGGTCTTCCTCCTCTTTGTTTTCTTTCAACCTAATTCCCCTTCCATCTCCTTCGTGTTCCTGCGTTCCTTTTCCACTTCCTTGCCCATTCCCTCTTATTTCTGTCTGTGTCCTGGGTCTTCCAGCAGCGCGGGGGGAGGGGGAGCCACAGGCAGGCCAGCCAAGGGTCCTCAGAGCTGTAATCTCGGAAAGGCAGAGGGCTCCTCTACTTCTGAGGTTCTGCCTGTACTGTAGCAACGTTGCCCTCTGGGAAACGGTTCAGTGCAGGGTCGGGTTAAAAGCTTTTCATGCTACAGGACCAGAGTGTGTGTGTGTGTGTGTGTGAGTGTGTGTGTGTGTGTGTGTGTGTGTGTGTGTGTGTGTGTGCATACATATTCATTTGTAGCTCTCTGCTACTTTACTATGAGTATAGTTCTTGTTTGTTTGTTCGATTGATTGATTGATTGATTGATTGATTGATTTACTTTACACCCCTATAGTAGCTTCCTTTCCCTCTTCTCTTCCTAGTCCCTCCCTCTCACTCGCCTCCCCTATGCCATCCTTTTTCTCCTTGGAAAGGGTTAAAAAAAAAAAAAAAAAAGGGAGGCCTCCTCTGGATATCAGCTCGCCTTGGAACATCAAGTTGCAGTAGGACTGGGTGTATCTTCTACTGAGGCGAGGCGAGGCAGCCCAGTTAGGGGAAAGGGATCCAAAGGTGGGCGACAGAGGTCCCTGCTCCGGCTGTCAGGGGTCCCACATGAAGACCCAGCTGCACACCTATTACATATGTACCCAGGGCCTAGGTCCATCCCACGCAAGCTCTCTGTTTGGTGGTTCAGTCCCTGTGGGCCTCTATGGGCACAGGTTAGTTGATTCTGTAGGTTTTCTTATGGAGTCCTTGACATCTCTGGCTCTTTCATCACTTCGTAGGGTCTTAATTCACATGGGAAAATGCCCTAATAAAAGGATCCTGAGCTGGGCAGGCAACACAGTGGTATAATACTGGCTGACCACATGCAAGGCTCTGGGTTTATCCTCACCAGTATTACAAGGAACCCCAAATAGCGTTCTATCACAAAAGCTTGTGTCTCCATTCAGTGGCCTAGAAATCACACCTGCACTCGGTAAGGCCGTGTATGAAAGTCCACTTCTAACACTTGGCTAAATCTGTTCTGTGGTTAAACTGTAGATCAAGTCTCTTGGCCTCTATTCCTCTCCCAAAGAATAAGTAAACTGACAGATGGGAGTTCCGACTATCTATAGCAATTCTTTTCCTCGCTGTTTGGTCCTTTGCCAAAAGGTCTGACATCACCCAAGGCCTAATTAAAGACACAAATTCTTTGGGACCCAACCCAAATCCAATAGATTTGCAAATCTGAGGAGGACTCGAGGGTTGGGGCTTGCAATCTGCTTTCGAAAACCTTCTAGTCAATCTGCTGCCAGTTGGGATTGGGACACCAGTGGTGTAAGTGCAGTGCAGTAGAAGCAGCCCTGGATGCGGGTCTAGGATGCAGGGGACTTGGTCCTGGCCTCCCTTTTGAGATTAGGTAAATTTTATCATGTCCTCAGAATTTTACTTCCTCACCTGTCACACTTTTCTCTCCAGAACATTCTACACGTCTTCATGATATGAGCCTCCAGGTAAAGCTCTGAGTGTATCCTCGCTACCATTAAAAGAAACCCCAAACAGTATTCTTTCATAAATGTGGTGTCTCCATTCAGTGGCCCAGAAAACACACCTGTCTTGCATAAGTCATTTTTTCTGCATAACATTCTCTGGATTTCTTCAAGTATAGAAGTTTATTCTTCGAGAATATCTAGTTAAATATGGCTGAATCCGTGAGGTGGTTCCTAAGCTACCACTCACCTGATGGTCCACAAAACACGTAGTTATTTGAAGGGAGCAGGATCCAGTTAAAGGATGGGGTTAGGTTGGTCCCTGACCCAAGCCAACAAAAATAAACCTGACTGGACTTCCAGGTTAATGAAACCTTAGCTCAAGATGTGTTAGATAGCCGGTTTAGTATAGTGCCTTTGGGAGCTTTGTTTTCTTTTGTTTCATTTGTAGGCAGTGAGCTGTTTCATTCTGATTGACCAGCTGGAAAATGTGCTGCTATTCTTCTCTCTGGCTGCAGAGATAAAATGTTTATCTAGGAAGATTGGTACATACAAAAACGTGTTACACTCCCAAGAGAGCACTGATTCTCAACCTGTGGGTTGAGACCCTTCTGGGGGATTGAACAACCCTTCCCTAGGGGTCACAGATCAGATATCCTGCATATCAGATGTTTACATTATGATTTATAACAATAGCAAAATTGTAATTATGAAGTAGCAACAAAAATAGTTTTAGAGTTGGGGGTCACCCCAGCATGAAAACCTGTATTAAAGGGCTGCAGCATTAGGAAGGCTGAGAACCACCGCACTAGAGGTTGATTTCTCAGACTTGGTTGTTACTACAGGTCATTTGGAACAATGCCTTGTTAGAATAAGAGGGTAAATTAGTTTTTGATCTTAGCCATTCTGACTGGAGTGAGGTGGAATCTCAGGGTTTTCATTTGCATTTCCCTGATGACTAAGGATGTTGAACATTTCTTTAGGTGATTCTCAGCCCTTCGAGTTTCCTCAGTTGAGAATTCTCTGTTTAGCTCTGTTTCCCATTTTTTGATAGGGTTATTTGGTTCTCTGGAGTCTAACTTCTTGAGTTCTTTGTATATATTGGATATTAGCCCTCTATCAGATGTAGGATTGGTAAAGATCTTTTCCCAATCTGTTGGTTGCTGTTTTGTCCTATTGACAGTGTCCTTTGCCTTACAGAAGCTTTGTAATTTTAAGAGGTCTCATTTTTTGATTCTTGATCTTAGAGCATAAGCCATTGGTGTTCTGTTCATGAACTTTTCCCCTGTGCCCATGTGTTCAAGACTTTTCCCCACTTTCTCTTCTATTAGATTCAGTGTATCTGGTTTTATATAGAGGTCCTTGATCCACTTGGACTTGAGCGTTGTACAGGGAGATAGGAATGGCATGACAAGCTGTCTCCTGAGAGGCTCAGGCAGAGCCTGACAAATACAGAGGCAGATGCTTGCAGCCAACCATTGGACTGAGCGTGGGATGCCAGATGGATCAGTTGGAGAAGGGACTGAAGGAGCTGAGGGAGTTTGCAGCCCCATGGAGGGAGCAACAGTGTCAACTGGCCAGAACCCCCCCCCCCCCGAGCTCCCTGAGACTGGACCACCAACGAAAGAATACACATGGAGGGACCCATGGTGCTGGCCGCATATGTGGCAGAGGAGGGCCTT
>CM052713.1:21532662-21544623 GCA_028551405.1 Uromys caudimaculatus
AAAAGGTAAATTAGGAGAAACTCCTCCAAGAGGTTCTCTAAAGTAGGAGTACCAGATCAGCCTGTCAGTCACCCCCTATAGCGCAGGAACTAAGAGTGTAACAGTTAAACAAGCAAGGAAGTCCCTCCCATTGTGGACCTGACTTTCCTGCAGGGATTATGCATGTGATCTCAGTGCCAGGAGTGCCACAAGGAAGTGATATGAAGAAATACAGAAAGAGCCCCACCTGATGCCACAGCCTTGAAATAACAGAGAGTGGCAATGACCTCATGGACCAAATGGCTGCATTTTATGCCCTAGGATTTCTGTAGAACAGGGCACAAGCATATCAAAATCTATGGCTCTCTCCCCAATCAGCACAGGAAGACAGCAGCTTCCTTAGTGGGCTGTTCCTTGTCTCTCAAACTCCCTTGTCCCTTTGCCAGAGCCATTCCTGTGGATGCCATAGGCATGTGTGTACCAGGCTTGAAGTCAAGGATCAGTAGGAATTTGGAATTAGTAGCTTGGAGCCTGATTCATTACTCTACATTACCCATTATTTCAGCAATCAGCAAGTTTACATTCTCTCTAACGTTTGCAAAAGCAGCAATTTTTAAAGGACCACCCTATAAAGTAACTCTTCTTAAGAAATCCTATGGTACACAAATTCCTGGGTTCTAGGCCGGCACACAGCTATGGGAAAACCTACCCACTTTGGGGACATCTCTTCCCAACTACCTTACAACACAATATCCAGGAAAAGAGACACCATCTACAAAAACAGCTGTATGCTTACTGTTGTCTTCAGCAACACAACGTCTGCTTCTTGAAGGGAACATGGGACACAGTGTGCCCATACGCGCCAAGCTGGTCTCCAATAAAATACCAATGGGAGCATTCCAAGAGAGAAGATGGATCCAATGAGACAAAGAGCCTTCCGACAGCCCTGAGTCCGATAGCCAAATATTTCCTGAAAGAGAACAAAAAATAAATAAATAAATAAATAAATAAATAAATAAATAAATAAATAAATAAATAAATAAATAAATAAATAAATAAATAAAGATTCTAAGTGTTGGTCAGCAAAAATAACTGAACATTACTTTTAGGGATGAAATGGAGGCAGAGAGTAATCTGGTGAAGGGAGACGGGTGGGAGGAGGAAGGGTAGAAAAAAATGAACCAGGATTCCTGACCAAGAAGTTTCAGACATGATTCCTGACCTACAAGAAGGAGCCTTTTAGCCACGAAAAGCAATGTCTACAGTCAGAACACCCTGCTACCCTGGACCAAGCACTCTTCCAGGTGCTCAAATACGTGGTCTTACGTCTCCCAGTCATCCCTAAACATAGAGACACATAGACAGGTCCCACAGGTGCATTCCAAGGTCCTGTTTAGAAGGTTCATGAGGCGGACTCAAACTGTCTTTCAGAGTTGATTTTCAGAGTCAAGGACTTGGCAAATGAAGAATTATGATAACATAGGAGTGTTGTGCCTCGTTACTAAGGTCGTAGTCCACCATGCCCAGACAGCTTTCTTGAGCTCGGCACAAATGGTGGACCACCTTTTCTCAGCGGGGCTTCTTTCTTCTCCACTGACCTGGGAGCACAACTCATACTACCTGAGGAATGTCACATAATCCCTGGTGAAATAACAGGTTCAACTTCCTGGAATGCCTCCCTATGCAAATGAGGTATCCCTAGCCTCAGCCAATGAAACTTCACCCTAAGAAGAACCCCTTCTCACTCTCCAAGGTTTTTATATATACAGCCCTGGTTCACCACAAGTTAGATACGTAGAAGCCCACCCCAAATAAAGGTATGTGAGTAAACTAAGATCATCTCAGAGACTTATTTCATTAAGATCTTTGGAGAACCCCTCCCCCTCCCGAATTGCGCAGCAGCGTCTAGAAACCCTGAGAGAGAGGAAGGAGAGGACTCAAGGACAGGACGCATAACCACAGCTCGCCCCAGTCCGCATACCACATTAGAAACATAAATGTGCAAGTGAGAGTACCGTCTAGAACAGGAGAGTGGCTATCTCCAAAGAATCCTGATATCATCATGTAAGGGCCCAACAAGTCCGCAGGGTAGCGCTCAGCCGTTGAGTCCCAGTACCTCTCAGAAGAATGAGCCTTCATAGGAAGAAGACTCAAGAGCAGCAGATCTCAGGAGCTGAGCACACCCAAAAAGAGAAGTGGATGCTGCTGTCATGCCCACCAGGCAAGCACGTGTGTTAACACCAACGACATGCTGCTCTCCAATAGAGCCATTTCCACACCTGGAATTTTTATGTGTCTGGGGTCCAGTGCAAGCGGTGCAGTCAATCATGCTAGCCTAGACAACTTTGCATCTCCCTGCAGACTTCATTAAACATTTGAAAAAGATCAAATTTTTAAGAGTTTACCTCCCTAAAGATAATCTCTTTCCCTCTTACTTCCAAATGTTGGGTGTGAAAAGAATGTTTCACTGTAATTTGCATGTGTTATAGCAGATTGTGTTAAGTGGGGGCGAGGGGAGAGGGTGCTTTGCTTTGCTGCTTGCTTCTACTCTAGGACCTAGAAAAATTTTGTCCTACTAATTTCTCATTTGCCACTCTTAGGTAAAAGGAGAACTCCATAGGCTTCTAAGCTAATTTGAAATTCATGTTCAAGTGAGAAATTCTCAGCCTGAACAGCCTAACTCAGAAATCTGGAGGGGAAGAAAGTAAAAAAAAGATTTGTGGTTTGTTTGTTCATTTTTAAAATTTATTTTGCCAGTTATTTCCCCAGTTATTTTCACATAAAAAATTGTTATTCATACATCTCCTTTTGAAATACACCTAAAATTTCGAAAATGTTATCCCCGGATTCTTACCCTGTAAAACTCAGCTGGAGATCACAAAAAGACATGCACAAAATAACCCAAACTATTTAATGAGTTGGGATGTTGTGTTGCAATCTGCCCACAGCATGGGATTTCAAGAATATGAACTTTTAGTGAAAAACATTAAAAAAAAAAAAAAAAAAAAAAAAAAAAAAAAAAAAAAAAAAAAAAAAAAAAAAAAAAAAAAAAAAAAAAAAAAAAAAAAAAAAAAAAAAAAAAAAAAAACAGGTGCAAAGGATTACAACAGCATCATAACTTTTTATGAATTTTAAATCAAATCAATTTAAAAGGGGATAATGAACACATAGACAAGACAATGACTATTCTGTAGAGGAGGGAAAATACAGTTTTTAAAGTGAACAGCACTTAAACCCAGAGTCATATATCTGTAATCCCAGTACTCAGGGAGCTGAGGCAAACGGATCATAAATTCAAGGCCAGCCTCAGTGACAGAACACTATAGAAAGAATACCTTATGTCTGTATGGATGTGGCACCTGTCAATAATAAATATGATGGCCTGTGGCTTAGGCAGAAAATAAGAGGTGGCACATCCAGCAGGCAGAAAGGATTCTGGGATAAAGCCAGGTATGAGATGCACCCGGGAAGATGTGGCGAGACAGACCCATGGTACCTGAGCACAGGTAACCAGCCACGTGGCAGAATGTAGATTAGAATAAATAGGCATTTTAAAGTTATGATCTAGTCAGAGAAGAGCCTAGCTATGTGGCCAAGGAGTTTGTAAATATCTCTTGAGTCTGAGTCTTACTTCTGGGAGCATGGGGCTAGGAGGAAGAACACTTCAAACTTCTACAGAACACTGTGTAGGGTGGTGGGTTCATCACTAAGTTAATGTAGCATATGAACAAATGATGTGAATGCATCATAAATTAAAGATTATAGACAGTCTAATTATAAACCCCTGAGTTCTTAAGAGGAAAGGTCCAATAAGAACCAGCAAGGATGAGAAGAGATGTCCTTCCATGGAACAAATGCTCCTCCTACTTCCTTAGTTCACAACAGGCTTTCTTTTCCCCAAGCCAAAGCCACCTGTCAGACAGGTCCCTGAAAGCCAGTGAGTGATTCCTATCCAGAGTGATGTCATTTTCGTGAGAACACGCTCACTCTCAATTTGGTAGTGGTGCTTCTGGACCAAAAGCCAGGAATCGTAGGAAGCATCCACACTGCAGAGGACAGTCCCTTCTACCCCCATAGTGGGAAAAAGTGCCCAAAACCCTTGCTGCAGACATTGAAGCTTCCCCCACCTAACGTGAGAAGGTCCTAGTGCCTACAATGGCATTCTCAGAACCAGAGAACTGGAATATTTTCAGTTTAGACTCTATGGAGGGAAAGGATACATACTCAATGCTAACTGACCACTGCTATGATTTTGATATAATTTTTAATCTCCTAAGGGCTTGTATGCCCAGAGCTTGGTTTCTAAATGGGAGTATTGGGTGGTAGTGGAGCTTTGAGGGCAGGGAAGTAGTGGGCATCCTTATGTACTCAGAGACAAGAGAAACCTGGTTACCCAGAGTGATGGGACCAGAATGTTGTCCACAGAAGGCCAGAATATTTTCTGGCTTCCTGTGTCAGGTGCAAGCCTTGTCTGTATCCACATCACCCTGGGCTACCCAGTCTTGTTTGATTTCATTCCTAAGCAAGGTTAGACCTGGCTAGCATCTTACTGGGAGATAGAAGCCTTCGCTTCCGTGCACACCCCTAACATCTACCATGCAGTCTCCTGAGTCTGAACTGCCAACCTCCAAAACTAGGAAACAAATAAACCTGGGTTTTGGCAGGGGGGTTAGGGGATGGTTTGGTTTGGTATGGTATGATATGGTTCAGTTTCATTTGGTTTGATTTGATTGGTGGGTGGGTGGGTGGATGGTTAGTTGGTTGGTCATCAATAGCCTGCGTCAGGTATTTCAGTACGCTGACAAGGAGCAAATGATACAACCAGCATTCCCAGTGGTTACATTATGGATCAGGAAACTGGGGTACTGAGAAAGGAAGCAAAATCCCCGAATAATTCTTCTCCCTGCGTGTCTGACTTCATCCTATGCTGGTCCTTGTCTGGCTTGCCGCACCCCACCCACCATGACTGTTTCCGGTTCCTTGATTTCCATGGCCTCTCTAGCCTCAGCATCTCCCGTACTACTCAGAGTTTCGTGTAACCTAATTTCACTTCCGGGTTTGGGATGAGGCTTGTCCCTTCTTCTCAGCCCTGGAATGCCGCCTATCTGGTCACAGCTCCTCTTCTGTACTAACGAAACAGAAGAAAGACACTTCTGTCTAGCAGCAGCTCCAAGGAGACCATCGTCAAAACATTTGCATGCTGTAATCCCTGGGACAAAGTCTAACTTCAGTTCAATTAAAATTGACTACTGTGTCTAGGGTCATGGGTAAGGTATGTCTGCCAAAGATAAATTTATCACCTTCAAAGGTCTAGCAGGAGAGAGGATGGATTTTAAAATAGCTCTAATTCAGGACCCAAAAAAAAATAAGTGCCATATGAAACACACAAAAGGCAAAATTAGTTTCAGATGATGAAGAGATCCTGCCGAGATGATAATTAGCAAGCGCCTTGCAGGAGAATATCGGCCTGGAATTGAGTTGGAAAGAATTGGTAGAATTTCAATGACTGGAAAAGGAGAATAAGAGAAAGGAGTTTCAAGTGGAGGGACTAACCTCCAGAAAGGGGGCCGAGGATGGAAATCTGGAGTACAGTTAAGGACAAAATGACAGTTTATTGTATGACAGGAGTGTCCAGCCAAATTTAAAAACACAACTCTAGAGCTGGGCTTGATAGCACGCATCTGTAATCCCAGCACTTGGCTGCAAGGTAGGACGATCATGGGTTCAAAGACATCCTACATAGTGAGTTCAAAGCCTGGACTGTATAGTTAAGACCCTGTCTCAAAAAGGGAGAGAGGGGGGAGAGGGGAGGAAGAGAGAGAGGGAGGAAGGGAAGTAAAAACAGAGAAAGGGAGGAGAGGAGAGAGATGGAGAAAGACGGGGAGAGGAGAGAAGAGTAAAGGAGAGGAGGGGAAGAGGAGGGGAGGAGAGGGGAAGAGGAGGGGAGGGGAAGAGGAGGGGAGGGGAAGAGGAGGGGAGGGGAAGAGGAAGGGAGGAGAGGTGAGAGGAGGGGAGGGGAGGGAGGGGAAGAGAAGAGGAGGGGAGGGAGGGGAAGGGAGAGGAGAGGTCCCAGATAGAACAATGTGCCCATAACTTTAGGCTAGGAGTGATTTGGGATGCTAAAATGTAGATATTATTTCATCTAATGGCTACGCAAAGAAAAATTTACTTACAAACTCTGCCTCATCTTTTCTGCTCCCCAGCCATGGATGGACCTCTTGTGGTTGCTCTAATTTAGCATTCTCAGGACACCAGAGGCAGAGGCCACTGCCTATGGTCATTGTGTCGGCAATGCTCTGACTATGAAAGCAAGCGAAACAGGTAGATGTGCTCAGGGCTTCGGGTTCTTTTAACTACTTCATTCCCTGTTCTTAGCCCAGGATGCTCTCATCCAGGAGTCTGAAAACTCTTCTTTGTCACTCCAATTAACTGTCAGGAAAGCCACCCATCCGACCCTTTGACAACAGACAAAGTGGAACACCCTTGCCTGTGTGTGATTGTCCACCTAAACTCGGGCTGAGGGTGCAAACACACAGCTCCTATGAATAATAACTTTTCATTATGCTCCCAATACTCAAAATACATACTTTTCCCAATATATATCATTCTCTCAACCCTAGACAGAAAGTCTCATCAGTCATGGGTCAGAATAAGGAAGACCAGGTTCAAGGAGGCCAAGGGATGACCCTAGAGTCACCCAGCTGGTAGGTACCAAAGCCAGATCTCTCCTAATTAAAATTCTTTCTATCTAACAAGCCTGCCTCTCATAAAGATCAAGCCCTCTGATATTCTTACTAGCAGGTGTCATCCAGACTTGCTGACTGTTCACAATTGAGCTAATGAATGCGCTGCCCAGACAAGTTCTAGGTTCCCCTTAAACAGGTTTTCACAAGCTTCAAACAAATTGTGGAGTGTGAAGAAATCAGCAAAAGACACTCCACCCAACAGCTACTCAAACCAGCAGTGCTTTCTGCAGACAGCAGTCTAATCTCTGGCTCTGGAGGTGCTGGGCAAGAGGTATTTCCTAGGCTGGCCTGCGATGCTGAGATTGAAACGTCTTTTCCTGGGCATGTCCTCAGTTCAAGAAATATTCCCAGTTCCTGACATAAAGCAATTAAAGCTCTAGGGATTTCCCGAATGATAGTAGCTCTGTTCTGCCTGGGCCCCCTTCATTCACACCTCAGTTTACCCTGAGATATGAACACAGGCTTCAGGAAATGCTGGGGTTACTTGGGGTGAGCTTCAGTGGAGGAGTGGGTGGCCAGAGAGATGGAATTTTCCATTCCACTTCAGGCTCAGGGGATGGAGTGAAGGCTAGAGACTGGGTTCAAAGTCAATCTTGTCTATGAAGTACAATCCCAAATGATAACATCAGAGAGCTTCAATCACATGATGGCCTCAGCCAAGAGGGTCTCAGTCTCAACTCACTGGGGACACAAGCTACCGAGCAAGGGCCCTTCTAGATCACTATACATTTTCATCTGGCCATTCATTTTTATTCTTTATAATAAACAAAAATATCAATAAATAAAGTCAAACATTTTCCAAAGTATTGTGAACCATCCTAACACATTATTAAACATAGATGTTTGGGGCATATGAGAACCAGTGACATCATATCCAAGACAGACCTAAGTGTGGGGAATCTGGGGATCACAACCTTGTGATTGGCTTTTGAGGTGGGGACATTCTTACTCAACTGAGCTTATAAGTCCATGGAGTCTGAAACTCACATTGGGTAGTTAAAGTCAGAATTGGATTGAATTATAGGAGAATCATTTGAGTTCCTGAGAATAAGTCTGCGAAGAGAGATTAATAGACATAATTGATACCAGAAGTATGAAAAAGAAAATGATGATGATGACAATGATAAAGCCCCAAAGGGGAGTCGTAAGAAATTAGAACACAGGCAGGCCAGTACCTGAGGTCACCACCTGTCTAGGCAGAACGCTCACCATGCAATATGCTGACCCAAAACCTATGGGAAACGGGGAGTGCAGGAAAAAGCAGCACACTTAAAGGTGATACCTCTGTTTTTTTTTTTAAGGGATTTCTTTTTTTTTTTAATTTTATGTATGACGAGTACACTGTAGCTGTCTTCAGACACACCAGAAGAGGGCATCAGATCCCATTATAGATGGTTGTGAGCCGCCATGTGGTTGCTGGGAATTGAGCTCACAACCTCTGCAAGAGCAGTCAGTATTCCTAACCACTGAGCCATCTCACCAGCCCCAATGCCCCTGATTTATGACTTGTTAGTTTGTCATCTGGAAGTGACTCCCCAGCTAAAGTAAATCAGAGTAATCATCCCTATATTAAAAAAAAAAAAAAAAAAAAAAAAAAAAAAAAACTACCATATGAATGAATTGGGATTGAGGTTGTATGCATGTCATTCAGATAGAGTCTGTCATTCTGAGGAAAGGGGAAATTAGGGCTGACTAATCAGTTCTCAAGAACACCTCGGTAAGTCGGTCCTCCACAGCACTCAGATCTCAGCTTTGCTCTCCACAGTTTGAAACAGTTACAGAGTCACTCCTTAGCACATCAGTCTTTATATCTCTGGGAAGCCTTGTCTCCATCTGATACTTTGATTTCAAGCACATTTGTCTGTCTATCTGTGTCTGTATCGTCTGTGTGTCTATGTGTGTAGGTTTGTTTTTGTGTGTATGTTTGTCAGTGTGTTTGTGTGTATATGTGTCTTGTGTGTATATGTGTCTGTGTGTGTCTCATGTATGTGTCTGTGTATTTGTGTGTGTGTGTATGTGTATGTGTCTGTGTGTATGTCGCTGTGTCTCTGTGTGTGTATGTCTCTCTCTTTGTGCATGTCTATGTGTGGGTGGGTGTCTGTGTGTGTGTCTGTGTATCTGTGTCTCTCTCTGTGCATGTCTGTGTGTGTGTGTGTGTCTGTGTGTATTTGTGTATGTCTCTCTATGTGAGTCTGTGTGTGTGTCTGTGTGTCTTTGTGTATGTCTCTGTATGTGACTATGTGTGTGTCTGTGTGCAAGTATGTCTGTATCTATGTGTGTATATGTGTCTGTGTGTATATGTTTGTGTGTGTCTATGTGTGTCTCTATGTATGTGTCTCTGAGTGTATTTGTCTGTGTGTCCCTCTGTGTCTCTGTGTCTACTGTCTATCTCCGTGGGGGGGGGTCTGTGTCTATGACTGTGTGTGGGTCCTCTGTGCATGTCTGTGTGTGTCTCTATATATGTATCTATGTGTGTATTTGTGTGTGTGTGTTTTTGTGTGTGTGTGGTGTTACTAGAATGTAGATTTTAAAAGTTCAGAAGAGCATCCATCTGTCATGTTGACTACTGAATCCCTGGCACAGAGCAAACCAACTTCTGCCCTACCGCAGGTCTAGATAAAGTTTTGCATGAATAAAAGGCTTAGTCTACATTGTAAGGCTTTCGATCTGAGCAAGAAACATGACCTCATCTCCAGCTGCTTCTGTTTTTGTTTTTGTCTACTTGTTTATTTGTTTAGGAATATTTACATTTATTCCCACAGGAGAACAGGAAAAAGTAATCTATGTTTTCATTTTTTAATTTTTGTTCTGTCATTTTGGGTCCTAGTAGAAACTTAGTTACAGTGCTGTGTTAATTAAAGTTTGATTCTGAAGCTGGCATGTTGGCTCAGAGAGAAAAGGCACTTGCTGCATGCAGGCTCCTGGCAAACTGAGTTTAATACCCAGACCCAAGCAAAGGTCGGAGAGAAACCAAAACCGCAAAGTTGTCCTCCAACTTCCATACATGGAACGTCTCACACACACACACACACACACACACACACACACACACACACACACACACACATATAAACACACATATATAGATGCACATATCACACACACACATATACACACACACACATAAATACACATATATAGAGGCACATATCTCACACACACACACACAAATATCAAGCACACACACATACACATATATACACATATAAACACACACATATATATACACACATACGGACACATATAAATACACATATATGGATGCACATATCAAACACACACACAAACACACACACACATATATATATAATATATATACACACACACACACGTGGACACACTTATAAAGCACACACACACACAATAATATGGCTTTTGAAGTTTGACTCTAAAGCACACAAAGTAAGAGTTTCCTTAGAATGGCGTTTTGGAATTGTTTTCATATGGTGGACCCCAGAAAAAAAATGGTAATATTTTTATACTGTAGATCAGGTAGAGATCAAACTGTTTGATGATGGAGAGACAACCATCTCATCCCTCCTGTGAGAATCTAAGGGCTTGACCCACCCAAGTGGAAGGTATCCCAGGAGCATAAAAGGCCATTCAGAGCCTGGGGGTGTTTGGAGATGTGACTTTATATTTCTCCCAAGAGGAACGGGAACTCCTTAATGTGACCCAGATCCTGTATGTTGAGGTGGTTACGGAGAACTCTGCACTCATTAGCTCACTGAGTTGTCCCTGTACAGTGAACGATGAGGAAACTCCTTGTAAACGACTATCACAGAAGTACATGGAGATCCTGGCAAGATAACCCAGACACCACAGACCTCCAGCACCAGGTATTCCCCCTGCAAGAAAAAGCTGTGCTGGATCAATGAGCATCGATCATCTTTCCTACCCCAGCCCCTCCACGGACAGCATCAGGGAGCCCACAGGACACAGAAGCCGTTCAAATGCAATGACTCTGGGACAGGCTTCCAAAAGGCCTTCATTCCCTCAGTAGCCTGTCAACTCACTCTGATTGGAGACATTTCATTTACAGAACAGGCAAGAATGCCCCCAAGGAGAACTTAACCCTAGTTAGTTATGAAAACCTCGCCATGGAGTAACACTCATGGGTGCAATTAGTATGTGAAGGCCTTCAGTTATCTCTACACACTGAAGAAGCACCTGAAAGTTCACACGGGAATAAAACCCTTTCAGGTGCAGTGCATGAGGGTTAAAATCCACAGAGAAGGCTCTTACACTGGAGAATGGCCTTAAGATGCAGCAAGTGTGGGGAAGCCCTCAGTGCTCTGTCTACCCTCATGTGGCTCTGGGATGCTGGAGAAAGACTCTATGGGCACAAGGAATATGGGAAGTGCTTCAAAGACAGCAGCAGCATCTTTCATCAAAGAGGATGCACTGAAGAGAGGCCTTCTGAATGCATGCAGTGGGGGAAAACCTATGTGACTCACTCTAGCCTGCATCAGCCTTGAAAGCCCATACTAGCATGCGGCCCTATGACTGCAGCCTGTGTGGGGAAACTTAACTACCAGGTCCCACTAAAATCAGGGTCTAGACAAGGCTATCCACTCTCTCCCTATCTATTCAATATAGTACTTGAAGTTCTAGCTAGAGCAATTAGAAACAAAAGGAGGTCAAAGGGATACAAATTGGAAACGAAGAAATCAAAATATCACTATTTGCAGATGATATGATTGAATACTTAAGTGACCTGAAAAACTCCACCAGAGAACTGCTACAGCTGATAAACAGCTTCAGCAAAGTGGCCGGATATAAAATTAACTCACACAAGTCAGTAGTCTTCCTATACTCAAAGGATAAATAGGCTGAGAAAGAAATTAGGGAAATGACACCCTTCACAATTGTCACAAACAACATGAAGTATCTTGGTGCGACTCTAACCAAGCAAGTGAAAGATCTGTATGACAAGAACTTCTAGTCTCTGAAGAAAGAAATCAAAGAAGACCTCAGAAGATGGAAAGATCTCCCATGCTCATGGATTGGCAGGATTAACATAGTAAAACTGGTCATCTTGCCGAAAGCAATCTACAGATTCAATGCAATCCCTATCAAAATTCCAACTCAATTCTTCATATAGTTAGAAAGAGCAATTCTCAAATTCATTTGGAATAACAAAAAAACGAGGATAGCAAAAACTATACTCAGCTATAAAAAAACAATGACTTCATGAAATTTGCAAGCAAATGGATGGAACTTGAAAATATCATCC
>CM052713.1:21545123-21561944 GCA_028551405.1 Uromys caudimaculatus
AATACTACCTGAGACCCAGCTATACCTCTCCTGGACATATACCCAGAAGATACTCCAACATGTAATAAAGACACATGCTCCACTATGTTCATAGCAGCCATATTTATAATAGCCAGAAGCTGGAAACAACCCAGATGTCCCTCAACAGAGGAATGAATATAGAAAATGTGGTACATTTACACAATGGAGTACTACTCAGCTATTAAAAACAATGACTTAATGAAATTTGGAGGCAAATGGATGGAACTTGAAAATATCATCCTGAGTGAAGTAACTCAGTTACAAAAGAACAAACACTGATAAGCGGATATTAGCCCAAAAGTTCGTAACATCCATGATTCAATTCACAGCAACTGTTGGACTGAGCATGGGGTCCCAGGTGGAGGAGTTGGAGAAGGAACTGAAGGAGCTGAGGGAGTTTGCAGCCCCATGGGGAGGGAGCAACAGTGTAGGCTGGCTAGGCCCCCTGGTGCTCCCGGAGACTGGACCACCAACCAAAGAATACACATGGAGGGACCAATGGTGCTGGCCACATATGTGGCAGAGGAGGGCCTTGTTGGCCATCAGTGGGAGGAGAGGCCCTTGGGCCTGAGGATGTTAAATGCCCCAATATAGGGGAATGCCAGGGAGGGAAGACGGGAGTGGATGGGTGGGGGAATACCGTCATAGAGGCAGGGGGATGGGGGATGGGATAGGGGGTTTCCAAAGGGGAGACCTGGAAAGAGGGAAACGTTTGAAATGTAAATAAAGTATCAAAAATTAAAAAAAAAAAAAAAAAAAAAAAACACCTACCAGGTCCCATGGCAAGCAACAGCAGTGGCTTCACATGGACAGGAAGTCCCACAAGTACATAGAACGTAGGAAAGGCTTCGTGGTTCTACCCTCATTTTACACAAAAATATCAAGACTTGGGAAAGGCCAACATGGCCAGGGCTCTGGAGAAAGCTGTAAGCCTCTCAAGGCCTGCAGGGAGTGCTGACTGCAGGGAGCCAAACTGTGCACTTTCCAACGCCCACTCAGAAAAATTGTTTGTGTATGCCACAGGTGTGGGAAGCTCTCGTAGGCCACAGTACTTTCTCTTAGCAGGATTGTCACTGCCAGTTTCTGTCACACAAGCCACCTACCCCTCCTACTTGGTCCAGTGTGTGCTCCAGTCAGTACAATGTGCTCTGGGAAGCTGATCTCATGTCCTCCCCTCACCACAAAGAGAAGAAAATCATGAGTGGTGCTTCTCCAATAGGCCTTGTCTCTTCCGCATTGCCAGTTTGGGTATGGACCTGACCCAGGTCTGATGAAGTCAAGTTATTGTTCTCTCTCTCTCTCTCTCTCTCTCTCTCTCTCTCTCTCTCTCTCTCTCTCTCTCTCTTACACACACACACACAGACACACACACAGACACACACACACACACAGACACACACTCGCTATCTCTTACTCTCTTACTCTCGGTCTATATGTGTATGTGTATCTGTGTCTGTGTGTATGTCTGTGTGTGTCTGTCTCTGTTTCTGAATCTCTCTGCATCTCTGTGTCTCTGTTTCTCTCTGTGTCTCTCTGTGTCTCTGTCTTTGTGTGTTTGTCTGTCTGTCTCTTTGTTTCTGTGTCTCTGTATGTCTGTGTGTCTCTGTATGTTTCTCTCTCTCTCTCTCTCTCTCTCTCTCTCTCTCTCTCTCTCTCTCTCATCTTCGGGGATTGCTTACCCTTTTCATAGATAGTGTTCGTCATGCTTGGGAAGACATCTGTACTGTTTAGGAGTGCGTGGTAATAGAGGCCGTGTTGTTTAAGCCACCTTTCAAAACAAGGACAACAACAAAAAAGAATCCCAGGGTTCCCAGTGATACTGATGCCAGGGAGAGGGGGAGCTTGCCTTCTGCATTGCTGGTAACACAGTAGCTTCCTCTCTCCTTTTGTGTAATCAGGTCAAATGGGACAGAACTGCTGTTGCAACTGCTGTTGCAACTGCTCCGTTCTCCTGGGCTGTTCCATGTTTGCCCACCTCTGTGCATTCAGCCTTGTCTTTGCAATTGTTTTTATTTTTGCCAGCCCCTGTGCCTTCTCTCAGGAAACATAGAAACATCAGAGCAATCTTGAAAACTACTCCTCAGAACCAAGAAAGGCAGCACACTCTTGCAACCAGGAAGCTGAGGCAGGAGTATCGTGAATTCTAAGCCAACCTAGACTTTATATTGAGATCCTATCTTTAAAAAAAGAAAAAAAAAAAAAAAGAGGTGGGGGGGTAGGAGAGCAGCCAGTTAGCTCAGGCCAGAAAGATACTTGCCACCAAGTCTTGACAGCCTGAATTTTAATCTCCAGGACCCATGTGGTGGAAGGAGACACCTTCTGCAAGTTTTCCTCTGACATTCACACGTGTCATGTGTGGCACATGTGGGTGCACGTACACACACACACACACACAGAGAGAAAGTAAATAAGTGTGATTTGATTTTTTAAAACGTACCCTTCACCCTCATAGAGGCGGGGGAAGGGGAGGGGATAGGGGGTTTCCAAAGAGGAGACCTAGAAAGGGGGAAACATTGGAAATGTATGTAAAGTATCAAAAAAAAAAAAAAAAAAGAATTTTTTCCCACATGGAAAAAGTATTGATATATTAGGGGCTGTGCTTTAATATGTCAACAGAATGTCCCTACATTGCTTCATGAACTTCAGAATTCTAATAAATCCCTAATTATGTTACTTTCCCACTGAAAATCCTTTAGCTCACTTATTTCTGGCCCTTCCACTTAATCTTGGCTAGCTTACTGTCTCAGTCCTTGGTTATTATCTCTGCCCTGCAGCGGACAGAGAAAGGGTGTGGCTGTCTGTCTTAGTTTTCTATTGCTGTGATAAAGCACAACAACCAAAAGCAACTTGGGGAAGAGAAGGTTTATTCCATCCTACAGTGTGTAGTCCATCATTCAGGGAAGTCAGGCCAGGACCTAGAGTCAGGAGCTGACGCAGAGGTCCTGGAAGAGTGTTGCTTACTGGCTTGTTCTCCATGGCTTGCTTGTTCAGTGTGCTTTCTTATAGAACCCAGGAGCATCTGCCAGCATCACCCACAGGGAGCTGGGCCCTCCCACATCAATCACTAATCAAGACAAGACTCCATCAATTTGCCTATAGGCCAGTCCTATGGAGACATTTTTTAAATTAAGAATTCACCTTCCCAGGTATGTTTAGGTTTGTGTCAAGCCGACAGAAACTCACCAGAACACTATCTTTCTATAGCATCCATAGTTTCTACAGTTCGCAGGTCACCTAGGGAGATCTCCAGAACTGTTACAAGGATGACCATATGAACTTAGCGTCCCTAGGGGAGTGAGCAGCCTCACAGAAAACTGGATCTCTGACTGGCCACTTGCATTCCAAAGCATGGGCAATGAGTATGGGGGGGGGGGAGGGGACAAGTCAGGTGTGAGCACACCTCATCCATAGGATAACATAACGGACACATTCAGGTGGGATGGATGACCTAGCTTAGACCACAACAAAACTATGGGGCCTTCTTCTAGCTCCTCTCCCTTTCTGGGTTTCTGTTTCCCTCTCTATAAATAAGACTTTGCCATGATCCACATTTCTCAGAGCAAGTTCCTTAGAGTACTCAATCTGAGCCATGTTAATAAATGCCCCTGAAGGAGGATTCTGCGGTCAAAGGCACTTAGGCTATACTGCTGGCCACAGCCCACTCAACATTCCCAGGGCATATCAGCAGCTACATAGCTCTGAGCACGGCTGCAGTAAATAAACTCACTGATTAATGTTTAAAAAAAAAAAAAAGAGGTGGGAAGTGGGAGAGCAGCCAGTTAGCTCAGGCCTGAGTTTAATCTCCAGGACCCATGTGGTGGAAGGAGACACCTTCTGCAAGTTTTCCTCGGACATTCACACGTGTCATGTGTGGCACACGTGGGTGCATGCACACACACACACACACACACACACACACACACACACACACACACAAAGTAAATAAGTGTGATTTGATTTTTTAAAAAGTACCCTTCACCCTCATAGAGGTGGGGGAGGGCGAGGGGATAGGGGATTTCCAAAGAGGAGACCTGGAAAGGGGGAAAACATTGGAAATGTAAATAAAGTATCAAAAATTAAAAAAAAAAAAGTACCCTTCAAAAGCAACTTTCTTCATGATTCTTCCCGAATAAGAATAAATCAGAAGTCAGAACTAAGTGCGTTGCCTGTACCCTCCTTCTGAATCAGCACAATTCATTACTCAACCAGTTGTGACTCAGAACACTAGGAATTCCCTTTCCCCTCCTCCTCCTTCCCCCAAACATGTAATTAGCCTGAGATCTATTGATTGTCTTCTCCCTGTGTCTCAAGTTAATTTCCTTCCTCGGTTGGAGGGCGATGTTCCCACCCTCCCACCGTTGCATCCAATGCTGTCCTCATCCAAGGTTGTTCAAACTGCTTCATTGTGTTCTTCCCCAGACATAAATCTGATTTCAGTTCCTCACCGGAGTCCTAAGTTGTCTAGGTCTATCAGCCTTCTTGGGATGTTAGCCTTTACATGCTTTGTTCATCAAACCTGAGCAAATCAGTGTGGCTGACCACAGACTTCAAACCCCTCATTCACTGTGTACTATATAAAAGGCTCCGTCTTATCTTCCCCCCTTATCATTTCGATCTCAGCTCTCTGTTCTCCCCATCCTACTCCACCACGCTTAGGTACACTGTGCATCAGCTTCTCCAAGCCACATTCAGTTCTTTGAACAGAATGTATTTTCTTCCTTTACATCTCACAGTCTTTGAACACTGTGTCTCCCTGGCTTCTAGGGGTCCTTTTTCTCATGGGGCTTGGTACTCCTGCTCATCCATCAACATTTCTTTCAAACAAGGCTTTTTCACTGAAGCTATCCAGAGAGAGGTTGGATGCAGCATCCTTTGTCTATACAGGACTTGTATGCTGTGGCCACAGAAGGGTGGCCCACACCCTGTCCTGTATCAGTTGGGAGCCAGGACTACTCTCGGCATATCTGATACATAGAATGGGAACTCTTATATAATAGGTGTTTGGTACACAAGAAAGGGAAGAAAAAGAAAGGCCCGGGAAGCTAGGAAAGGGAAGGGAGGAGAAAGGAAGAGTAGTATTTACTTAGACACCTTCAGCTACTGCAGTTCCTAATGCTCACTGTCAACTGCTGGCTGGACTGAGCAGTAGCTAGAGCACTAAGTTAAGCACTACTCTGGGTGTGTCTATGATGGATTAACCAAGAGAAGCAGACAACCTGGATATGGACAGCAGCAACCCATAGGCTGAGGCCCAAATGAAATCAACAGGGGAAAGAGAAAAAGTCAAGCAGTGAGGACTTTTTCTGGTCACAGCGATGAGCCAAATCAAAACCTCCCACCCCAAGTTGTTTTGCTCAGGCATTTTGTGTCCCGGTGGTAAAAGTCTGACCAATGCAGGTCCTGCATAGAACGTGTGGCTTTTCGTCAGTTGATTCATGGTGATCGTTCATACTAATGAGGCAGTGTGAATTTTTGACTCATGTAGACAATGTGCAAGGTTCCAAGCAAGCCGATTAGCACATCCATAGCCCCAAATAGTCACTTCTCTGTGGTGCAAGCACTCAGAATTCTCTGCTCTAGCCATTCTGAAATACACAACAAATTGTTGTTACCTACAGTGACTGTGGTGTGCTATCAAACATCGACACTCATTCCTCTTTTCTCCTTCGCAGTGACTAACTCTCTTCTGTCTCCCACCACGCACCCTTCCAAACATCACATGACCACTGGTACGCTTTCTATTTCCAAATCAACATTTTTAGCTTTCAGATATGAGTGAGAAATGGGGTATTTCTCCTTCTGCGTGTGGCTTATTTTATTTAACATGATGATTTCACATCTACTGATAGTATCATAAATAACAATTTTCTATTTTCACAGATGAATCACATTATGTTATGCACGCGTGCCCTATTATCAGCCAACAGTCATTTCTTAACTACTGTGAATACTGGTGCAATGGACATGGGAAGGAGTGTAGCCAAGTCTTTGATATACTACTGGCTTCATTTGGGGGCGAGGGGTGAGGGTTATCACACGGCACTTCTTTTTTAATATTTTAAAGACCCTCCACATTGCTTTCTACAGCATTTGGACCAATTTACACTGGAACTTGTGTTTGAATTAGTTGAATAAACCATGTTCCTCCTATCACAGTGACATCTCCCTGAGACAGAAACAGATTGTCTCTACTTGAAACTTCTTCTGTATGCAGGCTGCCGGGAGCCAGTACATTTGTTCAGTCGGTGTGGTTTGGGCATTGTGCAAAGCAGAGCCAAGGCAACATGAGGCATGAGCGTTTTACCAGAATTCATATCAAGAGGGTTTGCAGAGATACACAAATGTAGTCCAAGTGTGTTGAGTCCCAGCCTCTCTCAGTGGGATTGCTGCTTATAAGACAGGAATGCAGAAAGTCAGAACCTCCCACCCAAGCTATGTGCTAGATACTGCAGAAATAACTTTCCACAGATACATAATGAATTTCCTGCCCTTGTGGAAACCATGATTTCTTGTTCAGTGGTCATTCGGCTACTAAATCCAACCCATAGCCTCATTAGTGGGCCTAAAGTTAGGACTATAAACCACACACCCAGTCACATGAGCACTTACGAAAATACACATCCCAGGCTGTTACCCTGAACATCCTGGAATAGGGCCAGAGAAGAAGATATCTCCAACTCAGTGTTAAAGCCACTTCTTCGCATAGTGGCATTTGATGGATACCTATGGGAACACAATGAGACTTGCTTCCCTTTTAGCAGGCAGTGCTTCCTTTCCCAAATGATTCCTTTGAGAGTTAAATAATATGCTTTACATAAAATGCTAACATAATGCCTGATGTTGATAAGTGTTCATACTTACTACCTGATACTCTTCTTACATTTTGGTTCCTTGTTGATAAGAACATACCTTTTTTGCTTGGTTTGACTTTGGGGGAGTTCTTATTATTTGACTGATTTTTCTTGTTTTTATTTTTAATTTTTATACTTTTCTTGAGACCATAGTACAGGCTGGCCTGGAACTGGATACATATCCTAGACTGTTGTGAATTTTCAAGAACTTCTGCCTCCACCTCCCAATTACTAGAATTATGGACACATACCACAACCCCCAACAAGACATTCCTTTTTCCTCTTTGTATGCAACACAAACATTAAGCACCTGTTATAGAAACTTGCAATGTACATACAACCTTGAATGGCTTATAAACATGAGATTATATTTTAACCTATTAAGTTGCACAAAAATCTTCAGCAAAGGCTGAAAGTGGGTCACAAAAGATGTACAAAGATAATTATCTTAGTTGCTTTTTAATCACTGTGAAGAGACACCACAACCAAAGCAACGTATAAAATAAAGTGTTTAGTTGGGGGCTGGCTTACAGTTTCAGAAGGTGAGTCCATTATCATCATGGGGAGAACATAGCAGCAGGCAGGCAGGCATGGCACTGGAGCAGTAGCTGGGAACTTACTTACATCTGAGTCACAAGCCCAAGGCAGAGAGATGGGGCCAGGCATGAGCTTTTGAAACCAAAAAGCTCCCAGTGACACACCTTCTTCAACAAGACCACATCTGCTAATTCTTCCCATAACAGTTCCACCAACTAGGGACCACGCCTACAAATCTATGAGTCTGTGGAAGCCATTCTCATCCAAACCACCACATCCTTATTAAAACACAATAGAACTCCCACAAAGTGGCACTGACTTCAGGCGAGCAGCAGGCAAATTCATAATAGCCTTGAAAGTATTCATAATTTACAGTACTATGATACTCTCCTTGCTGCCAGGCATCTGTCTTAAGGAAAAGGCTGCAACAAAATAGTATGATTCTATAAATACTTTAAATGTAAAGACAAAGCATGCACACAAACTAGAAAGAATTTGATATCCCAACACTTGCAAAAAGGTTGAACAAGTCATGAATCCTCCACAACATAGAATGTGATTCAATTATTAAGTTCACATATAATAAATTTTAGTGGCCCAAGGAAATAATTATAGTGTGTTAGGATGAACAAAATTTGAGTTCAATAATACAGAAGAAAGTTTATATGGAAAAAAAAAAAAAGAAAAGCTTAAAGAAAATGTGAACAAATACTTAAAATGCCAGAACCAAGAAAGACATTATCTATCCAATAATATTCTGTTTCTGAATAAAATATAAATAAAAATAAAATGTTTTAGAGGGAGGAAATGTTGAGATTTGTAATTCTGAAAGCATGGAATAGTCTTGTTTTTCCATGTTCTTCCCAGTCAAGAGCCCTGGTCATTGCATAGAAAACTACCATGGGAAGACTGGAGGTCAGAAGGAACCCGACCAGGGAGCTTGGGAATTAAGGAATGAATTACACCACGGTGTCCTAAGCTTTCATTTCTGCTTTTCACACCCACATCAGAACTGAAGACAGACTGCTGCCTTCCACTGCACACATGTGCCATTCAGACATAACATACCATCAAAACCCTCACAGATAAGATAAAGTACATGTATCTTTAAAAAAATAAGAGTTGTACTTGGTAGACCATCAGAAGAAGATAAAGGTGGCTATGACTTGAGACAAGTAACACTTTTGATCACAAAACAATTAGCAGAAACTGAGAGGGAAGCTGTGGAAAGACAACAAGGATGGCCCTTCAAGAATACGTGGCAAACCTAGATGTGTGGGGTGGTTGGAATGAAAATGGCCCCTATCGAACTGACACCCTTCACAATAGTCACAAACAATATAAAGTATCTTGGTGTGACTCTAACCAAACAAGTGAAAGATCTGTATGACAAGAACTTCAAGTCTCTGAAGAAAGAAGTCAAAGAAGACCTCAGAAGATGGAAAGATCTCCCTTGGCAAGATTGGCAGGATTAATAAAGTAAAAATGGCCATCTTGCTGAAAGCAATCTACAGATTCAATGCAATCCCCATCAAAATTCCAACTCAATTCTTCATAGACTTAGAAAGAGCAATTCTCAAATTCATTTGGAATAACAAAAAAAAACAAAAAAAAAAAAACAAAAAACAAAAAAAACCAACCAGGATAGCAAAAAACTATTCCCAACAATAAAAAAACTTCTGAGGGAATCAGCATCCCTGACCTCAAGCTGTACTACAGAGCAATCATGATAAAAGCTGCATGGTATTGGTACAGTGACAGGCAGGTAGATCAATGGAATAGAATTGAAGACCCAGAAATGAACCTACACACCTACGGTCACTTGATCTTTGACAAAGGAGCTAAAACCATCCAGTGGAAAAAAGACAGCATTTTCAACAAATGGTGCTGGTTCAACTGGCGGTCGACATGTAGAAGAATGCAAATTGATCCATTCTTACCTTTTTTTACAAAGCTCAAGTCCAAGTGGATCAAGGACCTCCACATAAAACCAGATACACTGAATCTAATAGAAGAGAAAGTGGGAAAAGTCTCAAACACAAGGGAAAAGTTCCTGAAGAGAACACCAATGGCTTGTGCTCTAAGATCAAGAATCAACCAATCCTACATCCAATAGAGGGCTAATATCCAATATATACAAAGAACTCAAGAAGTTAGACTCCAGCGAATCAAATAAGACTATTAAAAAATGGGGAACAGAGCTAAACAGAGAAATCTCAACTAAGGAAACTCGAAGGGCTGAGAAGCACCTAAGAAATGTTCAACATCCTCAGTCATCAGGGAAATGAAAATCAAAACAACCCTGAGATTCTACCTCACACCAGTCAGAATGGCTAAGATCAAAAACTCAGGTGACAGCAGATACGGGCAAGGATATGGAGACAGAGGAACACTCCTCCATTGCTGGAGGGATTGCAAGCTGGTACAACCACTCTGGAAATCAGTCTGGTGGTTCCTCAGAACTGGACATAGTACTACCTGAGGATCCATTTATACCATTCCTGGGCATATACCCAGAAGATGCTCCAATATGTAATAAGGACACATGCTCCACTATGTTCATAGTAGCCATATTTATAATGGCCAGAAGCTGGAAACAACCCAGATGTCCCTCATCAGAGGAATGGATACAGAAAATGTGGTACATTTACACAATGGAGTACTACTCAGCTATTAAAAACAATGACTTAATGAAATTTGCAGGCAAATGGATGGAACTTGAAAATATCATCCTGAGCGAGATAACTCAGTCACAAAAGAACGAACATGGTATGTACTCACTGATAAGTGGATATTAGCCCAAAAGTTCGGAATATCAAAGATTCAACTCACAGACCATATGACGTCTAAGAAGAAGGAAGACCAAAATGTGGATGCTTCAGTGCTTTTTAGAAGGGTGAACAAAATATTCACAGGAGGAAATATGGAGACAAAGTGTGGAGCAGAGACTCAAGGAAAGACCATCCAGAGACTGCCCCACCTGGGTATCCATCCCATATACAGCCACCAAACCTGGACATTATTATGGATGCCGGAAGTGCTTGCTGATGGAAGCCTGATATGTGTGTCTCCTGAGAGGCTCTGCCAGAGCCTGTCTAACACAGAGGTGGAAGCTCGCAGCCAACCATTGGACTGAGCTCAGGGGTTCTGGATGGAGGAGTTGGAGGAGGGACTGAAGGAGCTGAGGGGGGTTGCAGCCCCATGAAGGGAGCAATGGTGTCAACAGGCCTGACCCCCTGGAGCTCCTGGGGACTGGACCACCAACCAAAGAATACACATGGAGTGACCCATGGTGCTGGCCACATATGTGGCAGAGGATGGCCCTGTTGGATATCAGTGGGAGGAGTGGCCCTTGGGTATGAGGGTGTTCGATCCCCCCCTCCCGTGTAGGGCAATGCTAGGGCAGGAGGACAAGAGTGGATGGGTGGGGGAGCACCCTCATAGAGGCAGGGGGAGGGGGAATGGGATAGGGGGTTTCCGAAGGGGAGACCTGCAAAGGGGAAACATTTGAAATGTAAAGAAAGAAAATATCCAATCCAAAAAGAAAAAGAAAAGAAGATGGCCCCTATAGGCGCATAGGAAGTAGCACTGTTAGGAGATGTGGGCTTATGGAGGAAGTGTATCACTGGAGGTGGGCTTTGAGGTGTCAGATGCTCAAGCAAGACCCAGCCCTCCACCCCGTCCCTTCTCTTTCACTCCCTGCTGTCAATCAATCCAAATCTCAGCTCCCTCCCCAGCACCATGGCCGCCTGCATGCTGCCATGCTTCCTGCCATATTGACAGTGAACTAACCCTTTGAACCATAAACCAGCCCCAGTGAAATGTTTTCCTTTGTGAGAGTTGCGATGGTCATGGTGTCTCTTCAAAGCAATAGAAACTCTAAGACAGTGTGATGCACCAAACAGACCCGAGAAACTGTAAAGAAAAAACAAAAAAGACATACAACAGATTTTTTAAAAGGAATGAAAAATCAATAATTGTAGTTGAAGACTCTAGCACCTCTTTCTCAATATTTCACACAAGTGAGCAGATGAGTGTTGCTCTCAGCCTTCATTTAGAAAGAAGTTATTCTTGCAGTGGTCAACAGTTAATACTCATGAGACTCACAACTGACCAACCTACAGAGAATGCCTACCTGTAAAGTGCTCAGTGCTAAACAGGACTCAGAGAACATCACAGAGGCGGGGAAGGGAAGAATGTAAGCAGCACAGGCCAGAGAACAGCTTTACAACCTGCCTTCTACACAGGCCCCATCTCACTCAGGAATTCACCGAGCTGTAGTTACTCGCAGAAGCCTGGACCTGTCACTGTTTCATCTTGCATGGGCAAGGGGCTTGTGAGGTCCCTCTCCTTATTACTTCCCAGAAATGTAGAAATTAATATACTTAATGAAATATTAGCGGAGTTTGGTATTAGTAATAGAATTATACGTTACAAGTAAAGAGGCTTTATCCCAAAGGGGGCATCTTCAATAGGTAAAATAAAATCAATCTATGTTAATTTAATAGACCATCTTGTTAACAGACTGAGGAAGAAAAACCACATTAACCTATCAATCAATATTTTTTAAAAGTGGAAAATTGCATTACTAGCCAAAGTTCTCAGAAAAGTATGAACAAAATATAATCTTTTGAATTTGACAGGAAACATCTTTTAAACAACCTGTAGTCGTAGTGTTTAATGCTAGAAGGTGGAATGTTGCCATGGAAAATCAGAACCAAAACAACTAACTCTTTCCTCTGATAACCCAACTTTCTGCTAGAATTTATAGCTAAACAAAAGAGGGAAATAAAAGATACACAGAAATAAGCTTTCTCCTGTTTTCACATAATAATTTCTATAAAGACAATCTCAGGAAAGTCTACCTTTAAAAGTTCTAAAATGTTAAAGGGAGTTCACAAAAATACAGGACGAACATACACACATAGTTATATTCTGTATTCTGATGAGAGAAAGCACTGGAATTAAAAATTCAAAACGATGTACAATCACAAATGAGAAGTCTGAGAAAACACATGGAACTTGCTTACGGAAGACTTCAAAATGACAAGAAAAGAATCAAATCGAAGGCTCTGTCAGACATGGCTTTGAAACCTCAACAAAGTGAAGATTTAATTCTTCCCAAATAAAATAAGTTTAATGTAGTACTTACTCAAATTGCAGGAGTGTTTTATAAATATAAACAAGACGATTATAAACTATCACAGACGAAATGATTTTGAAGAAAATAAGAACGAACTGGTAGCAATTCATCCACTTGAGCTTAAGATCTGTTCACTAGCTGCCATAATCAAGGCTTCATAGCATTGACACGTGTATCAATGGATGTGTACAAAAAAGTAATTCCATCAGGGAGAGATGGCTTTTCAACAGTGGGGGCTCAAGCACTTGGGCATTTATGGCAGAGGTGGAGGGATTACAATCTCAGCCTAATGATCACACCTTACACCAACAGTGGCTCATAACAGGTCTCATACTGCAGTAGGAAACGTAAAAAATGAAGGAAATTTGGATGAAGATCAAGACTAGGAGAAAGGAAAGAATTCTTTGACTCAGAATTATTTTATTTTCGAAGGACATACAAAAAGGCACAATGCTGGCAGAAGCCCCCTGCTCCCCCTGAGGCCACACTGGCTCCCAGAACCCCAGGCAAGCATCCTACCCACAGACCATCAACACTCCCTCAGTGCCCACCCAGCCTACCCCTAAAACACTAGAGATGAAGGAAAATTTCCTGTTGTGGATGGTCCTCATGACCGCTCTGTGGCTGTGATAAAAACACTTTCACCATAATCAACTTGGGGGATAAAGGATTTATTTGGCTCAGGTGTCTAGGTCACAGTCTGTTACTAAGGAAGTCAGGACAGGAACTCAGCGGAAACCTGAAGCAGAAAGCATGAACAAAAGCTGCTGGCTGATTCACTCTCTGACTCCTCAGAGACTCCTGCTTAGCCAGCTTTCTTACACAGTCCAGGACTTCCTGACTAGGAGGGTGCTGCCTATAGTAGGCCAGGCTTCCCCACATCAATTAATAATCAAGAAAATCCCTTACAGACATGCCCACAAACCAAATGGAGGACGACACCATTGAGACTCTTTTTCAGGTGGTTCTAGGCTTTGTCACATTGAGAATGAATTCTAACTATGACAGTGGATTTATAAAAATTAAAACCATTTCTTCATGAAAGGGTCTGTGGGAAAGAGGACAAGAAAGAGAGAAAAATATCTGCAAACTACACCTGGAAACCAACAAAAGTTCTTCAATGGATGACAATTAACCAAACTATGGTGCTATGAAATACTATTTAGCAATCAAAAGGGTAAAGAAAACTTGACATAAATGATCTATTTGTACCTCTGGAGAAACTTACTTTAAAAGCCCATTCTAATGTATGTAATAATAATAATCACAGAAGAGACTATCAGCTTGGGGTTGGAGGATGGGAGGGGGTTCCGGGGGTGTCTGGAAGGGGCTGGAGTGAGAAAATAGGTAATGATGTAACTGTTTCAGTTCAAATCATACCATACATAAAATAAAAAATAAAGTTCCCCTTCAAAACTTATATAACCTTGTGGTTACATTTCTATCACATTGTTGAAATAGTAAAATTACAGAAACAGAGAACGTATTTTTGCCAGAGTTTAAGGAAATGGCACAGAAGGAAGCAAGCAGATGCAGCTGTGAAAAGACAACATGAATTACCCTCAGTCAGAGTTGTCACTAGTCTGACCTACATTGCTAGGTCTTCACAATGGGGAAATCTGGACACAAGGTACATAAGATTGCCCTGTCTTATTTCTTACAGCTGAGTGTGCCTCTCTTAGCGTCTGTACAAACAAGAAAAAAGAATGGGAGAGCTGGAGTAGGCTGCTTCTGAGTGACTTTGGTGTCTCTAGAATTCTGTGTTTAAGGGGTAGAGTTCCGTAGGTCTTTGGCCACAGACAACAGCACTATTTCAAAAGGTGAAGTTTCTGGCCATCTTCAAAATGAAGAATGGGTGGACAACCCATCAGCCCCTGCAGAGCTATATCTGTTTAGAAGCCAGAAGCATAGAGGACAGGAAGAGGAAGTTCCTTGCTCAGCACAGACACTTCTATACAACCCAGCTCAGGTCCTTCCAGCGCATGTGGGTAAAAACACTTGAATGAGTGTAAGAAGTGAATGACAGCAGCAATAAAGAAAAAATTAGAATAATAATGATGATTATGATCAGTTTGGAGCAAAAATATAATGAATGTGGGCCAAAACTTTTTTCTTTGGCCAAGTGCCAATAAGAAGCTATTTTTCAAGTAAGGGTCAACATCAGCTAGCAACAAACCCTGCAGCCTACAACAGTGACTTGTCTAAAAGAGATATTGATGCAATGGCGGTAAATTTGTTAAGGAGTAATCAACCACTCTGGGGGGAGGTGTGATTTAAGGCTCACTCCATGGACTGGAACCCATATCTGACACTGTTAAGGTGGCCAATGACCTGAGGCTACATAGGTCATAGGCCCTAGGGAAAACCTGCTACCATCATTCTGCTAAAGAAGCACAGCAAGGAGGAGGAGGAAAGGGAGGAGGGAGAGGAGGAGGAAGGAGAGGAGGAGGAAGAGAAAGAGGAGGAGGAAGGGAAGGAGGAGAGGAGAAGGGGGAGAAGAAGAAGGAAGAAGAGGAGGAGGGGGAGAAGAAGAAGGAAGAGGAGGAGAAGGAGGAGAAGGAGGAGGAGGAGAAGGAGGAGGAGAAGAAGAAGGAGAAGGAAAGAAGAAGGAGGAGGAGGAGGAGGAGGAGGAGAGGAGGAGGAGGAGGAGGAGGAGGAGGAGGAGGAGGAGGACAACTCCTAAGGACATTTTCTTATACACATAGATCAGAGCATCACTCAACTCTCATCAGAGAAGCTTCTTCTTCTTGCAGTAGATGCTAATTAACACAGAGACCCATGCCTGGGACTGTGCAGAGAGTGAGAGACCCAGCACTCAGCCTCAAAGTGGGTGTCTTTATCAAACCCCTCCCCTCAAGGCTCAGAAGAGGAGGTGGAAAAGTTATAAGAGCCAGAGATGGTGAATGACTCCAGGGGGACATTGTCTTCCAGGCACAAGGTTGATACATACATTCATTCAGAGACAGTGACAGGACATAAAACTAAGCAGCTATTTGCAATTGATACCTGCTAGGAAAGTAAAGTCAGGTTTCGCCAATGGAGTGCCACTGGGTGTATCAATCACACTCCAGGAAATGGTCCCATGTCCGGGAGAAGCTGGCCAAAACAAAATGGACTCCAGGGTTTTAGGGCATAGTTTGGTTTGGTTTGGTTTGGTTTGGTTTGGTTTGGTTTGGTTTGGTTTGGTTTGGTTTGGTTTGGTTTGTGGATGTGGATGTGGATGTGGATGTGGATGTGGATGTGGATGTGGATGTGGATGTGGATGTGGATGTGGATGTGGATGTGGATGTGGATGTGGATGTGGATGTGGATGTGGATGTGGATGTGGGTGTGGGTGTGGATGTGGATTTTGTTTGTTTGCCTTATTTTGGGGGTGTTAAGAAAGAGAGAACATGGGGACTGGAGAGATGACTCAATGGTTAAGAGCACTGGCTGCTCTTCGAGAGGTCCTGAGTTCAATTCCCAGCAGCCCCATGGCAACTCACAACTGTAACTCCAGTTCCAGGATATCTGACACCCTCAAACACCAATGCACATAAAATAAAAGTAAATAAATTATTTTTTAAAAAGAGAGAGAAAACGCGATGGTAGATAAGTAGGAAAGTACGGAGAATCTGGGAGGAGTTGGGGGAGGGAAAGGATATTTTTAAAATGCATTGTATGAAAAAGTTAAATATCTTTTTAAATATTTAAAAGAAATAAAATATTTTCAGCTCTGTGGGCCACACAGTCTTCTCACAGCTACTCATTTCTGCTTAAAAACAGACAGAGGTTATGTTACTAAGTCAGGGTGGCTGTTTTTCAATACAATTTTAAGGAGCAATTTGGTCATATTTTACCCACAGGCCATGATTTGCAAGCACTAACCAACTAACAATAGAGAGCAACAAAAATGTTTATTCTTTCCACTTACAGTGATAGTAACAGAATTACGAATACCTAACAGAATTATTAAAATTTTAAAGTAAGGAATCACATTAAAATGCTTAGCTAGTAGCTATGTGTGGTGGCATATACACATAATTTCAGCCTTGGAAGCTTGGGCCACAGGGCTCCACAGCTGATCAGCACCGGGATCGCAAGAGCCAGGAGTGGGCCAAGGACACGCCCCACAGCTCACCAGGCACGCAGAAAAGCCCCTAGCGGGGGCAACGCATCCGCAGAGCTCACTGACTCCGCCCGCTTTCCGCGGGCCACAGAGACTGTCGGTCAGCAGCTTCCGGCGACTGCCGGAAACCTCAGCTTGGGCCACAGGGCTCCACAGCTAAT
>CM052713.1:21562444-21592054 GCA_028551405.1 Uromys caudimaculatus
GTGGTACATTTACACAATGGAGTACTACTCAGCTATAAAAAACAATGACTTAATGAAATTTGCAGGCAAATGGATGGAACTTGAAAATATCATCCTGAGCGAGGTAACTCAGTCACAAAAGAAGGAACATGGTATGTACTCACTGATAAGCGGATATTAGCCCAAAAGTTCAGAATGTCCAAGTTTCACTTAACAGTAATCGCTGGACTGAGAATGAAGTACCAGATGGAGGGGTTGGAGAAAGGTCTGAAAGAGCGGAGGGAATTGGTAGCCCCATGGAGGGAGCAAGAGCGTCAATGGGCCTGACCCTCCCCCTGGTCTTCCTGGAGTTCAGATCACCAACCAAAGAATACACATGTATTGACCCATGGTTTGAACTACATGTGTGGCAGAGGAATCACCTCGATGGCCATCAGGGAGAAAGGAGAGAACTTTGGGCCTGAGGGTGCTAGAGGCCCCAGTAAAGGGGAATGTCAAGGTGGGAATATGGGGATTGGTGGGCGGGTAGTTGGGAGGAGGAATTCCCTCACAGAGGCGGGGAGGGGGAGGGGATAGGGGGTTTCCAAAGAGGAGACCCAGAAAAGGGGAAACATTGGAAATGTAAATAAAGTATCAAAAAAAAAAAAAGAAAGAAAAGGAATCATATGGGGGGGATGGTGATATCCTATTAATATGAATTAAAAATGGAGTTTAGAAAGCCAAAAAAGAAAAAAGAAAAAGAAAAACCAACCTTTTTTATTTAAAAGAAGGTATAGTTTCCAACTCTCTATGCAAACTTAAATTCTTGGGTGCTTTTGGAGGAAGCCTCCAATCCTAAATGGTCCCTCACTCCCAGTATTAACTATATACTTATTTTGAGAGTAAAGCAACAGAGTCTCAAAACCTTCCAGCCTGGCTCTGCCCCAAAGATGAATTTGAGATGATAAATCGATGACAGTCTCTGCCAGGACCCTGTGTGCGCACATCAAGGTCAGAGAGTCTCCTGATTTGAGAGACATAGCTCAGGAAAGCACACAGGACACCTAACCACCTATCTGTTCTTTTGCTGAGGGAACATCCAGGCCATGTCTGTGCTCATTGTTTAGAAGACTAGCCTTAGGCAGATAGCAGCACTGGGGAGGCTGTGTCCTTCTCAGTCCTTCATCTCTGACTGTGTGGTAGTTTGGACAGCTTGCCAAGGTTTACATGATGAGCATTTAGAAAGAGCTGTAGGTTATTAAGGTGGGTTGTCCTAATTTGGCTAATTCTCACAAAGCCTTGAAACCACTATCGATGGGCGAATGTTTGCTGGACCTGTTAACAAGTCACTGGTTCTTCACATGTGCTTTTTCTTGGGGGGGGGTCTGCACTTTGTAAACTCAGATGCCAGTTAATTATTGGCTAATACTCTTTACCCCTCATCTATGAATAATCTGCATAGTACTTGTAATTTTCTAGCTCCCGTTAAAGGCAATATCTTCAGATGCATTTCCTTTTCTTAACTAGAAAAGCTCACAGTGTTAGGTGTGGCAGTACACTCCTGTAGTGCCTGCCTACACCGAAGAGCCTGGGGGCAGTAAGTTCAAAGTCATCCAGGCTACATAGCAAGACTCCATCTCAAAAAATGAAATCAAATATGCATACATACACAAAAGCAGAATACCAAACCCACAGCACCTTGAAGAAATCAACAGTATCAAAACGTTCTTTAAAATCACAGGGTTTCATGTACTTCTTCAAATTTTAATCACAGGGATAGGAGAGAACCTTAAGAAATTATCTTCACTGAAGCCTTGGTTCAGACAAGTAAGGTATTTATTACTCCTGCCTTGTGAGGCAAAGTCAAAGAAAGGTGTGCTTAATTTGTTTCATGGTTATAAAAATAAATACTGTCAGAGTCAATACTTCGGTGCTGGCCTCCAGCTTCCTGGTGTGCTTCCTTCTACTGCATGCAGCTGTTTGCACTATTAAGTCAGACAGCACATCCAGAACTGTGAAGATCCAATAGACAGCAAACCACTGTTCAAGCAAGGACTTAAGCCATCACTTACCATTCACTTAGCCAAATGAAGCTAGGCATATCACTTAACAGTTCCATACCTCATTCCCCCTATTGGTAAAGAAGAGATGATAGTTCTTACATAGTTACCTAGATTCAGCCAATTGCTTTGTGTGTAGTCTTAATCTATACTTGGCCTAATTCAACATCAAAGTTCACTATTCACTCTTTCCATCTGACCCCCAACATGTTGCCTCGAGCTAAGACACTTTCAGCTCTCTGGAATTAGTATCATTTCCCTCAGACTCTCTCTTTCTTACATTACAGTCGATGGATAATCAATTCTTTTTAATACTAACTTCTAAATACTGTCAAATCCATTTTCTACCCATTATCCTCTTTGACAAGACATTAGTTTAGTTCTGATCCTCTTGCCTGGACTGTTTCAAACATTTCCTCACCGGCTTTATCTTTCTCCACAAAAACCTTGTTCCCTCCATGAAAACCCTCTATATCACTCACATATTCTGTGGCTTCTACATGTTTCAATCAGGCCAACATTCCAATCATTCCAATGAAGTCCAAGTCTTCTATTGCTCATTCAGGAGGCCTAGAATAAGGTCTAAGAGTCTATTTTTATATAGTCCCCAATATGGGTCCAGTAGTTATTTCACGGACCGGTGCTTGGGAATCATTAGAGTGGAAAGTTTGCATCCTTTGGATTGTCTTCCAAAGCTCTACACATTCTTACCTATCCCTTGGAGGAGACTGCATGCCATCTTTCTTTCTATGGTTTGCTATCACTGAATTGCTCCTTAGTCCTTGTTCCCACAGATCTGTTTGCACAACTCCATGATGACACCTGCTTGCAGCAGGCTCATGGTATACCCTGTGGTCACAAAGGGGCCCACACTTAAATGACCATCCGCTTGGTGTAGTATATTGCTATCACCCTGAGGTTCGTAGTCATTGTTGGATGCGAACCACTTCATTTGCATTTTGCTCTAGGCCTGTGAATTGTGTGCTTGGCCTTGTCCACTCAACTATGAGCTTCTCGGAATCAGAAGGTTTTTTTATTCACTGGAGATCTTCCCGGTTAGCCCAGAGGACTCCAGACGAGAGGTGGCTTAAATAATCTGTTAAACTCACACATGCATGAATGAGAGAATATAAGCCGGGCAGTGGTGGCGCACGCCTTTAATCCCAGCACTTGGGAGGCAGAGGCAGGTGGATTTCTGAGTTCAAGGCCAGCCTGGTCTACAGAGTGAATTCCAGGACAGCCCTGGTTACACAGAGAAACCATGTCTCGAAAAACCAAAAAGAGAGAGAGAGAGAGAGAGAGAGAGAGAGAGAGAGAGAGAGAGAAAATAATAAAGCATCATAGAAAAAAATAGTGTGGTATGGTTAATTAACTCTGCACAATAAGATGTTTATACTTGGGAAAGAATGAAAGCTATAGGAGATTGTCGATCAGTTTTTTAAAAAATAACATAAATTTTTTAGCTTTATTTTTTTAATTACTCAAAGCAGTTCTATTTCTGAGCCCTGTTGCCTCTTTGTTTTTGTTTTTCTTCAGAATATAAAACTGCAGGTTAATGGAGCTTGCCATTACAGCCAACCAGTGCCACAGCGTGCCAGAGACTGTGCTTGATTTGGGAAGGCCGTGGAAAGGTTGCTCGGACAGGATCCCTGCTCTCCAGAACTGATTAAATCCCACTCCTCACAGGTTTATATCAAAGATGAGTTCACTTCATGGGAGTTCTGCAGTCATGAATCGAGAATAAAGACATCAGACTTGGCCAGTGGCCCAGCTTCCTGAACATTTCAATTGACAAAATGTCTCAGCCTGAACACAATTCCTCCACTGTGCAATCTGCGGGCCTACTAGTTAACATTGGCAAGCATCTCGGAGGCACTTGTGAAGAATAATAAGTGAGTAGCCATGAAGTGGGGGCGGAGGAGGAGCTTCTGCTCTGGGTGTTAGAGAAGAAAACTAGAGACATCAGAGTGAGACAACCAGTTGTTGAAGACACAGCCCCAACTCATGGTGAAGACACAGTACTATAGCCAGTGTGGCTGAGCCCACAAACCACCTGCTACTACTCCAGGTGACTTGCAATACTAGCATCTTGCCAGGCACTCAGAAATGATCTGGAAGTTGAAAAGGAGTCTCCCATGTTTCCATCATCCTCTCTAGTCTTTAGTTTCTCAGTACTTAACAATTAACTGTTAAATATTTGCCAGGACACCACCAAACGCATCGTCCTTATGACCTCCTTTGCCTTTCGCATACACTATTGGACATTGCCCACTTGTGTGTAGCAGGCATCACGGTGAGAACAAAACAATCACGTTCTCTTAGTTAAGAACACGTACATGTTAGGTTAGATGCTTAATGCAGTGCTAGTAACATCAGTAACAAAAGGAGTCCTAGGTGGAAAACATAAATGCCAATTAACGTGTTTAATCTCGTCATGAAAATGCACACTGAACACAGGCACCAAATATCATTTTCCAGAGAAGATGAGCCAAAATTAAAAAGTAACATTTGAGGATAGAGGAAGGGAAGAGAGTAAATATCCACAAAAAGGGATTTCTGCTTGGCGTATAAATTTCACAGTACAACTTTTAGAGAGAAATGGAGTATTCGGTGTCAGAAGTTAAACTGTACGTCTCCTCTAGTGCTGCAACGCTAGTTCTGAGCATTCGTTCTCAGGAAATATAAGTTGAAGAATATCCAAAAATACATAACGTTGTTCATCACAGCCAACCCAAAATTAAGAATAACAAGTACGCAACATGGGAGATGGAGCACAATTCATACAAACACAACTCAAACGCTGTAGTAGTCATGCAGCGCTGTATCAAAAGGAAAGATGTCCACCCTGCATCTCTCCTCACCTGTCACAAGAAGAGGCAACCTTGCAAAGAGAGTACAGATTTCATTCTTTGTCTTAAAATTGCATACTTGTGAGGATTTGAATGTGTTCCTTAAGGATAGATTGTGATTGGTTTTATTTTCTTTTGGCTCAATGCATATTGTATCCAGATTCATGTGACAGGGAGAAGGGAACCAATGAGAAAACAATGCGTTTGACAATATGCTGGCAGGACCAGGATGGAAGGCCTGCAGTTATGTGCAGAATTCTGTAGCACAAACTCTATCAATGTTGCTTATTTCAGGGTACCGATGTGCCGCCACACGACATACAGTTGCACGGTAGCCAATTTCCCAGTATTTCCAGACTACAGGGACAACATGCAAATTTGAAGAATATAAATAATATTAAAATGCACTATAATCATTAGAATGATGTGGTTTTATGAATACACTGTAGAAGCCTGGAAAAAAGTCACCAACAAGGTAGTATTAATCATGTTCAGATGTAAACTAATCAATCATATCTTCTTTGCTATTCAGACCTGCGTTCTTGTCTCAATATTTTCACACACACACACACACACACACACACACACACACACACACACACACAACACATCATCTTTATAATCAGAAAAATAGTCAAGTGTTTGGTTTTTACTTGCTAAAAACATAGGAACAAATTCAGAGTATATCACTTTTCCAAAACTTGCTAGAATAATATATTTCTCTAAAAGGAGTGATTTCATGAATGTGATCAACGGTTCTATCAATTAATCTGTATCATCGTCAGTCGTGCATGGGGAGATGAGCAGTAACACTTCTAAGTCACGTCAGAAGAGAAATGCACAACACTGGAATTCATGAGATGGGAACTCCCTGGCGATCTGATAGTCTCACTTCACAAAAAGGAATCATCCTGCAAGGAGCCCTTCGAGACAGGTATAACATAACATTGGCCCCTCTATTTATAAATAGTCCCTACAGAAAACAGAATATATATTTATATTGTCATTCATATAAAAAGGGACCTCATTGTAGCGGGACAGCGTTCATTCAGTGGTGTAAGGCTCCTACCTTTGTTTAGATAGTAACCGCTCATGAGTCCCCAACATTGTTCCTTCTCAAAACATTTCACATTGATGCTCTCAGTTAATCTTCTTAAGAATCCTGTGAGACAGGTAGGATAGAAAGGACCCCTCCTATTTTATAAATAAGGAAACTGGGGTTTGAGTAGACAAGTGGCTAGTCCAAGGCCAGGGCATGAACTCTAGACACCTTTTGGAGGCCTTTCTAGCAGTATCTTGCTAAGCCTTCTCTGAGGGGCAATTTCTTGTCCTCCGACAGGGGTTCCTTCCTTTGGTGTCTTATTTTCATTTGAAGGCAATATTCAGGTCACCTACAATTTCTCTATAGCTCCTGCTTCTTTGATTCTGGAAAGATAATTCCAGCCATTCTCAGTTCTTCTGTTATATGGAAGCTTAATCCCACATTGTTAAATTTTTTTTTGAAATTTGAAGTCATTTCTATCATTAGAGGAATTATGATTGGAAACGTCCACACTCATGGTGTTATAAAGAATCTGTAAACACTTTGGTATGTCACATTTTAGACAATCATGGCTTTCTGAAAGGGATTAGCTTACAAGTCAGAGGAGACAAATCTACTCAGCAAATATAAAATCTATAAAACAGCATACATTAGGGGAGCTAAGATCAGACATTCTCCTTAGCCTTGCTTTCTGGAGAAGAAATATGTTCTATTAAGAGTACAGTGTCCCCAGTAAAGAAAAGGCATCCATGGACTGTGCTCAGACACAGAGACAGGACTGCCTACCTAGCCTAACCTATGTGATGCCCCAGCTCTTAGACTTGTTGGCTGAGGCAACCTTAGGCAAATGCCTTGCACATTGCTCTCCCATCAACTTCTCAGGGTCATGGTGGAAACATGAAAACACATTGTATCCCAGAACCCAGAACAAAAGTATATGACAGACAGACAGATATGATATGATATATGATAGACAAGTTTTGAAGTTTTCGGCCACAAGTGAGGACCAGTGTAGCAAGAAAAACAATGCAGTACCAGGCAGGTGGCCAGGTTTCAGCCAGTCGGAACAGGACAAGGAGCTGGGCGCATACTAATGTTGAACCTCTGCTGAGCTTACTGGTCAAATCACTGCTCACCAAAATACAGTGTCCCTTCCCCAGCCAAGGCACTCAGCTGAGCCTCCAGCTGCATACAAAACCAGGCTGACCCCTGACGCCTTGGTGGTTCTGTAACAAAGATGAACTAGTAACAAGATTGCTTCACCTAGAGCATTTTTTAGGCTAGGGAGGAGATAGCCTTCAAGAATATAGGTGATCCGTAATGCTATTTCAGACAAGATGAGTATAGAAGAGAAGAATGTATGTGATTACAAATGAAAAGGGAAGAGAGCAGGCAAAAAGTCCCTGCCTTCTGGTAAATGCATTGGAGATGAGGATTAGGACTCAGCTTCAGTCTCTCAAGGAAATACTTAGGAGGGAAACAGAGTATGGGTCAACATGAGGCCAGGAAGTCACTTATGGTGACATTTGGGTAGAGTCTTGAGAGCAACTGTTATTGAGAGTTGAGTCTAAAAGAAGTAAAGACAGGGTTAAGAACGCCATCTGAATTAAGGTGCCCATTAGTCCTTTATAACTTTTTTTTTTTTTCAGAGCTTTGATAGATGAGATCTATTCTAGAATGTCAAAAAAAAAAAAATGCTGTTGCTATAGAAACAGGTAAGCAGATTAAACTTGAAAGACCAGTTTTAGAACAAAGAATTTAATAGTCAAGACTTGAGCAATTAACCAAGAAAACATTTTAAGTAAATATCTTTCGGGTTTGTTATTTGTATATTACTTCCAGGAAGGTAAAACGCTATTATAGAGTTAGAGCACCACATTCTCACATTTTAATTGCACCATTGCTGGCATAAAAGACTACGCTCACACAATTAGCACAAAGACCTTATTACACAGAACTGCACATCTCTGACTCTCTCTTGATTACATTGTAATTGAGAAATATCACTTTGGATTCACCAAGAACAGAACCATCTTTGGTTTTCTTTCAAATCGCAAATGAAAGAGATGATGAAGTACACAAAGCTCCCTGCAACCAGTCCCTACAGCAGTGAATCTTTTGAAGTAAAAAAGAAATGAGTGGAGGCGGATAATTGTTAATATTTGTGCTATGAGTCTTCCTTGCTGAACAGTCCCAACGAGAGTGTGAGAAGCAAAGACCCAGCATGCAGCTGCCTTGCCTTTGGTGTTCAGTTCTTTCTATAAGAGAAAATTCTAGTCCTCCTCTCAGAAACCTGTTGGAATGGGAGTTCTGGACTGAACTTTGCATACAGTCGGAGACTCAAAACTTAATCACCGAGCAGCCCCGTGTTCCTCTCGCCTTCTGTTTTACTTCCAATGAAAACAATCTTGATGAAAATGAATACAATATGTTCATTCTACCAAATTCATGCTGTCGGGAGTTACATTCACTCACGGGACAGGAAGGTTGCTTGGATATTATCTCTTCTTCTGTAATTCCAGAGTCAACATTCAGTGGAGTATGAGAATGCGTTCGCGCGTGTGCGTGTACGAAGCTAGGAAAGAGAGATGGGAAGGGACTGGGAACTTACCATCTCATCCTCTTCTCCTTCGTTGAGTAAAGCGTGCTGGCTCTTCTCAAGGTGGTCCCCCATGGAAACACACTCCACTCCTGCTCCTGACCCTGGTGTGCAGACACTTACAGGACCAACTCCAGAGCTGCCTCCGGACCGCTGAATGAAAGAGTTAATGATCTTCCAGGTTAAAAACTCCTTGATCACACACCTTCTTTCAGCAAATGACAATATTTAGCAAAGTGGACTCCTCCCCCGGGCACTTTGTGCCAGGAGGAATTTCTGGCTGCTCCCTGCTTCTGCATTCTCTCAAAGCAGCTGTCTCAGAGGAAACTGCTCCCATGCCGGTCTTTTTGTACCCAACTTACAGGGAAAACACTCTTTGCCTGCCCACAGCCTGCCAGCGTAAGGCATCTGACTGCAAATCCAGCAAGACAATGCGGAGTTGGCAGGACCCTCTGGAGAAGCAGGCTCAAGAACTCCCAGGTCGCTGTTTTATTCCCAGAAACTGGGGAGCCAGGGTGTGGGGGAGGCTAACAGAGCTAGGATTTTCATTTGCTTAGTTGGACTCGGCAATCCATAGGTTTTTAGTACCATTCTCATTCGTTTTGTTTACAAATGATACAGACTATTCATAATCCACCTCAGCAGATATTTATAATCGCATTTGCTTTTGCACACACAAAGTATTCTACTTAGTGTGTGTGTGTGTGTGTGTGTGTGTGTGTGTGTGTGTGTGTGTAATTAGGCTTGCTTTTCTCGAAAAATGTATAGTAAAGGCATAAAAGTATAATCGACCCTATTCCAGGAAGTCCTTTTTAGCTCAAATGTTTATGAGTAAAGGCTTACAGTGACCAAACAACAAAAATTGGGGATGGGGATGTTTCCTTGATATTTTTTCTTTTTGGTTTTTCGAGACAGGGTTTCTCTGTATATCCCTGGCTGTCCTGGAACTCACTCTGTAGACCAGGCTGGCCTCGAACTCAGAAATCCGCCTGCCTCCGCCTCCCAAGTGCTGGGATTAAAGGCGTGTGCCACCACGGCCCGGCTGATTTTTTAAAAAACTTTATTTTATGTATATAGATGTTCATTCTGTATCTATGTCTATGTACCATGTGTGTCTGGTGCCCTCAGCAGCCAGAAGAGGGCTGCACACCCTGTAGAACTGCAGTTACAGTTGCTGCTTGTAAGCCACCCTCTGTGTGCTAGGAATCTAACCCAGGTTTTCTAAAAAACAGCCAGCGCTCCTAACCACTGAGCCATCTCTCCGGCCCCTCAAATTCAGTTGTTCTTTTTTTTACACACAAGTTATGCAAAAATTAGTTTTAGCATAGAAAGATAAACTAACCAAGTCACATTTGTTATCCTGGCCTGATGTAAGGATTCAAATGCAGAAATAAGTCTGCTAGGAGGTGTGTTTTTATTCTGCAAGCTGGATCGTAAGTCTGAGATAACTGTAGAGAGTGCCTGTGTGGCATAGAAAGAGAGCTGTCTCTGAGCCAGTCTTGTTGCATGGTCTTTGATCTAAAGAGCTGACTTTGGATTGCCTGGAAGGAATGTTGAGGAGGGAGTGTCGTGCTGTGAACATGTCCTACAGTACTGACCAAGTCACCATGTTTAGAATAAACACTGGTTTTAGCACCAGTTGGTAGCACCCTGGTTAAGGCAATGTACTTCAAAGTTGGAGGACTTGGCTTCGAATTTGGGTTTTACCAAGTATCATCTTTGCCCCCATTGGTTTACAGCAGGTGTCCAATGACCTCTATTTGCTTGCATGTTAAGAACGAGGATGCTAAACTCTCCCTCCTGGAGCTGCGTTTTGAGGGACAGTGCCTGGGAAGGTGATCAGTAAAGGGTAGTGACTGTGTCCACACACTGTCCCTTCCAGCTAAGTAAAGAGATGGCGCTGATCTCACCAGCTTAACACAAGTAACCCTGAGAGATTGAGATAAAAGTGTGTGAGAGAGCACAACACACACACACACACACACACACACACCAGGGAGATGGGGGAGGGAGGGAGAGAGAAAGAGAGGTCTTGAGCAAATGATAAAAAAATAAGATAAATATTTTAAAAAGCAAGCCAAGAAAACTCATTGTAACAGTAATCATGAATATAAATATTTGTGTGTATGCAAGTATAATGTGTAGTTCTTGGAAATTCCAAAAACCATAAGTATTATCTAACCCAATAATAAAAGTAAAATTAATGTTCTATCACATGGTAAGCATATGAATAATATGAAGTTTCTTTTTAGAGGTAATGAAAGCGGTCAGAATTAGTGATGCGCACCTTGTGAGTAGCCCACAGCTCATTGGTTTGTATTTTAACAAGCAACCACTTCATATATTTAGCAAAGGAAATAATAAAACAAAAAAGATTCCCATTTCATCTCAACTTTGGCAAATTGGTAGGGAAAGTGGCAGAGCTTGTGGGCAGGTGTGGGTGGTGTGACTGGGGTCATTTCCTTCCAACCAGAACCCTGTCTCCTTGGCAACCTACCAGTTGTGGTATTGACTGAGTAACCGATTAGGGGTTGCAGGAAAAACTGCATAGAATCTTACGCCAGCATCAAACGCCGTTAATATTTAAGACAAACGTGGGGAGAAAGTTAAGTCCCTAAAATCATTAAAAATGTTTGGGATGAAAACAAAAACAAAAACCTTCTATAAGCACCAAAACTCATGGGCCACAGAATCTAGAACTCCACCGTGCAGAAATATTTTCTTCACACGTCTCAACAGTGCCAGTATTACAAATCTAAGTTTTACGTATGTCTACAAGTTCATGGACACTCTTGCCTTCACTTGGCCCTGCTCAGCTATACACAGGAACCCAACGACCAAGCAGATTCTGTATGAAAGCACATTTAACATGTCCTTCCTCAGAGAGGTAGCTATCCCAAGCATTCTATAAAATATCCACTGGGGTTAATAGCTGGTCATCCTCATTCAACAGATAAGAAGACCTCTGTGCAGAAAGTAAGTAATGCTCTATTTTGCTTAAGGAAATCAATTAGCAAGCGACTAAATGAGTGTTTAAACTAAACAGTGATGCAGCTCTGCCAATCATGTCACTAGGTCAGCACTGTTTCTCTAGGTTACTTTAGTGCATCCAAAGTGCTCTGCAAGAAGAGTTGGGCTTTCATGACCTGGAGAGCCTCTCTGTGGAGGGAGCTTTTGAGAAAGACCTATAAAGTGGGCAGGAAATTATTCAGTAGACAGAGATATGGGGTGGAGGGCAGGAAGCAAGGCCATGGGAAGAAGCCCTTGAAGCAAGATATCCATGGTCCAGAGAAACACAGAATCTTGTTCAAAGTGGCCTCCTCCTCTTTCACTGCCCAAAGGCTGGACGTAAGGGGAGAAAGACGTGCCAGGAAACACAGAAAACCATCCTATGCGGGCTTTGAACACCAGGCCTGGGTCTGGACTTAACTCAGTGAACATATATATAGTTTGTTCTACCAGCCTGTGTTGTGGGAGTGGCTACAACTGCATATGCTGGAAATATGCGGAAGCAACTGGGTCCAATTATGTAATGTTAGCACAGTCTGTGGCTGACGAAGAACAAAACTTCTCCTAGAATATTCTAGAATATGATATTTTGTACTATTCATTTTATATAATTTTTTTATAACTCACATTCCTATTTGTTCTTTCATTTGTGGAGGGAAAAACTGACCTTTGAGAGTTAAATCTTTTGTGGAAACAAAGTCAACCCCCCAAAGTCCCAAATCATATGCAAATTTCACAAGAAGAGCAGAGAAAACACAGGACAGGAAGTAGGCTGGGGAGGCTTTGTGGAGGAGGGGGTCCTTAGGATTTGTCCTGAATAAGTTAAGATGGTTATCAAAGGCACTGCTGACCAGGGCAGCTGAGAGCAAGGTTGCCGAGTACACAACAGCATTGATCTCTCAGATTTGGAAAGAAGGTCTGAGTCAAAGTGGTTCCCACCATTCTCCCATTCTCTCTCACCACTCATTTCTTCTCAAATCATCTATGCCAAGTAAGACAGGAAAGTGCGAAGAGGAAAAGAATAAAAAGTAATTACCTCTTTGGGAGATCTGGTATCTCCTTGTCTTGCTTTCCTTTATGCCAGGAGCAGTCTTCAACCTCTTCGAGCCTATAATAGCTGCTAAGTCGGGCTAATGCCAGCACTGATTTCTCTGCCAGGTGGTGAGGATGCTGCTACTTCACTTGCCTGGCCCATTTAGATGGAGTGAAGATAAGTACAGTCATGTTTCATCACATGTTAATCTCCGTCTTTCATCTGAGAACCTCACAGAATGTTGCAACATCCCTCCTTGAGCCTGCCTCTGTGGGGCAGGGCAGTGAGTAACATGTTATTGGCCCCGTTTGAAAGCTATAGGAACTGAGTCAGAAAGAGGTCACCAAGAACTGTTCAAGGGCACATGTCCCCAGCATGCTGTAGAACTGGAAAGAGATGCATTAATTCTGCTCAGTCATCACTGGCGTGAGCTCAGGCTGCCTCCTCAGTCCTCGTTACACAAATCAGACATTTGGAAAACTGCACACCACTATCTGAATTCAAAGGTTTACGGTCACTATTAATCATCCTCATCTGCTCTAATATACACTTGGTACACAGTACTGTAACAAGCAAAGATGAAATGTCCCAAGGAGGAATTACCTGCCTCAAGGTAGTGGTGTGAGGTTTAATTGAATTAATTAGTGTTTGTAAAACATTTAGCAACACTAGGATTAAAGGGTCTAATACAAAGACACAAGGCCTCCCCTTAATTACAGAAGACAAGAGCAAGCTAATAACTCTCTGCTTCTAGAGGAATTGCTGTCAACCATCTGGGCTCAAGATTCAGTTCTGACCTTCATGACATGCTTAAGGGGGCTTGTCCCGTCTTCCTAAGAGTGTCTCTTGCTAGCTCTTATTTCCAAAAAGTAAAAAATCGAAAGCTCCTCTCAGGAGGCAAGAAAGTGCCCCTTATGTAAAGAGTACCTTGGTGGGAGACTATTAGGACAATTAGTTCCAGCTCATTAGACAGGGTCTAGAGAAACAGAAACCAAGCCTTGGTCCTTCCATCAAATCCCCCATGATACCAGTATATCTAATTTTGAGAACGTTTGAAAATCTAAATATACAAAGCAGTACAAGTTAGGACGTGTTTAGGAAGAATCAGAAACCATTACAACTTGGGGGTCCTCCTCGTTTCTCAGGTAAAGAACGAGTTCTGGGGTGCCTAGAAAATGATTTGCCATGCAGTCTGCAAGAGCCAAGTCACACACAAAGACTACGTTTTCTATCACGTGCTTCCTACAGCCACATTGATACTCAGGTTTGTTTTCTCTTAAAGGGACTAGCATAAGAATATGGCGGGAGGGGGAATCTCTCTGAAATATCTAAAAGCGGTTCTCATTTGCAAATCAGTGATTTAAGTAGAAGATTCCAAAACTATACAACTGAGTATAGCCGCGCCAATAGTTCCAAATCCTAGGCCAATTCTAATAATTCATTTAACGTACAGAGGGCTTAAAACACAGCATTCAGTCAACTTTGGGATAAAAATGTCTACTTGGGGAACGAGGAAACTGCAGGTGTTAATGAAGGAATTCGACAACCAGGCAATTGAAGCATACTGCTTAGTAGAGCAAGTGACCGGTGAGCAAGGAAGACAGAAGAAGTTGGAGTGTACAGGAACGGGACAGACGGATCCCTGGAAACACACACAGGAAGCTGGCTCCATGGTCTCCGTCCTCTAGGGGCCAAGCTCCACTGAGAAACCTGGCCCGGGGCAGGGTTCCAATTTGGGATGGTAGCTCAGCAAGAGAAAGATGAGCATCTTCTCCTAGGAAGAGTCTGGGTTTGAGTCAGGCTGTCAGGCAAGGGCAGGAAGCGGTAGTTCCCACCGTGAACCTTAGGTGCATATGCAATGAGGCAGGAGCACAGTTAGTTAACAGCACAGCCTCTTGACAGACAGGCAGGCGCTGTGACTACCAAGTCTGGCCGGGTTCAGTACCTCTGCTGTGGATTTAAAGTGACTCAGGAAGAGAAGTGAACAAGTGAACAAGCAAACAGTGAACAAGCCTCACTCGGGAACCAAGAAGAAGCCCTTGCTGGGGTTGGAAATGAGGCCAGGCTGAGGGCGTCCTGGATCTGTGTTCCCCATGTTTCCAAAAGTCCACTTAGAGTGCTGGCGGCTTTCCCCATCTCCTCATTTCCATCTTGTCAGCAAGTGCTCTCAGAAAGAATTCCAAGTAGTGACGTCCATGATATTTGAAGACGAAAAGACTTAAATGACCAGTTAATGAAATTCAGTTTTTATTTCTACGTGGCACATCTTTCTACACCCTTAGCAAATTGATAATGGAAGATGCCATTTCCCAGTAGAGGAAGGGAAAGTAAACTCTGATGGTCAGATCTCCCCGCACCCGCCCCCCCCCATCCCGGTTAGTGTGGTGTCAAAGGGAAGCTGCCCTGAGCCTTCCATCAACTCTGACAAAGCGCCTCAACTAAACCGCTGGAGAGACAGCGCCACTGTTCAAAATGCTTCCTGCTTTTCCATAGGAGCCGCGTTTGTCTCTCAACTCCTACACATGAGGTGGAGTGAACTCACAACCACCTGTGACTCCAGCTCCAGAGGATCCAAAACCCTCTTCTTGCCTCCAGGGACACCAACACAAACATGGCATATATTACATGCAGACAAATACATGCAAATACATAAATATTAAAAATTAATAAATGTGCAGGTAACTTTGAAATGTGCTTGCAAGACAACACCACCCAACAGCTTTCTTCCTATTAGAAGGAAGCATTCATGGCTGCTACTGCCTTGACACCCTCGTCTCTGTGCCCCTTTTCTACCTGAATCTGCCACTGAGTGAAGCTATGCTTCCCAACCGCTGGGAATGGGGCCAACGTCTCCTCATCCCCAACCAGTCTGTCTGGCACCAGGAGTCTTGTTATGGGCAGGTCACATGCTCTGTTGTTTGTTCTGCTTGTTTTTACCTTATTCATCCCATAGGCAACAGCAAAAAAAAAAAACCAGTCCTTTACTAGTGGGGTGTGTCAATGACCGTAAGGCTTTACTAGATCCTGCATCTGGTTTTTGTAAAATTGGGAAACACATCTTGGTGTGTGATGTGGTGCATATAAAAATATTCAAACAAAAGAGCCTTTGGACTTGGGATTCTAGTCAATGTTCTTTTCTGTTCTCTCTGCCATTCATCTCCCAAAGCCTGGACACTCTGAGACCAATCCTGCCCTTCCAATCAGACATCTTGTGATGTCTCCATTCCACAGCTACGGAAAGCTTGGTGGGATACTTAAGGACCCTAAACTGTAAATGATTTTTAACCTGTGAAATGGGATAATACTATGTCAGCATCCTGTGGAATTGTTGTAAGGAAAACTAAAATACCAAACATGTCCACTGGAATGCTCAATAATGCATAATGATGCAAAAACAAAAAAATTGGTAGTCGAAGCTGAAGACAACTACACCTGAGACTTTTTTACTGCTCTGAAAATGTACATATGATTTATCCTGAGCAAGAATGCTGGAGGTGTCATAACATCTTACTTCAAAATACACTGCAGAGCCATAGCACAAAAACAGACTGGTGAGCCCATGGAATAGATAGATGGTCTAGGAATAAGCCCACAGAGCTACCGCCATTGATACAAAAGCATCAAAGCTGTACGTCAACAAGGATAGGCTCTTTAACTAGTAGGGCCAAGAAAATTAAATATCCACACACAAAAAATCAACTCAAAATGAACGACAGACCTGTGTAATTCCTAAAGTTTGAAGCTATTGGGGAAACAGCTAGCTTGTTGGAAATACTTTTAAGAGCTGGGGATACAATAGTTTCCAAATAAGGCTTCAATCACTCAGAAAATTATAGCAAGACTTAACTAATGGGCTTTCCTTTTATTAAACACTTCTGCGTAAAAACAAACAAACACATAATCAGCAAAGTAGAGAGGCACTCAAAACAAAGCTGGGCTAGAAATACATCTCACTAGGAATTAGCATGTAAAAAACATAAAGAGTTCAAAAATTGAACAGGTGAGTAAATAAAAACCGTCAATAAGAGATCATTTGGAATGAACAGACCGCTTAAATGACTTTTAAACATTTATTCAGTGTGTGTGTGTGAGTATGTGTGTGTATGACTCTGTGTGTCAGTGCATGTGCATGTATGTGTCTGTGTGTGTGTGTGTGTGTGTATGCTTGTGTCTGTGTGTGTGAATGTGTGTATGTCTGTGTCTGTGTGTGTGTATGTGTCTGTGTGTATGTAAATGTGTGTGTCTTTGCCTATGCATGTGAGTGTGTGTGTGTGTGTGTGTGTGTGTGTGTGTGTGTGTGTGTGTAATTTAGAGCAGAATCTTTGAGAGTCAATCTTTACCTACTGTAGTGTGGGTTCCTCAAACATTCTCTACCTTACTTTTTGAGACAGGGCCTCTCACTAAACGTGGAATTTACCAGTGCAACTAAATTGGATGGATGGATGGATGGACAGATGGATGGATGGATGGACAGATGGATGGATGGATGGATGGACCAATGGATGGACAGTAAGCTCTCGGGATTCATGTGACTGCCTCTCCAGCCCTGAGATGTCAGGCATTCATGACTATGCACAGTTTTTTATTCATATTCTGCCTTTGTTCAGTTTTTGAAATTCATTTTCATACAAATGAGGGGCTTTTTTCCTTGTTTGTTCAAAAATCTTGTTAAGCCAAGTCATTTCAACAAACATGTGTGTAAGTATATTCTTCACTGCTCCAAAATCTCCTGATTTTCATTATTGTTTTAGTAGTTTTGAGACAGTCTCCTGGGATGCCGGCCAGCCTTGCTAGTCTGTATCTTCCTAGACAGATAAAAATCTTTGCTATAGAGCCTCCTGCTCCTCCTGCTCCTGCCTCCTAAATGTTAGAAGTATAGGTATATACACACCTCATTCTGCTGTGCAGGGATCTGAACTCAGGTCCTTGCATTTGCACAAGCACTTTACCAACTAAACTATCCCCTAATCCCCCCCCCTCTCTGTGTGTGTGTGTGTGTGTGTGTGTGTGTGTGTGTGTGTGTGTGTGTGTGTGTGTATAGAAACTACTTTTGGCAGGCTAGGGAACCATCCCAGATCTTAAACTGCTTAATCAAAAATCCCAAAGTGAGGTGAACACACCGATAAGTGAAGCTTCCCATCTTGGGAAATGCAGGCACTTGTGAAGCAGAAGACCCACAGCACAGGCGGGCCAATCTCCGGATGTCTGACTTCTCACCACATAAGACTCTGACAATCTGATCCCAAGAGAAGATCTAGGACTAACCAGTGAGAGCTACTGCCCAGTGGCTGACAGTAAGCACTTCAGCCATGTTCATTATGATCATGATTACACTGGCTCATTCGTGATGTGCACCATACCTGGTGTGTGAGTATGTGCTGTGTTTCTAGTACACTTCTGTGACATAGAAAAGACCATGAGTCTCAGTGTTAGCTGGTTTGGCCTCAGGTATAGCCTTGTTTTACTGTATGGTCCTAGACAAATTTCTCATCTTCAAAATAAGCCTCTCAGGAGTTACTATGAGAGGAGGTGAAGTGGTACATGTGGGTAGCAAAATGAACTATGATCACTAGGTACTTTGACTTCTGTGATGGTCCTAACTTTTATGTGGCTGAAGCCTAGTGAACCCAGAAGGGAAGTCACAGGCACTGAGTTGCTGATACCTTAGAAAGAACACCAGAGAGGGTTGGCCCATGCACACAATGGTCATGTCTTCCAGAAGCTTTTCTGCCTGCCTTGAGACAGCCTGAGCTGAGAAAATGAAAAGAAGCTGAAGGCAAACTGAACTTGGCATTAAAAGATGCTTTAGAGATTGGCTGGTCCTATTTCTATTGCTGGTGGCTTGAATAGGAATGGCCTCCATAGTCTCATGTGTTTGAATGCTTGGCACATAGGGAGTGGCACTATTAGAAGATGTGGCCTTATTGGAATAGGTGTGGCCTTGTTGGAGGAAACGTGTAGCTGTGGGGGTGGGCTTTGAGGTCTCCTATGCTCAAGCTCTGCCCAGTGTGGCCTACAGTCTCATTCTGCTGCCTGTAGATCAGGATGTAGAACTCTCAGCTCCTTCTCTAGCACCATGTCTGCCTGCATGTCACTGTGCTTCCTGCCATGACAATGAACTAAACCTCTGAACTGTAAGCTAGCTCAATTAAATGTTTTCCTTTATAAGAGTTGCCTTGGTCATGGTGTTTCTTCACAGCAATAAAACCCTGAGACACCATCCAAGTAGCCCACTCTCTCCTTGAGATGCCATAGTCTTCCTCTTTTTTGCTATCACTAGGCAGGCAGGAGTTTGCACAAATTACATGTTATTTAGAAGGTCAAGTATTTAGGGATGGAAAGTAGGAAACACTCCCTGCCCTTATCACCCACTATGAGATCTGCAACGGTCACATCACTGCCCGTGACACAGCTGATAATGTTTGCTCCACTCCTGGGGTATACAAAAGCTTGAATCTTGCTCAGTGCAGAAACATATGCCCCATGATATGCCCCAAGGTACCTATAGGCTGCCATGAGTATTACCAGAGTTAATAGAAGAAAAATCAGTATATAATGAGCAAGTGCCTGTGTTGTGTTCTTGACTCGCAAACCTGTGGAGCAGTTGAGTGGAGTGCAAGGAGGCTTTATTTCTCCCTGGGTTGTAGTCATGCATTTCATTTCAGGATATTTTCTTTTCACTTTTTGAATTATAATATAATTACAACACTTTCCCTTCCCTTTCCTCCCTCCAAAGCTTCCCAGATACCCCTGTCCACTGTCCTTCAAAATTCATGGCTTCTTTTGTCACCATTTGTTATATGGCAGTTCATGCATCTACGCATATGTATATGCATATATATTCCTAAATATAACCTCTTCAGTCTCTATAATGTTACTTGCATGTGTGCTTTCAGAAGTGACCACTCAGCACTCGATAACCAATTGGTATGTTCTTTCCTGGGAAAGACCACCTCTCTGCTCCCAGCTTTTCTCAGCTGCCTGTGGTTTCATTGATAGGATTGGCGCCCCGTGTGCTTTGGCAAGTCCTTTAGTGTTGCCCTGGTTCAGCTCACATTTATGCAGTCATTTTGATGAGGCTTCGTAGGTGTAGCTTTTGCTATAATAGGTGACACAATCACAGCAAACTCCCTGATTCTCTGGCTCTTACATTCCTGCCATCATGTTTCTTAATGTTCCCTGAGCCTTACGTGGAAGAGTGCTTTGTAGACATATCCACTGGGACTAGGTCCCACAGCTCTACATTTTGATTGGTTGTGGTTTTCTGTGGCAGTCTACACTCTATTGCAAAGAGAGTCTTCCTTGATGAGAAGTGAAGGCAATACTTATCTGGATAAGGACACATGTTTCTAGATTGTTGTTAGGAGTTATGCCAGTTTAGTAAAGTAGTGTTGTAAGTTCCCCTCCAATAACTATGACTAGCACTGAGTAGTTAGCTAGGTTTTCAGTCCTAGACATGACTTCCCCCTCACTGAGTGGTCTGAAGTCCAATAAAAGAGCTGTTGGTTACCACCAAGATACAAGCACCACTACTGCATCCAAAAGGCCATTGCTCCTGCCGCACTGGTCACTGATGTGGTTCATAGGTGTCATAACTAGGTTGTAGTGTTGGTTGTCTCCCTACTTTAGAAGCTTGCATAGTGCCTTCTGGTACCATGAAAGCTAGTCCTCAAGTATGGGACATTTAGGTCAGGACTCGGGGGTTTCTGAGTCCTGCTCCCAAAGTGCATGGTGTCTTCAGAAATGGGGACTTACCCTCCTCTTCTGGGGAGTGCAAAAGACAACAGCAATATGCTGTATTTTTGAGACTCTCTTAGACTACACCAGACAATAATTCAAAGGAGGGCTTCTCATGCCTGGTATTGAGGATTTCATTAGGGGGTCTTTGGTAGAAACGATCATAGTATGTGAGTAACCCAGATCCAGAAGACAAATGTCACATATTCTCTCTCATTGAGGGTTCCTAGTTCCAAAGCTTCAGATATGAGTACATAGCCTGTGGTAACTACAGAAATGAGGAAAGTAAACCAGGACCACTGCCAGGCTAGGGGTGTGGAGGAGCAAAAGAGAAAGGAATAGCAGGATACAAGTGATCTGGTAGAGTAATGGGAAGGGGGCTCCTTAGAGCAAAGGAGGGAGGTAGATAGAGAAAATAAGAGGAGGGAGTGAGGGAGAAAGGGAGGAAGGGAGATAAAATAGCAAAAAGGATGTCTGAAAAACCAAGAAATCATACCATTAACCATTTACCTATGGGAATGCTAGGGAGGAAGAGGGGAGTGGGTGGGTGGGTAGCAGAGCACTCTCATAGAGGCAGGGAGAGGGGAAATGGAATAGGTGGTTTCCAAATCGGAAAACATTTGAAATGTGTATAAAGTAAATATCCAAGAATTTTTTTAAAAATCTATAATACATATAACTTTATGTATAAATATACATATAGTTTTAATGAACATTTCCCATCTTGGGTGATTCGTGCTCATTTCAGCATTTTAGAGCAAATCTCTATGGAGCATGGTTGTCCTCCTGCCTCAGTTGCCAGTGCTGGGGTGAAAGCCTTGCCCCACTGTGTCTACCAGCACAGCTTCCTGAAGTAATCTACTTGCCTGTGCTTTCTTCACCTACTCTTTCTGCCTAACCTGTATTTTGATTTTTCTTACTGAAACCTAATAATAGCAGAGTTTATCCTTAATTGTAGCTCACTAGACTTACCTTTCTTTGATCTTTTGTAACAATTACGATGCAACAGCTGGCCTTCTGCCTGTGCATTCTTCCTATGTGAATAATTAACACATGTGGATACTATCTTATCGCCTTATTCCCTGTATCTGTTGCCTATGAGTCTTATAATCTGCCTGCAATATTCTGTGACATTGGTGGTCCAGCCCAGAACCTTTTCTGCTGGGGTCTGACAGCCCATAAAAGATGCTAGGTGTCATCTGAACTTTGCCCCCCGTTCTCTTTCTCCCCCAAACATGACCCACATCTAGGCACTTACACACTAGCCTGAGATTAGATCATACATGTCCTACTATTTTGTCCCCCAGAAGTCACTCACAAAACTACATTGTAGTTCACAGAATTTTCATTGTAAAATATTCGATCCTTGATGTATTTGACGTTAGATTTTTGCTAAAAATAAAAATGAATTTTCTGAAAGACTATTTAGTAGTATTTTATCAAATAGCATATACTGCAATTATTACTAATAATTGCTAATAAGAGCATTTGCCATTCCCAACACTGCTGAAGTTACCACAACTCAATGTCATGTCAGCTCTGTGAGGCAGGCACTTTATTATTATAAGCACTTGATTCTACTTAGGAAAATGTTCCTAAGAAAATCAGCTTCAATGTATTTAAAAATCTATGTATATGAAAATTTATCACATCATTGTTTAAATTGAATATATCCATATGAATGAATAGTATAGTCACCCAGCACCAAGGTTTTCCCGGAATACCAAATAATGGAAAATGATAGCATAGCACATGGGAAATGGTGTATGAAAGTTACCGTATGCAAAATCATATGTAATATTATTGAAATTTGGATTCAGTGTAGGAAGAAAACACAGACAGCAAAACATCCTAACAGTGGTCATCTGAATCGGAGAATTTGTTGCTTTCTTTGTTTGACTATGTCATTTAGTATTCTGTAAGAAATTTGCTTTCATATAATAATCAGACAAAGGAATGTATTAAAAATGTGATTTACTATAGTATAGTTTCTTTAAATTATACCAGATGTCCAGTGGAGCCTAAGTCTTTTGTTGGTCTTGATGAGACACATCGCGGTCTCTTTGACAGAGCCCAGGAACTACACATCAATATTATTCCCAAAGACAGTCTGAAATGCAACATACTTTATTCTAATTATGAAAGAAATATCAAGCTGAAAAAACTGTGGGCTGTTGATATTGCACCCTGAGAAGTGGGAATTTAGGTAACACCCTCTGCCCCCTACCCCCATTTTTCCACCAACACGCCGTTCTCCAAGATTTCTAATCACTCTATTGACCTTTGATTCTTTCTTTCCTTCTCACCCCTGTGACCCCCAAACATGATCCTGGTTCTATCTGAGGTCAGCCTGGCAGCTCCTTCTAATGGACTCCCCGCCTATGGCCTTGTGAATCTGGGTAGAGTGGCACCAGGTAAGCCCCTGGGTCTGTGGTGGAACCCTCAGTTAAACAGAGACCCTTGAAATGCCTCCTCTGTCACGCGCTGACTGCCCAGGAGCTTCAGAGAACGATTGATTCCAGGAGGAAAGCTGGTTCTTTCTTGAGGAAGTAAGAAATGAGCTAGAACACAAAACCTGTCGCCAACTGCAGATAGCAACAGACACACTTGCACGTTAGCTAGAATTTTTGCATGTAGTGTCACAGGGTTGTGTAGGCACCTATACTGGAGGCCAGGTTCCACAGCCAGCCAGGGGACATGGTAAGCTAACTGCAATGATGGCCTCTCTACCAAACAAGGCTCATAACTGATAGGACTCTTTTTTTGTTGTTTTGGTTTGGTTTTTTTGTTTTTTGGTTTTTTTTGTTTTGTTTTTTCGAGACAGGGTTTCTCTGTGTAGCCCTGGCTGTCCTGGAACTCACTCTGTAGACCAGGCTGGCCTCGAACTCAGAAATCCGCCTGCCTCTGCCTCCTGCTGATAGGACTCTTACAGGAATGAAAAGTATACACAAATGTGTCCATGAATGTTCTTATAAACTTTGTGTCTAGATCTTTCTCACATCTTTCTCCCATAAGGGAAACGGAGGAACATGGTTGTCTCTAGGACTAGAAAAGCAGATGTAAAAGATGAGCTTGGAGCCTTTTACACACAGTAAAAGACTAAAACCTTAGTGTTGTGTGCCAGGTGGGGGCAGGAGTGACTGAAAGAGCTTCAGGAGGCCAAAGTCGGAGCACTGTGAGCCATGAACTTTGAAGTAGTCATACTTAAAATTTGAATTTGTAATTCAAAGTTGAAAGCAAATGTTTTTTGTTCTCACTCCCAGGGATAAGGTAGAGTGTTAGTGAGCATATGAGGGGGAAGAGATAAATTTCTCATGAAGAATTCAAATAATTTGAGCAATACTGACCCCTGAAGGAGGGTTACATACCTCTACCATCGTCAAGTGTGGACATTTTGTGGTAATTTCCTCCCAAACAGTACATTACAGAAAATGAGAATATTATGATTTAGATAGGAAATGTCCCCAGCAAGCACGTATGTTGGAGCCTTAGTGTCCAGCTGGAGGTAACACTGAGAGTTGATGAGCTCATGCGTTCATAGCCAAATGGGCTATTGGGGGGGGGGTGGAGCCTGGTGGGAGAGCATGAACCACGGGAGCAATGCTTTTGCAGGGTGTGTCTTCTTCCTGCTTCCCCCGTATCCTCTCCTTTCCCCTCTTTCTCTGGCTGCAGTAACATAAGCAACCTTCTCCTCTTTCCACCACAAGGCTGTGCTTCATCAGCCCACAGCAACGGGGCCAGCCCACCCCAGGCTGTACTCTCCAAACCCGTGAGCCGAAATGAATCCTTTCTCCAATTAAGATGATGTGATCCAGTTCCCCCGCCCCGGCAGCGATGGGGAAAAGCAACCTGAGCAAGCCCACTCTGCAGGGTGTTAACAGCCACAGTAGCCGGCCATGTTGAGTTTGCGTCCTCCGCGTGATGAGAAGCAGCAGCCAGCGTGCTGCTTTTGAGTCCGGCCTCCATTACCCGTCACTCCCATCGGAGCAAGAAAGGATCATGACACGTGTTTTTAATTTACACTTATGTGTGTTTGTCTGTATGACATGAGTGTGCTGTGTCCCTAGAAGCCAAAAGAGATTGTCGACTCCCCTGGATCTGGAGTTACAGGCAGTTATGAGCTAGCTACCTGATCTGGATGCTGGAAACCCAGCTCAGGTCCCCTGAAGAGGCCAAATCAGCGTGCCTCCAAACTGCCAAAGTCCTGAAAAGCAAGGAAAGTCTGAGAAATGTCAGAGCCGTGAAGACTCTAAGGATGTATGACAATTTAATGCAACATGGTGTCCTCATGAGATCTGAGTAAGCCACGGACTTCAGTTAAAACCAGCTATCAACATCATCTTAATCAACTGTGATAAACACATGACAGGAATGTCAGAGATTGGCTTCCCATTTCTTCTTAGTGTTAGAACCATTCTATAATAATAAGTTTATTGTAAAAAAAAAAAAAAAAGGTACATTAAAAACTGCTTTGTGGCCAGGTGGTGGTGGCCCACGCCTTTAATCCCAGCACTCAGGAGTAAGAGGCAGGTGGATTTCTGAGTTCGAGGCCAGCCTGGTCTACAGAGTGAGTTCCAGGACCGCCAAGGCTATACAGAGAAACCCTGTCTCGAAAAAAAAAAAAACTGCTTTGTGGGGGGAGAGTATGTGTGTGTATATGTGTGTGGTGTCCATGTGTATATTTATGTGTGGTCTATGTGTGTGGCATGTGTACACGTATATATGTGTGTGTTGTGTGTGTCTATGTGTGTACGTGTACACGGTTCTCTGGGTAGAAGTGCATGCTGCACAAGCTTGGTGACCTGACTTAGAATCTCAGATCTCAAGCAGAAGTCCAGGTGTGTCGGCGCACATCTGTAATCTCCATAATCCAGCAAGATGGGCGTCAGAACAGGAAGTGTGCGGGTCAGCTGTCCTGGAGAACACACTGCAGTGCCAGAAACAAGGCAGACCCTGGATCAGAATCAAGGTAGAAGGAGAGAAACAAGTCCTGAAAGTCTGTCCTCCAGTGTCCACATATATGCCATGGCACACACATGCCTACACACACATACACATACCACACACATACACCACATGCAAATATACACACATGCACAAATATACATACACACACACATATACACATATACACATGTACACATGACACACACATATATGACATGCACATATATACCACACACACATATACACATGTACACATGACACACACATACACCACACACATATACGCACACAACACACACATAAACACATATTACACACACCCTCAAAATCATCTCAATGCTATATAGACTATTGAACATAATTTTTCCTCATTTTCTCTCTCCTGAGATAAATTATTTATAGACTATTGTAGAAGATGTATTTCTTATCACATATCAACTCATTAGCAAGATATCAATACATTTCAATTGATTTTGGAAATGTTTATATTTAACAAATGGAAATAGTAAGTTAAGTTGTTACTGAAGAAAATGCAAAGAGAAAGTCTTGAGCTATGAGAATCTTACCATCCTCCACCCAAACTCAACTCAATCTGGCTGCACATCCTGTTCTCTAACAAAGACTGTGAAATGTGCAGGCTTTGAACCTATACCAAATAGTGCTTATAGCCTGGTTCGTTAGCACTGGCAGGGCCTGAGAAAATCACTTACCTCTATCAGCTTCAAACTTTTTATTTGGGACTACAGCAGTGTCCCAAACCCATGGGTCGTGACCCTCCTAGGAGTCAAATGACCTTTTCACAGGGGTCACATATCAGACATCGTGCATCTCAGACACTCACATTACGATTCATAACTGTAGCTAAACAGTTACGCAGTAGCAATGAGAAATATTAATGCTGAGTCACCACAACATGAGGACTTTGTTAAAAGGTCTCAGCATTAGGAAGGTTGAGAACCACTACACAAAAGGGTCTATCTCCCTCAGGATAGTTGATGAATTAAATGAGATGGTATATGTTATATTCAGAATGTTTAGCACAGTGGCAGCCGGGTATAAACTCTCTGCTGTGGTAGCTATTAGCACTAAAAATGTACGAAACTTTGCCAGACACAGCTGAAAAAGCAAAGCATAAAATGTATCCCTAAGTCCATGGTGATGTCAATAGTAGAGCAATAAATAGGTGAAGAGAGTAGATCAATCCATACAGAAGAATTCCAGATAAGCTATGCGGTGCCCCTTCAAGGACCGCACAACTCTATTTGTTCCTGTGAGCTGTGCATAATGACTCCTTCCCAAGGAGTATAAAATAGAGGTCAGTGGAGAATCCTGACAAGCGTTTCTCAGCAAGGCAACCAAGGTTAGAAGTCAAAACTGTTATGTCATGCAGATAAGTCATAAAGAACGGCCCTTTGTTTTTTGGTATCTGGGCTCCAAGTCCCAGAATGCTGTGCAAGGGTGAGTAAAAACATCAGACAAACGCAAACCGAACGATAGTGTGTGAAATATCACGTCGAAGTCACCAAGATCAGCAGGAACACAGAGGAGCAGAGAAAATGCTACAGTTTGCCAGGGGCCAAAGGAAAAGCACAGTAAGCCAGTGTGGTGCGGTCGGCTGGACGCGCATTTGCTTTCAAAGGCCAAACAGATAGAGGAGTTTAGTTACTACTTCCTTCTCAGGATTGGCTCGTTACTGGTGCTGACTGTGCTATACAGACGTAAGATAGCAACAGGACAGACTGGGAGCCCGTGGGAACACCCTGAACTAACTTTATAATTTGTTTTAGAAAGATTAAAATTACTCTTATTAATTATTAAACATCAAGTTTAGTAAAATGCCACGTGGATAGGCTACATCGTTACAGTAACTGTCTGGCATCTCTGTCTCAATAATGTGTTAAAACAATCAAAGACAGGTGCGAATGTGAGTGAGCGCTTAGGTTTAGCTTGCCTTAACAGACTCCGGTTTTTAGCCAAACCTTGGTTTACTGAGACAACTTCGCCCCCTAGTGGCATAATGCTCCATCTGCATCTGGTGGCTAAGACCTTCCCACAGATTTCCTTTTTCTTTTCTTTTTTCTTTTTTTTTTTTTTTTTTTTTTTTTAAATCAAAATATACTCAGAACCTGTGATCTGCTGGGATCACACTGCAGTTTGTTCCTATGCACGAACCTTACTTCGTGCAAGTTTATGCACAAACGGGATTTTGCCGGTGGTGTGCCATGGCTCCACAGACCAGTAATTTGACGATGACAGCAAACTTGATGTCGATTGTGTATCCAGCTTGAAAAATCTCTACTTCTTTGAAATTTCCATAAAGTATGAAAACAGGAAAGGTATGCCTTATGACATTTGTGTTTTCTTCTCTTTCATTAGTTAGAGAATTCTTTATTGGTTTCTATACACATGCCCACGTAGATAAGACCTTACATATTTAATGTAGAGTGTCACTCCTGTAAAAATGGGGGAAGATACATTTAATGTTCTAGACTTATGTAGCTGTTTCTTTCTGTACACTATTAGCTCAAGACTCGAAACAGGGATACTTTATTCCAACATTGACAGCACAGCTACATCTTCCAAAAATTCAAACACTATGCCTATGATACATTTATATAAAAGGCCATCCAGGCTGGAGAGATGGCTCAGAGGTTAAGAGCACTGACTGCTCTTCCACGGGTCCTGAGTTCAATTCCCAGCAACCACATGGTGGTTCACAACCATCTATACCGGGATCCAATGCCCTCTTCTGGTGTGTCTGAAGACAGCTACAGTGTACTCATATAAAATAAAATCCTTTTGAAAGAAAAAGAAAAAAAGACCAGCCATAGCAGCATGCTATCCATCAATAGCAGAAACACCCTTTCCAGATTCTTCAGTAATTTGAACAGCACTGAGGACATGCCATTAAAAAATTTAAAAAGAAAAAATGGGATAAACCAACAAAATCCCAGAAAATAGCACAGTTCTGTTATTGTTGCAGCACAAGGCACTGCTGTTTAATTATCTTCTCAACTGTCATCTGGAAGGAACGCATTCTGAGGGGCTGCGTCACTAAAATCAGCTGTGAGAGAGCTTGGTCACTGCTCCATAGCACAAATTCACTCTTTTATAGTCACAGATGTAGGATACAGGACTGTCCCTCCCACACCAGTAATACTAAAGAATATCATTTAAAAGGCTTTGTTTGAGACTTTTCCATCAGAGGGCCCAGAGGAAGACATAACAGCTCTGCAAAGAAATGGGCCCATGAAAAGGCTCAGTGGGTAAATGTGCTTGTCTCAAAATCCTAGTGACCTGAGCTCAGGGTTGCTCTGACATTCACACACTTACTGGGATGCGCTTGCTTGTACATGTGTACACACACACACACACACACACACACACACACACACACACACGCATGTGCGCAAGCACACAGGCATGCATGCACACAGGCGTGCATGCACACATATGTACACACCATACACATAAACACAATAATAATTACTTTTTAAAGAAAAAATATACTGTAGAATTTTCTGTCATTTTTAGGTTTTCTAAACGTAGGTGGAAAATGTTTAAATGTCTGAGTTCCATACCATAGTTGACACAGTAGAGACCAGGAGCAACAGGTCCCAGATTCTTAAAGAATTAACTTCAGGGGCTATAGAGATGGCTCAAGCGCTAAGAGCACTTCCTGCTCTTCCAAAGGACCGGAGTCCAGTTCCCAGTACCCACAGCTCATGGCTCACAGTCACCTGTAACCCCACCTGTGGGTGAATCTGATGCCCTCTCATAACCTCTGCCAGCATCTGCATTTGTGTGCACACACAGACACACAGACACACATACATACACTTAATTAAAATAAATATGTCTTTTGAAATAAAGAAACACCAGAGGGGAGAGAGAGAGAGAGAGAGAGAGCGCCCCGAGTAACTAGTAAACATTATTTCTGAATTGTGGATGAGTGTTTTCACAATTGCTATTAGAATCAGCAGCCCCTCATCAAATGTGGATGACCGCCATTCAATCACCCGAGAATCTGGAATAAAGCAGAGAGAAGAAAGGCAAATTTTCTCCTACTTGAACCCTCACTGTCTCTGCTCCTCCTCCTCCTCCTCCCCCCTCTTCTTCCTCCTCCCTCCTCCTCCCCCTCCTCCTCCCTCTTCTTCCTCCTCCCTCCTCCTCCTCCTCCCCCCTTCCTCCTCCTCCTCCCTCTTCTTCCTCCTCCCTCCTCCTCCCTCTTCTTCCTCCTCCCTCCTCCTCCCCCTCCTCCTCCCTCTTCTTCCTCCTCCTCCCTCTTCTTCCTCCTCCCTCCTCCCTCTTCTTCCTCCTCCCTCCTCCCTCTTCTTCCTCCTCCCTCCTCCCTCTTCTTCCTCCTCCCTCCTCCC